>JAKSZT010028947.1:192591-231337 GCA_026826555.1 Tolypeutes matacus | reverse complement strand
ACCTCTGACCCGACGGCCACGGCCACAGCCGCGCCAGCGCCCCCGGCAGTGTTTTAACTTGGGGTTTGCCGTGTAGCGGGACTCCACAGACCTTTTCCCGGCTTTTGTTCTCTTACCATACGCACCCGGCATTTTCCCTTTTACCCACACTCAGCTCTATACCCATTGCTGCTGCCAGTCCTCCTCCTCCTCCTTCCCTCCCATACTTTCTGTTCCCTCCCTGCCTTCCTCCCCTCCCTCTCCTCCCTCCTCCCTCTCCGAGTGCTTCCTGCCTGCCTCTGAGCCAGGCACTGCGGCTCGGAGGACGGGAAGGACCACCCACCCCATCTGCGGGCACTGTGCTCAGGATCCCACACTGCCCAGGGCCAGATGTTCAGGACACGGGAGTGTCCAAGGTGGGAGGGTCCAGAGAGGCCCAAGATGGCTGTGGAGGGACGCAGGCACCTCCAGGGAGACGGAGGGCGACTGGCACTGCCGGCTCCCCCTGCACATTCAGACCCAACGCCAACAGAAGAACTCACGCTCCAGAGAAGAACCAGCACGGTTCCAAACTCAAAGACTTCACAAGCATAGGGAAGACAAAGCCCTGCTGGGATATTAAGTTCCTAGAGAAACATACCAGACGTTTCTAGACTGCTGAAGGATAAACTGCCCCGGAAGCGTGAGGGAGGGCTCTCGGCCGGCCAACTGGAGACTTGGCCACAGCCAGAACCCCTGGCCAGAGCCTGAGTGGGGACTCCTGCTGGAGACGGGGCGGGGAGGTGAAGCTAAAGGGGAAGGGCAGGCGGGGGCTGACTTGCAAGCCTGGAGGCCCACAGGAAGGCCCAGAGAAAGGGGCGACAGGGCCGCCCAGACTGCCTCGGTGGCCCAGGCACCCCACGTTAGGGCGCCCGGTAGAATGGGGCGCCCGGCAGAATCTGCATTTCAGCCAAGCAGCAAATGCCTGTTCACCCTGCACTGGGACACCCAGCGCTAAGGCTCTCCGCTCTGAAACCCAGGTTTAGCCTGCAGCCTGTACTCTCCGTGCTGAGTCGGCCACACCCCGAGCCCCTGCGGCCGTGGCCAGGGGACTCGGCCAACAGGTCTGATGGTGGCAGGTGGCAGCACGGGGGGGCAGCCAGGAGCCTGCAGAGGGGTCTCACTTGGGAGGCACCAGGCTCCCGCACGCTCGGGGGACGGTGAGCGCTGCTTAGTGCCACCGGCTGCTGCCCTGACGAACGGGACTCCGATCGCCCACTCGGCGCCAGATGCGCAGGCCCTGCCCAGTGCTGCGGACTGCTCGGGGGTGCAGCGGAGGGTGGGAGGGGTACGTTACCTTCCTTCATGTTGGCAAAGCGCTCCTTCAGCTGGTGATCCACCTCAGGACCAAAGGCAAAGTTATTCACAAATATAACACTGCAAAAACAATATGCCAGTTGAGGAACTCGGAGGCTGCACCCGCCTGAGCAGAGACCGCTGTCCACCGCCTGCGGGCCCCGCCAGCAGGCCGCCCTCGGGGCCGCCGCCCCCCAGCCCGCGGACACCGGAGGATGTGGAAATTTCCCGTGGCACTCGGACTGCAGCCTCCCTGGAGAGCCGAGAGAGACCCAGGGGCACTGGGCAGCCCCCCCGCTTCCCGAGCCAAGCTTGCTTTCGTCCCCCGCCTGGCCCTCGGACACCCGCGCCTGCCTGCTGCACCGAGTCCGAGCCCTGAGTTCCTAGGAGGGCGCCCGTGGGAGTTCACGTGGGGGCAGCACCAGGAGGGCAAGGGGGCGCCCGGCGCTGACCCGGGCTGAGCACGAGGACCAGTTCGCCCGCCTGCCGCAGCCCTGCCGTGAGGAGCGGCGCCCTCAACCCCTCAGCACGCACTTGGCAGGGGGCGCATCCACGCCGGGGAGGCTCGTGGAGCCTCGTCACTGGCTCTCCTGCCAGGGTGGACGCCCAGGTCCGCCGTG
Organism: Tolypeutes matacus; assembly: GCA_026826555.1. NCBI lineage: Eukaryota > Metazoa > Chordata > Mammalia > Cingulata > Chlamyphoridae > Tolypeutes > Tolypeutes matacus. Next base: position 229,403 of record JAKSZT010028947.1, on the reverse strand, counting down.
CTGGGAGCTGCCTGTGAACACACAGAGCTGGGAGCCGAGTCCTGAGGGAGGGGCCTCGCGCCTCCCTCGTGCCCACGCGCCAGGAGCCTGGTCTGCAGGGGCCCTGCTGCGAGCTCCGAAACTGCGGCCACCCTCCTGTCAACGCCGCTCCTTTCTCGGCACCTCAGAGACACTCCCTCTGAAGGGACGCTCTAGAAACTTCCACACAACTGGTCAGTCTGAAGACCCAGTGGTAAGACAGACTTCCCAAAGTTCAAGTCTGTGTGGCTCTGCTCTCTTGCTTCCAGAACCCCCAGATCACAACAGCATAAGAGCCAGCTGGGGTGTCGGGGCTGCACAGGACGGGGCGCATTCTCTTTTGTGTGTGACGTGAAACAGCGAGCCCATTTCAGCCCCAGAGATGCTCGCTCTGAATCCTACACATCGCTGTCGGGTGACATCGACCTGCAACCCGACAGGTAAAGAGAACAGCAGACAAGAACCTGAGAAGAACGAGGAAAGGAACCAGGAACAGAGAGCTGTTTCGGAGACCTGGCAGCCTGAGAAACGTTAGAGAGAAGCTCAGCCTCATTCTCCCTTCCTGCGAAACGCTGCTGAAAAGAAACCTAAAGACGGCTGAGGTGCGAGCCCGGGAGGCGTCAGTGGGCATCGCCCGAGAGGCACCGAGACGCACGTGTGGCCAGGGGTCTAGCGGTCTGCCCGGGCCCTCTGTGCTCCCCTTCAGGTGCCCCCAGGCCGCCTCTGCCGGGAACCAGACTGGCCCCTCCGGAGCTGAGGCCGGGGAGGCGGCAAGGGGCAGAGCCTGGCCGGTTCACCGCCAGGAGACAGTCTCGGGAACTGGTCTCAGGACAGGAGGCTCCGCAAAGCCGGCCTCCCAAAGCCTCCACCCTCCACACTTCAGGCGTGAGGAGGTCAGAGCAGAGGCCGAGGCGCGCGAGGCCAGGGTGGTGGTGGGGCAGGGATCTGGCACGCACTGCAGGGCACCGCCGGCAACCCCCGAAGGCAAGAGCGCCCCACGCAAAGCCTTCCGCGTGGGCCCGCGGACGGAGGCCACTGCCTCGCACCCTGGCCAGGGCGTGGATGGCACGTGGGGTGAGCTGCAGAGGCCTCTGTGGGTGGGGACGCCCAGAGGAACAGCTTATCTCAAGGGAAGGCAGGGAGCCTGCTTTGTGGGGGACGCACTGGCAAACTGAGACGAAGAGACTTCCCACGGGAGAGTGGAAAGAGGAAACCACTTTCTGAAAAGGGATCCCTGTCTCCTCTGTCCCCAGACGCCCGCTGGTGGTGGGAGAAAGGCAGCGACGTGCACTAAGAGGATGCGGAGAAGGGCAGGAAGGCGTAAGACACGCACGCCGGGAGGCCCGGCAGATGCCGTCCTTAGAGGAACGGCAGAAGGTGCAGCCCAAGCGGAGGGGCCCTGAGATCCCCGGTTCATCCACCCGAGCGCCATGCCACGGGCCTGTCGTGGCACCTGTGTGGCCGACACTCCCACAGGAACAGCCACGGCAAGTGAGGAAGGCCCTGGACCCCACAGGCCGCCGTGCTTCGTGGGCCCCAACCCAAGACTAGGAGCTGGGAGACCGGGCTGGGAGGCGGACAGGAGAGGTGAGCCAGGGCCGAGCCCTCCAGGCAAGCAGTAGAGGGCAGGCAGGAGGGGCCGGAGACAGCGCCGCGGGGCCCCGGGCGAGGGGCGGGAGGGGCCAAGCGAGCGCTCACCGCGTGCCTCTGGCAGCAGGGCGCAGGGGGGCTGCCGACCAGCAGAACAGAATCAGCAAAGACCCCGGACCAGGCCCAGGGGAAGGGTACCAGACCCGGAGCAAAGGAACGCGAGGCCGAGGGGACGGCGCCAGCGGGCGCCTGCCGAACACGGTGGGAAGGGCAAGGAGGGGGACCCTGCCCATCCAGGAAGGCTGCACTGCCCCCTCTGCCCCGAGAGCCTGGGACAGCTGTCCACAACCACCTGCGGGCGCTGCCCAGAGCACGGCCATCCACAGACCCACGGACGCCCTCAGCAGGCCCTCAGCCACGGGCCTCCCTGCATCCTGACTGTGCGTCACAAGAGAACAACCCTGCCACAGACCGCCGGGCAGAGAAAGGCCACCCCTAACCTCGCACGCCGCGCTGGACAGGGCGGGGGCAGGCCTGAGACAGAGCAGACCCTGCACCCCTGGTGCCTCACTCTCTCGTGGGTTCCTGTGCCGCCACCCCCCCGCTGTCCTCCGTCTCCCGGGGGCCTGCCCAGACCCTCCGCACTGTCCTCGGTCTCCCGGGGCTGCCCAGCGCCCCCCGCTGTCCTCCGTCTCCCGGGGGCCTGCCCAGCCCCCCCCCCGCTGTCCTCGGTCTCCCGGGGGCCCGCCCAGCCCCCCCCCCCGCTGTCCTCGGTCTCCCGGGGGCCTGCCCGGGCACAAGCCCAGCGCTGGCCTGCGGGCCTGAGGCCACGGCTGCCCCTCCTTGAGCGCTGGACTCACGTGCACTCCCGGGGACGCCGCCCGGCTGTACCTTGTGTTCGCAATCCGCTCCCTCCACTCCTCGGAAAGGAAATCGCCTCGTTCCAGCTAAAAAAGAAGCAAACAGGGACGCTGACTCATGGGCCCTGGCTCAGGTCTGCTCCCCAGCCCACCCCCGCGGAGAGAAGATGAGATGAGAGGGGGTGCCCCGGGAGGAAGGTGCACGCGGCCAGGGGCTGCCGGGCTGAGGCCACGGGGAGGACGCGCTGTCAGAGGGACGAGGTGCGACGGCGCGTGCCACCTGGCAGGCCTGAGAGACGTGCCGTCGGCCGGCAGCTCGGCACAGGCCTGGCACCTGACGATGCGGCAGCTATGCACACAGCGCTGTTTCTCAGAGGTGCAGGCGTGGAGGCTGCGCCCGCAAGGACCAGAGGCCGCGGCAGGACGTGCACAAGGCCCGTGCGCACCACGGCCGTCAAGGGCCCTGCCCGCCAGCCGGCCCGGGTAGGCTGAAGCAGGGAGGGCCGGTGAAGGCCACAACCCAAGCCAGGGGCTGCCTCCAGGGAGTCTCCCGGGCACGGGACGTGGACACACCGGCGGGGCTGCGCGGGGTCCCCTCGCGGCTGCTGCCTCGAGCGCCGAGACGCCTGTGCTGGTGGCTGCACCTCGCGGTCTCTGTCCACGAACAGGCTGCACCACTTACCTCGCTCGGGCCGAGGCAGTGACACGTGACGCCACGGAACCTAGCGTCGCTCCTCCCGCAAGGCCTCCCGACAGGGGCCCGGAAGGACGTGTGCACCAGCGTTCACGCAGGCGGCTCACCAGAGCCAGCGGGGGAGCAGCCCACGCCCCGTGGACCGGGCACGGAGAGACACGTGGTCTACGCCCGCGGAGGAGCAGCGCTCAGCCGCAGAAAGCGCCTGCTGGGACGTGCTACGGTAGCACGGGCGAGCCCCGGACATGTGGAGCGAGGGGACGCTGCGCAAAGGGCCATGCGTTGTGATTCCACGGGGCATGGAGGCCAGGCGTGGCAGGCCACACGGCTTCCCAGGAGCCACGTCAGTAAAAGCCTCTGCTCCGAGGGCCGGGGCCTCCTCCAGAGCAGCCTTAGGAGACGGGAGGGCCCTGGGAGCCAGCGGCAGCGCTGCCGCAGCAGGAAGCTTCCTGAGAAGGGAAGCCAGAAGGACCCTGCCCGGGCAGCCTGCACAGCCGACGGCTGGCACGCGGCGGGCGCCGCAGGGATCAGGGAGAGGAGAGAATTCTGGAAGAGGCTTTCACCAAGAAAAAGGGCAGGAGAGCCAGGCTTCAGCCCCGGTCCAAAGGCAACAGAGCTGGAGCGGACCGCGGCGCAGGGCCTGGCCTGAGGACACCCTGGCCCCGTGGCCCAGCAGGAGCGGCCACGCCCTCCAACAGACGCGGCGGCCAGGGAGCCAGGAGCCTGAGCTGGCCACGCAGGCCGCTCAGAGGAGCAGGGCAGAGCCCAGGCCCGGGCTCCAGAGGCCCCGCGCTCCCCACGGCCGCCACGCCAACAACAGGCCAAACGTGTAGGCCGGGCCAGCGAGGCCGCCCGCTCCTGGGCGGCCACAGCTTCCCTGCCGCTGCTCGCTGCTCGCTGCTCGCTGCTGTGCTCGCAGTCCTGTCAGTCACGGCTGCAGGACCAGGACCCCCTCAGCCAGCGCTGAGCCTGTTCCGTCACTGAAGACCCGGAGGCCCACGCGTACGTGGCACGCAGTCTGACTTCCAAGCCCCCGCCCACACACCGCCAGCCGGTCCCCACAGCCCTGCGCCTCCCGCCTCCCGCCTCCCTGCACAGGGCCTGGAGGGACAAGGCCGGCCTGGACAGACACGCCCTGCAAGGGAGGAGGCCCCCCAGGCTGCTGCCCGCCCGCCCGACAATCGCCCCTGATGAGGCCTGACAAGGGCCGAGGCCCACCATGAGCTCAGGGCGCCCAGATGCCCGCTGGGGGCGCAGGTGGTGCAGAGGCATCAGAGAAACGAAACGAGCCCCAGCGAGAGGCCCACGTGGCAGCCCACCAGGCCAGGCGGCAAGCGCCCAGGGCAAGAGCAGGCGCTGGGCAACGTCTCACCAGAGGAAACCAGCGAACAGCAAAGCATGGCACTGCGGAGGACGGCTTGAGGGCAGGCGCTGGGCGGAGGATGCCCCGCAGCAGAGGCGCTGCGGCCAGGGGCCCGGCCAGCAGGCGGGAGGCGCTGCGCCCCAGGAAGCCGTGCTCAGTGCGGCCTCCAGCAGCCCGGGGCCAGGGGCTCTCTGGGCTCCCAGCTGCAGCGCCCGCCTGCCAGACGGGGGGGCCCTCCTGGGACTGCAGCGGCGCTGGGCGGCGCTGTGTGTATGCAGGTGCACGTGTGTGTGCCAAAGGGGACGGGAGCAGAGCCTGCCTGTTCTGCTTAACACAAGCTTGTTATAATTATGGCAACAAACGACAGCTACCTTTTATGTATAAAAGTAACTCTTACTGGGTTTGAGGTTCTGGCGTCTCCTGAGAAAACTATAAACACAAGCAACCGGGAGTTAGATTCGACGAGAGGCGGGTACGATGCGCCGCAGGAGACAGACTCATCGACTACCCGGGATTCGTAGGACAAGAAACCCCTTCCAAACTCTCAGATGCCAAAGAAAGAACAAACAAAGGAGAAAAACGCCAGGCGAGCCCACAACACGGAACATTCCACGCAACACCTGCTCAGGCCCCTCGCAGCCGCCAAGGCCACCACACCCAGGAGAGGTCGGGCCGCACGCTGCGGCAGCCACACCTCTCGGCACCGCCCCACCAGGCGGAGTGCTGGTGCCCCCACTCAGCCCGGCACGTGCGCGTCCACAGAAGCTCTGTCACGACCGCCCAAGGGCCCTTCCGCAGGTGAACGGACGAGCCCACGGCGGCCCGTCCACACGAGGGAGCACTCTTCAGCGGTGGAAGGCCACGGAGAGCCACGGAGGGACCCCGAATGCCTGCCGCAAAGGCCACGACCTGCAGGACTCCAGCTACGCGATGTTCCGGAAAAGGCGACAGCACAGAGGCAGGGAAAAGGTCAGGGGCTCAGGGGGTTGAAGGGGGAGCCCAGGGCGTCTCGGGGGCAGTGAAACTCCTCCGTGAGACACCGACAGGGTGGGTGCAGGACGCCCCGCATCTGTCGAAAGTAGAGAAGCTGCGACACAGAGGAAGCCCTGACGGGAACCGCGGCCCACGGTTAATAAATAATCCATGCTGCACACCGACCGATGCAAGCTCCTCGAGACGTGTGCGTGCCGAGGGAGCGGACACGGGCACGTAGCCACCTGCTCACATGTTCCGTAAGTCTGAAAAGCCTCTTTAAAGGTTGAATACCTTCTAAAAAGGTGTGAAAAGACAACATTAACGTTTCTCGCCCAACACCCGTGAGCGCATTGGCAAGGAGGGCAGCTGGCCTGCGCTGCAGAGGCCCCACCCCAAGACCCTCCCGGAGACACAGCTGTCCATCTGTCTGAGGCAGACCCGGGGTCTGCTCATGGCCCTGCGCCCACTGCGACATGCTGTCCTGCTAAAAGGCTTCTCCCTGGTCCATGGTGGTGACGTGGCCGCCCTGCCATCCCACGTCTCGTTCCCGTCCTGCTGGTCAGAGCAGTGAGGCCACAGGCCTCCCTTGCGGCACACGTGCGTGGCTTTGCGTTTTCCCGCCACGCCTCCAGCTCTCACCCCTCTGAGCCAGCACTGCACGCACAGGAAAGCGGGCGTGGCTCAAGCGACTGAGCTTCTGCCTACCACATGGGAGGTCCCAGGTTCGGTTCCTGGTGCCTCCTAAAGCAGACGAGCAAGACAGCGAGCTAGAGCGAAGGGCAGGTGCAGCGAGCTGACGCAGCATGATGATGCAACAACAGACACGGAAAAAACGTAACGGGAGATGCAAAACAGCAGGGAGCGGAGGTGGCTCAAATGGTTGGGCGCCTCCCTCCCACATCAGAGGCCCTGGGCTCGGCTCCTGTGCCTCCTAAAGAAACAAGGAAGACAAACGGACACAGCCAGTGCAAACAGCGGGCGATGAGGGGAAATACGTAGAAAATCGGCCAGCAGCCGGCCTTGAGAAAGAGACGTTTCTGAGCTCCTGAGTGGTGCGCGTGCTCAGGCTTCTCTCCCAGGAAACCGAGGGCAGCCGAGGCTGGGGACGGCTTGGCCGCCTTGGCGTGGCCGAGTCCCTCAGTGCGTGCTGTGGAGGCGTCACGCCAGCCCTGCTGGGACACCCTGACCGCCCAGCCCTTGGCCATCGCTCCTGGGGGCCGCGGCCCTCTCTCCGTGCTCCCTCTCTGCACGCAGACACGTGGAATAAAAGACCCCTCTTGCTTTGTGGGAAGTGCGGCTCGAGCCTCGGAAGCGCCACGCCCTCTGCCCACCGCCACGATGAGGATCCAGGCCATGGCCTGGCTCGGACCCCCAGAGGGAGAGGACGTCCTGCGGCTGAGAAGGGCGAGGCCCTAGGAACACAGCCGAATCTCTCTCTGGTCTGACACATCCTGCTTGGTGGGAAGCTGCCGTGTGACCCGGCTCCCTGCTGGGCTCAGAGCACTGGCCCTGGGCTCGAGGGGCTGCTGTCAGCAGAGCCGTGGGGGTGACCCCGTCCCTGCCCTCCAGGCTCTCTCCAGGCTACAGTCACGTGATTTGTTCTTATTTCCCAACTCGGTAAGGAAACTGATTCCAGCTCAGCAGTTGGCATCCCAGGAAACACGTGGTCTAGGCCAGCAGCCGTGGAGGGAGAGAGGCAGCAGTTCTAGGAGAGCCCCGGGAGGGGCAGCGAGCGGGAAAGCCACTGGCCCAGCAGGCCGCGACAGCCACCAGGGCAGGGCGGGCTACTCGCTGACACGGGAGGAGCAGGGCCGGGGCAGGCGGAGGACCTGCAGCTGCAGTGCTGAGATGGAGCCAGCGTGGCCGCGGCACGTGCGTCCCCAGGCCCACCCAGGAGGAGGAGCTTCAGGAAACAGGCTCCCGGGCCCCACACAGGCCGGCGCCCGGCAGGGCAAACGCCACTAGGTGTCTAGGTCTGTGTCAACCATACATCCGCGTCTGGTCCCCGGGCCGGGTGGAGCGGCGGCCCTTCCCTCCCAAGCCCCTGCGCAGCGGCCACGCTGCCCCCGAGCACTGGGGCGCGAGGACCTGCCCTTCCCGCACACGTCCCCGGCTCTGCCCCTGCAGCCGTCCCTCAACCCGCCCTGCTCTGTCCCTTTCAGTCCAGGCCGGCAGCGCTTCTGCTCACACAGACTTCAGAGAAACCCCGTCGGCTCTGCACGTTCCTTTCCTTCTGAGGCCTCCCTGGAGGTACCTTTAGAGTCCAGAATTCTACCAACAGCCTCTTCTAGGCCTTTTCTATCATGCGCCTCACAATTCTTCCAGCCTCTACCCATCACCCAATTCCAAAGCCACTTGCACATTTTGTATGTGAAATAAGGGCACCTGACTCCTGGTACCAGAATCTGTTTCAGTTTCCTCCTTGCTAAAGCCAGTACCCTACAGCGGGAAGGCTTAGGAGCAAAGGGCATTTATCGGATCGCGGTTTTGAGGATAGGGCTGAGGCTGACATCATCGGAGCAAGGTTTTCTCCCCCAAGGATGTGGTGTTCTGGGGCCGGCTGCCGGGCCCCCTGGAACTGGGCTTCTCTGTCCAGTGGCACACGGCAGCCTCTCCTGGCCTTTCCTGTTCCAGATTCCGCTGACCTTCAGCTTCTGGTTGCTCCCTCGGTGGCATTTTTTGCTCTGTGAGTTTCTCTATAAGTAACAGGATTCTCCTCGGGAAGGAGGTTAAGACCCATCCAGGGAAGCGGCTGTGGCTCAATCAGTGGGGCTCCCGTTTACCATGTGGGAGGCCCCGGATTCGGATCCCGGGGCCTCCTGGTGGGGGCGGGCCCGCCCGCACGGCGTGGTTGGCTGGCCCGGTGAGCACAAGCAGTGGGGGGGGGGGATAAATGAATAAATAAATAAAATCTTTAAAAAAAAAAAAAAAAAAAAAAAAAAAGACCCATCCTGGGCCACACCTCATCTGAAGTTGCCTCATCAAAAGGTCCGATTCATAAGAGCTCACACCCGCAGGAATGGGTTAAGTTCAAGCATGTTTTTCTGGAGTACACGCAGCTCCAAACCGCCTCAGCTGGCAACTGCCAGGGGCTGGGGGAGAAAGGGGACAGCCAAGGAGGGCACTCAGCCCACTGAGGCCAGAGAGGCGGCTCTCCTTCAGACCTCACTCTGCTCCTCAAGCCAGTGGCACGGAGTGGAACTGAGGCTGCAGACACAGCCAACAGCTCTGCGTGTGTCATTTTAAAACCAGGGGAGGAAGGCGACAGGCATTACCTACTCTCAGCTTCACTTTTTTTTTAACCATATTTAAAGTATTTCCTAACTCTAAAGTATTCACATAGTGAACAACAAAAACGTAGAACAATGGGTGAGACAGACTTTCCTACAAGCCTCCCCTCGGCCCACCCCCAGCCACACTGCCACCCCACCAGCCACTACAAAGCAGCCGAGGGCCCCCGCAGCCACGGCCCGCGCCCAGGCAGTCCCGACCGCACGCCGCACGCTGGAGGAAGGCACTTCCCAGGACGAGCCCCGGGTGCAGCCTCAACACCTCGGCAGTGCTCACAAGAGCCCAGCAAGAGGGGCCGTGCAGGGTCACTCGGGGCTGGAGGGAAGACCCGCTGTCAGCCAGAGAAACAGGAAACAGACGCCCTTTCCGCAAGAAAAGAAGGCACAGAGGTGGCAGAGGGCGAGCTTCTGGATGGTGCCAGAGCTGCCCAGAAATCCACAGGCCCACACATCAGGGCCCCTGAGGGAAGTGCTTCCCCAGCATAGGGCGCCACGTCTCCCAGGCGGCTCGCCCCACCCATGGCGCCTGCAAGGAACTATGGCAGGAGAAAGGGAGGAAGGGGTGAGACAAGGGTCCTGCACGCCGCTGTCGAGGAGCCTGGAGGAAAACCATGCGCGACAAGGCACCCCGACAGCCTAACAGAGCAGAGGCGGCAGTGGCGGGGCGCGGAGGGAGAGAGGGGCGGCCGGCCGGGCCGGGGCCGCCCTCTCGGCTCGGGGCAGGGGCGATGGCACTCACTGTGTATTCGGCATGCTTTTTTCCATACCATTTCATCCACTTCCTGAACTCTCGGTCCATCGTCTGCAAGGAAAAGCGACACAGCTGTGAGGGCCGCTGGCGGGAAACGTGGCCGGCCCCGGCGCCTGCAGCTCAGCCCAGCCGAGGGCCCCGTGCGTCACTCACCTCCGCGTACTTGGCTGGTATGTCAGCTTTCTCGACGCCGTAGTGATGCTTGCAGCTGGTGGCCGCGGCGACCTGCAGCACGACCTGGCCCACGCCTGCAGCCAGAGACACGTCGTCAGCCCGGAGGGCCGCCCCTGCGACAGCACCCAGCCCACCGGAGACGCGGGGATGCTGCCGGCGGGGGCCGACAAGGCTCTGGGGGGGACGCAGGAGCCCTGGCAGGGACTTGGGTCAGAGCAGAGCCGCCGTGAGGGGGGCCTGTCGCGCGGCGCCCTCCACCCGTGGACAGCTCTGCACAGCCTTGCACCCGGGACCTGTCCCCGTGCCACGGGCCCTGTGGCCGCCAGCTGTTCAGACACGAGCAGGACCCTGGCCCGCCCACGGGGCCCCAGGGGCCCGACGGAGCAGGCACGTGCTGCTGAGCACGGTGCACCCGCGGGAACCTGCCCCGTGCGGGTGCCTGGGCTTCGGCCTGGGGCTGGGCAGGGGCAGCCGGGGCCTCCACCCCCTCCTGCCACGGCGACGGCGGCTGACCCGGCAAGCACACGGACAGCCTCGGACCCCAACGCCCCAGACATTCAGGGTGTCTGGGCAAGAGGCGCCAGGCCCCAAGGCCATCGGAGCCTGGACGGAGGGCGTGTGGGGATGGGCTCTTCAACAAGGCTCCCCTCCCCTCGTCAGGGCAGCTCTGCGCCTCAGGTAACGTGTCACGAGCTGCTTCCCTTTCCACGCAGAATAAAACGCGTTCCCGTAACGGGAAGCAGGTTATCCAGGAACGCGGATGCGGGGCCCGGGCCGGCAGGACGGGAGGCGGGCAGAGGGGGCCGTGAAACGCGCTTGGCTTTTGGGCTGAAAGCCTCGTGGGGAGGGCTGGCCGGAGCGCAGACGTGTCAGAGCGCAGGCCACACGCTGAGAGGCGGCTCGACGCTGAGGCCGGCACCCAGGAAGGCGCCCTCCCGCCTGCCCCCGGAGCCGGCGTCCCAGCGCCCAGGCGCGGCTCAGCAACGGGCCTCCACGGGCACGCTCGGGCCGCGTCTGTGCGCGGCACCAGAACTGCTGCCACCGGCCCTGGAAGGCTGGAGCCAATTTGGGACCTGCTGGGGCGAGGGTCTCTGAGGTCTCGTGCGGGGCCCAGGGTACAGCCAGGTGGAGGGGCCTGGCGTGAGGCCGGGGGGATGAGGCAGAAGGCGGGCGCGGTTCCTGTAAGATGCGCCGTGGCCATTCACGGCCGCTCGCGCCGCCGGCGCTGCCCCGAGGAAGCAGGACGCCTGCACGGGAGCTGGGCCTGGAGCCGCGTCGGAAGACGCCCCCCAGCCCCCACCCCCAGGGCCAGGACGCTGACGGACGCAGTCGCGCCCACGCCCCGGGCCCAGGCTGCTCACCGCTGCCCAAGTCGACGAACAGGTCGTCCTCGGTCATCTTGATCTCGTCGATCATCTGGGCCACCAGGTCGAAGGAGGTCTCCCCGTACACCTCGGGGGAGAAGGGCTCGTAGTTGTTGAGCTTCTCGGGGTCCGTCACCGAGTGGTTGTAGACCTGCTGCAGAATGTGCCGGAGGAGCCCGTTGGACGGCCGCGTGTTCAGCTTCATGGGCTGCGTGGTCCCCTTCCACTAGAGCACACGAGCGGCACGGCAGCCAGTCAGCGGGCACAGCACCGGCCCCGCACCGCGTCGGGAGCGTGGCACGTGGGCTCGCGTGTGGTGGACGAGGTGCGTGTGGCACGGGGAGTGCGCGGTGCGTGAGCACACGTGCATGGGGGGCGTGGTGCGTGCCCCGGTGCGAGCCGCGCCTGTGGTCGGGGAGGCAGGTAGGTGCCGGGTGGACGAGGCTCCTCGCTCAACCACGGGGCCCCCCAGGCCCTGGGGACTTGGCCCCGGCCTCGGCCACCCTGAACTGAGGTCCTGCTGTGGAGAAGGATCTGCCAAGAGCGCAGGAAGCGCTGGCAGCTGCGCAGCTGGCGTCCCGGCCCTGCCACGCGGCCGCCCCGGTGGGGGCTCCCTGCACCTGGAGCGGGGCGCTCAGGACTGGCACCGACTTCCCACCCCAGCCCGCTCACAGCCGGGCCGTGGCAGCACGCTGCCCCTCCAAGGCCTGTCACGCTCGAGACGCTGTTCACTGACGCCGTGGCGTCCAGCCAGCCGGGCGACGCATGGGCTCTGAAGGCACAGCAGCCAGGGCGGCCGTTCTGACCAGACATCTCTCGGCCGCAGCCCACAGCATCGCGGGCCACGTGCCAAGTCCCAGGGGCGCAGGGGGGCACCCTGGCCACGTGTGCCACCCTCCTCCACAGCTGCCTCGACCAAGACGAGGGGCGCTGAGGGGCGCCCGCCTCAGAGGTGAGCCCAGGTGCCCTGAGGGCGCCCCCGCCCTTCCCAGCCCCAGGGGAGCCGCCAAGGGGCCTGCAAGGCCCCCGCCCCCGGCGGTGGTGCCGACGGGCAGGGGCGGAGGGCACCTACCAGCTGGTGGATGCTGTCGATGGCCCGGTTGTACTTGTCGCAGAGCCTCTGCATGCTTTCGAAGCTGGAAAGCAAGGGGAAGGCAGGTCACCTCCACGCTCGGAAGGGCTCCGCGCCCACGGCAAGGAGGCCGCCCAGGGCTTCTGGGAGAGCCAGGCCTCGGCGACGGGGCTGTGCCAGCCCTTCCGGGTCACACTGGAGGCCAAAGATCTGCACATCGCGCCTCAGGTGAGGACAAGGGCTCCGTGCAGGCAACAAAGAGAGAAGGCGGCCGGGCAGGACCCAGGCAGGCCCTCACCTCCAAGCACGGTGCAGCCCCCACCCCGAGCAGGGCGGGGCCACCGTCCCACCCCCGCCTCCCAAGACGCGCACCCTCAGCCCTGACTCAGGTGGGCGAGAGCAGCCCTGGGGCCCTGGGGCTCAATCCCGCGCAGGAGTGGACTAGCGGAGGCACACGGCGTGCGGCGCACACGCCCTGCAGGGGGACGGGAGGCCTGCGAGCGCTTCTGGAGACGGTCCTGGCACTCTCAGAGGCACGAACCGCACACGCCCTCGCCAGCTGCCGGCGCTGCGCCTCGCCCTGCAGGGGCCACTTCTGGAACCTTCACTGCCCTCCCTCTTCCCGGCGGCCCTCTCCTGTTCCTGGAAGGTTCGCATGGCAGCAGAGGCCGAGGACCTGGGGACCCGCCCCAGGAAGAGACTGAGAAGCAGGCGCAGCAGCCCCAGGGAACGACCCGGCGCTAGGTGAACGCGCTACGCAGAAGCAAGGGCTGCGCAGGGGCCCTTTTCCATGCCACCTGCACACACGGGAGCCCGAGCGCGTTTCAGTGGCGCCAGCTGAACAAACGGCTCCTCCTCACCCAAGGACAGGAGGGGGGAGCGCCACGGCTCCTTGGCCCCAGCCCCCACTGGGCCAGGCGCTTGCTGCCCCACCCTCACCCCGCCGGACACCTGACCGCAGGATCTCTCCCTTCCCAATAGAAGCAAAGAACTGAGCCGAAGCTGTGAGCAGGTGGACAACTTCCTGGAATAGCTGGAGGTGAAAGAGCAAGAGAATTCCAGAACAGCAGGGAGCTGCTGGGGCTGGAGCGGGAGCTGAGGGCAGTAAAGGGAAGCTCACACGGGTGGGGGCGGCTTCCCTGCATCCCAGAGCGCTAACCACGGACGCGGCCCACGGGGGCCCAGCCCGGGCTGTGGGGGCTTTTGGCCCATCACTTAGGGCAGCAGCAGGCGAGGCCGGGCTGGTGGGACGGGAAGCCCCGTCCCAGCCCTCGAGGTCCACAAGTACAGGGTGGGTCTGTGAGCACCTGTGCTCCCAGGCCTCGCCTCCACAGGTGCAAAGCAGAGACGGGGTGCGCCAACAGTCCAAAGCTTCCGGCTTGCCTTTTCTTACGCGGCTCGGGGAAGAGGGCAGCCCCACTGCCCTGCACGTGGATTTCCTCCTCTGCCCACTTCTGAGACCCACTCACAGCCCCACGTGCCCCTGAAGAGGCCACTGCCTGGAAGGAGGGGTGAAGGCGGCGTCAACCCTGTGTGAGGCCCTGCTGGCTCCTGTGGGGCACGGGCAAAGGGAAGCGGCCCCGGCTCACTGGGTGCCCCGCCCGAGGCCCCCACTGCTCTCCCGGCCTCAGGACGTCTCCCAATCTTCCCAATCGATGGCATGGCTCATAAAGGGGAAGAACATGGAGCAAATAAACGCCTGCAGGTGTCTGATGGGCAAGACGACCTTAAAATCCCTCGCTGCTTGAGGGCAGACGCAGACAGCGATCCACAGGCATGGCGCGACCTAAATGACAAAACCACCTGACCACAGAACAACTCTGAAGGGGTCAGCGCTGGTGCCGCCTCACTCGGACGGGGCAGGGATTGTTTCTCGGGGGGGGGGGGGGGGGGGGCGTCGGCCGCGTGAGCCCCTCTGAGTCCCAGGAGGGATGGGTGGGTGCCATCCCCTTGTCTGTAAAGCACGGGGCACCGCCTGGGCGGGGAAGAGGGCGGTGGCAGGGAGGTTACAGGTGGTTTCGTGGTGCTGAGAACAGCGCTAGGCAGAGGAAACCTGGGCGCGGAGCCTGAGGCAGGCCTCTCAGCGGGACTCAGGGCACCACTGTTAGCCCAGAAGGGGACGCCCCAAATCCCACTGCCCTCCGGGAGGAGGCCTCCCTGGGCCCCCCCCCCTTCCAGGACCTGCATGGAATGTCTCCCCTCTTTCTCAAGAAAAACAAAGAGATTCCAGGGAGGCATTCCAGAGAGCGCCTCACCCTTCTCCACCCACAGCCGCTCCTCTGGGAAAGCGCTGGAAGCAGCCCAGGGTCTGGAGCCTCGGTTACTGAGCAGGCCCCGGCGGCCAGCGGGCCTGGGGCTGCCTGAGGCCCCCAGCGCCAGCCCAGCAGGAACAGTGACTTCCGGCACTGGCCTGCTGTGAAAAGAGCGTCGCTAACTCGCCAAGTTCACACATACCAATTCCAGTTTCCCCAGGCGGATTCCAATTATGGCCTCACTCTTGACAGCCTTTGCCAATGTTTGGTCAACATTCCCTACCAAAATAACTTACAGAGCCTGCAGCCAGCTCTAAAAGGAAATTCAGATCAGCCTGCACCATCTAAGAATAACTAATTACAGGCTGAGGCTGTCCTCCGCGGAGGAAGAGCCCAGGCAGAATCCCGCTTACCTTTTGGTATCATAGTCAATTAAAACATAATTTTCCATAGCAAGCTTGAGATCTGGGATTTCTTCACAGACCCATCTGAAATGGAAATGCAGAAACAAGAGTGAGTGTTATTTACTACTAATGTCCCACTTTTTCCTCTCAACTTTCCTGAAAACTGTTTACGCTCAAATATAAAAACAAAAATCTTCGTTACTGAACTCGAAACGTGAACCAGAGAAGGGGGCACTCCTGCAGGACGAGCTGGCGCGTTCCGGGACGCAGGAGGAGCCTGCGCTGCACACCACCACGGGGCGGCTGCAGGCCCACGTTAGAGGCTGGGGGAAGGGAGTGCCTCACGTCAGGGCACGCGCAAGCGACTCGTCTACCGGAGACTAAAGGAAACTAGCGGCTGAAGGCTAATTAATCCCGGGACAGACAACGGAGCTTCTTCAACAATCACTGCAAGAAAAGAGACGGGGGGACCTGCAGGCGCGGAGACCTGGAAAAACGCATGACCCGGTCGC
The DNA here is from genome assembly GCA_026826555.1 of Tolypeutes matacus. Classification (NCBI taxonomy): domain Eukaryota; kingdom Metazoa; phylum Chordata; class Mammalia; order Cingulata; family Chlamyphoridae; genus Tolypeutes; species Tolypeutes matacus. The sequence continues at coordinate 214,084 of JAKSZT010028947.1, read as the reverse complement.
AGCGCCTAACCCCTCCTGGGGTCCCGACAGCAGCGACCTCGAGAGACAGGTACGAAACAGGGGCCACCGTCACAGCTCACAAGTCAACAACAGGAAAACGCGGCACACGCCGACAGATGGTGCAGCAAGTTCAGCGACTCAGAGGAAAGCAGCGCCTCGAGAGGTGCGGATTACCAAAACTGGCCCAGGAAGAAACGGGGCATCGGACCAGCCCTGCACCGCGAGAGAGCTTCGTCTTCTAGACTGATGCCTTCCCACAAAGAACACCCCGGAACCAGACGGCTTCACAGGCGAACCGTATGCGACGTTCCGGGAGAAAGCACCCCAACCCCACAAAAGCTCCCCCAGACCCGAGGAGGCCAGTGTTGCCGACACCAAGACCAGACAGACCCCTTAGGAGCCTAAGAACAATCGCTGTCCCCGCGAACACAGACAGGAAACTCCGCCAGAAGCCCCGTCACGGCGAACGGAGCCAGCAACGCGTCGCGAGCAGGCGCGGCCAGCCCCGGAGGCTTCCGAAGCCAGTCCCTGCAAGCCACCCCAGTAACGGAGGAAAGGGGTGCGGAAAAGCGCAGGGTAAAACCACTCCTGAAAAGAGTCAGGAAACTAGGAACAGAGAGAAACGTCCTCAGCGTGAGGGCACGAGCCCGCGTAGGCAGCAAATCCCGCCTCTCGTCTGGGCTTCGCCTGCGCAGGCTCCGTGGCAGAGGCACGAGAAGGGGGGACACGACTGGCCCCCACCACCCGCCTGCGGCCCCTGCGTCACGCCAGCAGGACGCACGCGCTCTCGACAGCTGCTCTGTCCAGTTAGCCGGCTTCCCGACGCTCCACCACGTCCTCCCACCCCAACTCCCCCACTGCCCCCACGTGCTCCCCTAGTGTGGGGCATCCCCACCGCGCCAGGGGACCCCTCCAAAGTCAAGGACACCAGGGCCGGCTGAGACCCCGGGTCCCGGCAGCGCAGCCGACACCAGGGAGCGCCCCCTCTACCCTCCGGTTACACTGCTTGACGCTTCCTGCCTGGTTAGCGCCTCTGCACGGTCCACTCTGCTCACACCGCACCTGCCTGCTGTGCGGGAGCCTCGCCCAGCCCGTCCTGGCGGGTGCAGTCCTGCACTCCCCACAGACACAGGGAGCAAGGCGGGGACGCCACGGCCACGTCCCCGACGCTGCTTTAGAGGCGCTGGCCAGTGCAGTGCAGCGGGAAAACAAACCAGCAGCCCAAAGACTGCAGAGCAGGAAGGAACACGCCCTTCTTCACACACACGCTTCCCAACGTGGAAAACCCGGGGGAACTTAGGCTACGAGAGCTCACATGCACTTGGCAAAGCTGCCAGGCACCAGCTTAGCACGCAGAAATGAGCTCTGCTGACCACTCAGCTATCCTCATGACGAAGAATCGTTCAAAGAGACCAATGAGAAATGTCAGGACTACCGATTAAACTGTGCGTTAGGTTTGCCTACATATGTGTGTGTGTGTGTGTGTGTGTGTATATATATATATATATATTTTTTTTTTTTTTCCCCTTTTCCTCATGTTCAAGAGTGAGCAGAAATAAATTTTTGCTTTGGATTAATCAATAAAAGTTTTTGAAAGAAAAATTTTTTAAAAAAACTATACTTACATATGCTTGCAACAAGGAATTGAAAGAAATGTTTAAAATGCCACTTAAAATAGCATTACAAAACACAAATACTTAGAGATAATTTTAATAAAGATCTGCAAGACTTCTACATTGGAAACTTGGGCAAAACACTGCTGAGAGAAAATAAGGATGACATAAGTAAATGAAAAGACATACTACATTCATGGACTAGAAGAGTTAATAGATTAAAATGTCTCTTCTCTGTAAATCTGATCTATAAATTCAAAGCAATTCCAATAAAAAACTTAGAAGGCTTTTTTGAAGAAATAGACAAACTGAATTTAAAACTTACGTACAGAAGCAGAGAACCTACAAGAGGTAGAACCATCTTGAAAAGGCACGAGCGCGCCGGCAGGCTCACGGCGCTGACCGAGCCTTAGCACGGCGAGGACAATGTGGCGCTGGCATAAAAGTAAAGACATCGATGGCAGGGGATACGAGTGCAGAAACAGAGACTTCTTACCCCGCACGAAGGCGCCCCCGTCTGTCTGCTCGTCGTCCTCAGCAAGCTCCGGGAACCGAACTCGGGGCCTCCCACGTGGGAGGTCGGTGCCCAACTGCTTGAGTCACCTCTGCTCCCCCAGACTGACACTCAAACAACTGACTTTTTACAAAAGCACGACAGAGATTAACTGGACGAGGAAAGACTTTTCAACAGGCGGTATTCGAACAACAGTACCAAGCAGAAGAGAAAGCCTCTTCTCTCCACCCTACAACATAAACAAGAACTAATCTGTGATTGATCTGAAACCTGAACGCAAAAACTAAAACCACAACGCTTCCAGAAGAAAGCAGAATAGCCCTGTCATGCTGGAGAAGGCCAGGACTTCCTGGACATGACCCAGAAAGGCCAAAGCTGACTTCTACTCGTGAAAAGACGCCCTGAAACCCCAATGACGTACCCCACACACAATACACCCCTGACAAGGCACTTAGAGGCGAAGCACACAGAGCTCCTGGGAGAGACGGTCGACCCCGAGGCTGGGGCGCGGAGGAGCCGAGCGGGCCCCGGCACAGCGTGGGTGCAGGCGGGGAGGACGGGTCCACGACGAGGCCGGGGTCTGCCCGCAGACGGAGCTCCCACGCTCAGCCGTGGGATGAGGCGAGCGCCCGTGACAGGAAGCCTTCCTTAGCCCTGCGTTCCGACGAACGCGCGTGGAGAGGTCGAGGAACTTGGGAAACCAGCGTTACACCACCAGAGTAACGCACGGCTGCAAGCGAGACTCGGAGTACGCACCCCACGGACACACACCAGTCACGAAGGGAGCCCCGGGCGCCGGCCTTGACCACACGATCAGGCTCGGGGCACCGCAGGAGGACGCCTCGGGTCAGGTGGATTCCTACCAAGGCTCGCCCTCAACTTAACCGTGAGGACGTGGCCGACGATCCCAGGGGAAAAGTCAAGGTCAGGGGAGGCAAGGGAAGGCTGAGGAGCTGCCCCCGGCCGGAAGAGAGGCGGCGGCGTGGCTCCCACGTGCAGCGTGGGGCCCGGGCTTGGTCCTCAGAGGAAAGGCAGCGAAGGCCACGTGCAGCGCTGCCACGTCAGCCACGGCTCTGACCGCCACACTCGGGTTGTGCAAGGCCCCGGTGTGAACTCTGCGCTATTTCTGCAACTTTTCTCTAAGTCTGAAGTCATTTCAGCGCCAGTTTACACAACAGAAAAGGCAAGAGGTCTGCTAGGCGCATGCAGAGGAAGGAAGGAGACAGAAGGCTAAGCACGTGCGCTGGTCGGCGCCCTAGTGCTCGGGAGCTGAAGCAGCCCAGCGAGGCGCCGCCTCCGCCCCCAGGAACGGCCGGCCCTGCACGCACAGTGGGGCCGCGGGGTGCGGGGGTCTCCAGATCTGTGCTGAGAGAGAAGCGGGGTGGAGACACACGTCCTGCACGAGCCCACCCATGTACAGCCTGGGCAGCGCAGACCACCCTGCGCGGCAGAGGGCTGTCCTGGGGCCGCTGGGGACGGGAGTGGAGAGCGGCGGAGGACCAAGCGTGGGGGGCTCTGGGGGGCGGCAGTGTAACGCCTGCCGCCCCTACTTCGCAGGGAGACTGCACCTCACGTACGCGCCGTCCCCCAGCTACAGCCAGCTGCGCTTCAGAGGTGGGCGACAGGCGTGCCTCCCCTCCCCTGTCCTCCTCTGCACGCTGGGACGTCTCCCTCCACCGTAAGAGGAGACGGGAAGCCGAGGTCACCAGTCACCTCGGCCGACGACCGCCCTGCCCGGCGGGGGGAGGAGGGAAGGGAGCGATGCCGCCCCGAGTCGCCCGAGGACCATGAGCAGAGTCAGCGGCCGCGACTCGAGCACGCAGAGGTGATGCTGGTGCGTGAGCTAAGGGGGGGGGCCGCTCCTGCAATGGCGGGACCGCCCTTTTCAGAGAACAATAGATGCTGCCTTGAAATTCAAGCTTTTAGCAAAACCCACCACAAACACGGCCTGCGAAGCACAGGACGCAGGGGAAGCATGCGGGCCGCACGCGGGACTGCAGCGAGTCCCCCCGAAACACCTGACCGGGTCCGAGGGGCAACCGAGGGGGCCGCCCGGCCCCACAGCGCCCCCCCACAATGGAGGCCGGGGAGGCGCTCGTGCCTGAAGGCTGAGCCCGGGCAGGGGACAGGGCTCTGCTGGAGAGGGCGGGTGGAGAGGAAGGCTGGGCCCTCGAGGGCACTCGAGTCTGCGGAGCCGGCTGTCTGCCCACACGCCCCTGACCCAGCGCTGGCACCTCGAGGGGAAGCCCCTGGGGACGACCGGGCCCTCCAGAAGCGCCCCCACCAGACCCAGGGGGAACGTCCGATGAGGTCCAGGGACGCCGCACAGGGACCTCAAGTGAAGCCTGAGCCTGCGCTCTCCCAGCTCTGGGACCCTCTCCCCGCTGCTGCCCACTGGAAGGGGTGCACTGCACCCGCTGACCTCAACAGCTGTGGAGGGCGCGGCTCCAACACGCCCCCGCGCTAGGGGCCAAGAGCAAAGGCCACCTGGGCAGCGCCAGCAGGAACCGCACCACATCCACCCCCAGGCCACACCCAAGGGCGGCCCTCCTCAAGGATTTCCAAACGCGAAGGGAAGAAGGCGGGCTCTGGGTTAGAGCCAGGCGTGGGCCCGGAAGCCAGAAGACACGCGGGCCTGAGCAAGCACGCGGGCTCAGCTGAGGCTGAACCGCAATCCCGAGGGACTGCTGGTGCTGCCGGGTGCCGGGCGCGTCCCTGACGGGGCGGAGCCGCCGGCGCCCAGGACCCTGACGAGGGCCCGCTCTCACCCCTGCACTTAGCCAGCAGCCTCCGGAAGCGCAGGCCGTGCCGGCTGCCTCGGTCACAATGCCAGCGAGTGCCTGGCGGGGACTCTGCCGCAGTTCTGACCCCGCCTGGTCAGCCTGCCCTGCACGGCCCACAGGCGCTATTCCCCTCAAAAGCCCCCTGCAAGGAGCAAACCATACCAGCCCGGGAGGCAGCCAGGCCTCAGGGGGTCCAGGCAGGAGCCAGCAGAGTCGGGGCCACCCAGGAGCCGGGGCCGCCCGTCCCCGTCGGTGGCACGCTGCGAGGCGCCGGCGACTGGCCCCGAGGCCGGGGCATCGCGGAGGGCACGGCCAGGCGCACACAGCCTTGCCGCAGGTCCTGAATGGAGCGAGGCTGCCACCCGCGAGCTCTCCGCTCAGAGGCAGGCCCAGGGGCCCACGGCGGGCTGTCGTCAGGGAGCCTCCTGGTGGGATGAAGGCCCCCGTGCCCCCTCCCAGAGTTCCGACACCCAAGAGGGGGCGCCATAGAAACACGGCTGTGGGTGGGCCCCGCCGCCGGCCGCAGCCTCAGCCGCGCTCTCTCCTCCACGCGCTCGCCCGGCAGGCACACAGGAGGCTGCCAGGGGCCCCGGGCACGCTGCCCACAAGGGGCATCTCCGGACCTGGGTGCAGCCACAGGCTGGCGAGGAGGGGGATGGGAGAAGGGGAGGAGGCGGAAGGTGAGTTCCTGTGGGAACCCCACCAGCTATGCACGCTGCTCCCCATTTCACGCAGAAGGAAAGCGAGGCTCCGAGAAGCGACGCTGCAGGGTCACGCTGCCAACGAGCGGAGAGACCCGTCTCCAGCTGGGGCTGGCCAGCCCTTCCTCCGCCCCTCGCGAGGGGCTGCTGGGCCCCCGAAGAGGCGGGGTCTGCGGGCGGGCCGCCAAGAGGGGGGAGCACCCACAGCACGGCTTCCAGGCACCCCGAGGCCCGCACGGGACACGGCCTCCTGGCGCCGATGCCGGGCCCTGGGTCTCTGCTGCCAGGGGCAGCCCGCCCGCAGCCCCCGACGCCGGCAGGCACGGCGACTCACCGAATGGTCTCGATGATTTCGTGAGCAGCATCGTGGTGTTTGTCCTGAAAGAGAAGAGGAAAGCGTGTGAGGGCCAGTCGAGCCATCCCTCACGTGGCGGCGGAGCTGGGGCGCCTGGGGCCACCGCCCGGGGGAGACACCTGCCAGCTGGGTGCTCAAGGCCGGCCCTTCTGCCCCCATCGCCGACCAGAAGCGGCTTCCGGAACCAGCCCCGGCGGTAGGCCCTGCATCCCGGGGTGAGGGCCCGGGCGGCTTCCCCTGACTGCCCGTCTCCTCCCATCTCAGCTGAAGCAGCTTCCGGGCCCAGCCCACACACGTGTGCACAGACGTGCGCACGCAGGGACATGCACGCCTGCACACACGGCCCCAGCAGGCTGTCCTGGCCGCCCCCATCGCTCTCTCTGCTCCCCACGGCTCAGCCCCTCTGCTGGCCTCTCGCCCCACACCCAGGCAAGCACCCAAGGGCCCCGGGGGCTCCTGCCGAGGCTCCCTCAGCGCCTCCCGATCCCGGCCACTCCCAGGCTGGTGAGGCCTGCTTCTGTGCACGCTGGCGCACACCTGGCGCGAGAAGCCTCTGACCCTCTACTGTCCTCCGTCCCCCTCCGTAACGCAGACGCCAGCAAGACTGCGATGCAGTCGCGCACAGACGGCGTCTTCAGAGCCAGGACGCAGCAGCCCGAAACCACAGGCCTCGCCGCCCCGCACACGGCCCAGGCCACTGCTCCTGCCCCTCAGCCCTGCCTGCCCCTCCCTCCGGCTCCTAAACTCCAGCCCTCTTTCGTGGCTGGTCAGGGTCCCAAGGCCGACACCCAGCTCAGAGCCACCCTTCACTCGGCAGGCGTCTTTGCTGGGACGCCCGTCGGTTGCCAGTGAAGAAAGCACACTTGCCGTACACACTCGTGCGTGTATGGGTCCTCGCCACGCACTCTTCAGCTAACGTGAAACACACCACAGAAGAGAAGGGGAGAGGAGACGCGCAGAAAGCCCTGCGACCCGCTCCACAGGGACGGTGGCGTGGGCCCTGTGGCACAGGCAGCCCAGGCTGGAGCCCGGGGCCGAAGGGCCCCCAGCGCAGGGCTCCTTGCGCCCCACACCTCCCCTACACCTCCCGAGCCCCTGCCTAACCTCTGACCCCAGCACTCCCCACGGCCTCGGCAGCCTTGAAATAAGAGCCACGTCTGCCACCAGAGGCGGCGGCTCCCGCCCACCCACATCCACGCGGGCGGGGTCCTGGGGCCCCTGTGGGCCGCGGCCCTGGACTGCCAGCGTTAGGTCGGACTCTGCGTCCTCCTCGGCCAGCGGCCCCCAGCGCCCACGGCCCCACCCGCCAGCCTGGTCCTCCCGTCGTGGCCCCCAGCCCCTCGGGCGGCCCTCCCTTCCAGCTCCTGGAGGGGCTGGCAGCCTCCGCCTGTGCCGCCCCGGGCGCGGCCCTGGCCACATGGACACCGAGCACGTGAAACGTGGCCAGCCCGACAGACCCGGATCTTGCGGCCGGTAAAGTGCCTCGCTTGTGGCCGTTCACGCCGAGCCCGCTGACGTGACCTTCCTCCAGCACATACTGGGCCACGGGCTGGCTCGCCCGCTGCGCCTGCCCCTCGCCCTCGGCAGCACGAGGAAACCCAGAGCGCCCTGCGTGGCTCGACAGGCTCCTGCCCGCCCTCGGCGCGCCGTCGAGCAGCCACCCCCAGGTCCCGGCCCCCCGCGGGCTCTGTCCTGCTCCACATCGCCCCGGAGGCTCGGCAGCCAGGACGAGCGCACGGGAGAAAGCCGGGCCACGAGTGGCTCGGGGACGTTTCCCTGTCCTTTCTGCAGTCCTACCTTAAAAACAGAGGCACCGCGGCAAGCAAGCGTTAGGGCGCGAGCCATGGCCCGACTGCGGCTCGCCTGGGAGCCCAAAGCAAACCCCACAGGCGAGCGGCGCCAAAGCCGCTGCTTCCTGCTCAGCCCCGACGCAGGTCTGCGCAAGCTGCTCAGGTGCCGCCCTCAGCCCGCCGCCCCCGGCGCGACCGCGGCACCTGTGCTGGCGGCTGGCGCCTGCACCTGAGGCCACACGCGCCAGCAGGGCTCCCGGCACGCGCGAGTGGCTGCTACGCTCGGAACGGCTGCGCTCACGCAGGAGACGTGAGCAAAGGAGACCAGCCGAGCCCACGCCCACCCTCACAGCCCTCAGGACGAGGCCGGGACGTCGTCAAAGCTACAAGCGTCACTCAACGCTCCGAAGGACGTCACCGAGAACGCCAAAGGCCAGCCCGCGAGAGGGGAGCAGGCATTTGCGGCCACACCTGCCCAGGGACTCCCAGCCGGACTGCACAGCGACGCCCACAGCCCCACGACGGGCCAGCGCCCGCGGCAGGGCGCCTCACAGACGCTTCCCCAAAGAGGAGCTGCGAACGGCCACAGAGCCCGCGGGAAGGCGCCCGGCACCTCTCGCCACCAGGGAGACGCACGTCCAGCCCACTGAGGTGCCGGCCACCCCGCAGGGCGGCCACGGCAAGGGCTGCGAGGGCGGGGAGGGCAGAGGCCCTGGCAGCACTGCTGGCGGGAACAGAGAAGGGGCGCTCAACTGGCTAAGCACAGGGGCCCGGGGGCCAGCAGCCCCACTCCTGGGGATCGGCCTGGGACGCGCCCACACAGAAACCTGCCCACCAACCTCCGTCCTTACTCATGCCCAACGGGGAAACCCCCCCCATGTCCATCGACAGATAGACGGAGAGGGGGAAGCGCGATGGAATCCTGCTTGGCGATAAAAAGGGGCGAGGGTCTGACTCACGCCACACCGCGGACGGCTCTGGAGAACACGAGGCTCTCGGTGGCGGCCCCGCGTTGGCCGACTCCATCTCAGCGAGAGGCCCCAAGCAGGCAGGTCACTGTCGAGAAGAGACAAAGCCCTTCCCGTGCGCACACCGCTTGCTGCATGGGTCATCTCTCCGTGGCACTGCTGGCAGCGATGAGACCCCGTGGGCGCGAATGCCGCCCGTCCAACGCCGGTACGGACACCCCGCGCTTACGAGGGCCAGGGGCTGGCCCCCTGCTCCGAGGCCCACGTCCACAGGCCTGCGCGGGCGCTGGCACCCACTGACCCTGCATGAGAGAGAGGGTGCCGTCCTGTGTCCCGAGAGCTACGGGAAGGGCAGGTGGACCCACGTGGCAAAGGACACCAGGAAGCTACAGCGGGGTGGGGTCAGGGGCTCTGGAAGAGCGGCACGAGCTCCAGGGCCCAGCAGCCCCCCGGCAGCAGCTCCTCCGGCTCTGGTCGAGCCTTCCCATGAAGCAGCCCCCTGGCAGCTGGACTGCCACCTCAGGGGACCCCGGGCAGGACTCCCCCCCGCTACGCCGCTCCCCGATTCCAGAACTTCAAAGACTGTGTGAGGTAAGAAGCGTTTGCTGCTTGAAGCTGCCGCATTGGGGGCTCGTTTGTTACACGGCAACAGGTAACTCACATGGCTCACGGGCTGGAAATAGAACAGGTTTCATCACAGCAAGGCTTGCAGGCAACACCGGAAAAGGCCCTCACCAAAAGCTTTTGAGTCGGGGGCGGCTGTGGCTCAAACGGGTGGGCGTGCGTCTCCCATATGGAGGGACCCGGGCTTGAACCCCGGGACCTCCCGGTGGAAAAAAAAAAAGCTCTTGAGACCCGGCACCAGCACAAGGCCACAGAGCAGCGCGCTCAGGCTGGAGCGAGCCCGGCCCAGGTGGTGGCGCGCGGCACGCGACCTGCTCCCTCCTCAGGTCCCGGCAGAGGCGCCCTGAAGCCAGCTTCTCCGGGGCTGAGAACTCCGGAAGGCCTTGCCCGGGCTCGCCCACCGGCGGCCCCTCGTGCTCCGCACCCCCGCTGAGCTCACCCGAGCCCAGAGATGAAGGCGATGCCGCTTGGCGCCGCCTCCGAGGAGACCGAGCCGAGCCTCCCCAAGCCTTGACAGCCAGAGGACGGCGAGCAGGGCGGAGGCCAGCGCCGCCCCGCCGGGACCGGCCCACTTCCAGACGGCTCTGAGGCGGGGCTCAGGTCCCCGGGTGGCCGCCGGCCCTAGAGACGCGCACGCCTGGCCCTGGCGGCCTCTCCCTACGGGGCCTCCGGCCTTCGGAAAAGGAGAGCAAGGAGCCGGGAAAGCTCTCGGTCAGAGCGGCCGAGGGACCCCGCCCGTCACGCAGGGACAGCCCCGCTCTCCTCCCGGGAACCCCGAGACCGCGCCCCCCGCGGCCCGGCTCCCGCCAGCCTCCCACGTGCGAGTAAGTCAACACCTGGTCCCTTCCCACCGGCCCCGACCGGAGGAGGCAGCCGGCAGAGGGCTGCCCGTGAGCGCGGACGGCGGGCGGACCGCGGGGACCTGCTCTGCCCACCCCTCCGCGCCACGGTCATTGCAAACAGTGCGTGAAAACTACCTGCTCCACGTCCCCCGGGAGGCAGCTCACCACCCCTAGCGGACCCTGCGCTCGGCCCTTCCGGGACCCCTCCTCGAGGAAGGGCGTGTGGGGAGGCGAGGGAGAGACCCCGGGTGAGCCCCTCACGCGCAGAGCCAACGGCAGCCAGGGGGCCCGGGGCAGCACGCGCTCGCCCTCACTCACTCGGCCCCGCCTCCGAAGGCGCTGCTCCAGCCCCCCGGCCGAGGACCCCCGGCTGGGGGACAGTGGTGAGAAGCCCCCGCCCTCGCTTCCACCCAGGCGCTGCCCGGCCCCCAGGCCCCGGCGAGGCTCCCCGCGGGCAGGCGGAGGGGAAGGGCCACCTCGGCCGCCCCGTCCGACTCCGTGTGTGCCCCAGAAGGACCGCGGCCAGGGCTGGGGGCCACACGGGGACCGGGGCCTGGGGGCGCCTTCGCCGAGGCCACGGGAAAGCAGAGCTTTGAAGGGCTGAGACCCCTCCGAGGCCTCAAGGCGCCGGGAACGCTCCCCATTAACACGTGAAACGGGCGGTGGCGCGGGGCAGGGAGGCAGCCGCCGCCTGCTCGTGCCCTTCATCTGGACTCGCGGCGGGGGGGGGGGTCACCCCAGGGCGCCCACCGCGAGGTCCACACGCCTGGACCCTCCCACCAAGCCCCAAGGCCCCGAACCCGTGCGGCCCCCCTGAGGTGAGGCTGCAGAGCCGGCGCCCCGCTCCTCCCTCGCGGGGTCAGGAGAGGCGAACTGTATTAGGGACACAGAGGCGAGACAGTGGGGGACACGGCGAGCAGGGAGCGGAGGCGGCTCCGGCGGCTGGGCACCCGCCTCCCTCCCACACAGGGGGCCCTGGGTTCGGTTCCCGGTGCCGCCTAAAGAGGAAGCGAGCAGACGCAGAGAGCACGCAGCAGACGGACAGCGCGCGGGCAGCGAGCGCAAACGGGGCGGGGCGGGGGATAAATAACTAAATCTTTTAAAAACCATCGCGTGACTGCCATGAGCCTTACCGCAGGCCGATGACGGCCCTGAGTTCCCCAGGAGGACCTGGCCGGCGGAGCAGAGGGGGAGTGCTCCCTCCTGACTGCGGAGGGTCGCTTCCCCCTTGGGGCCTTGCGCTGCCTGGCTGAGACGCCCCTCGCTGCTGGGGACAATCTCCTGTGCCGGGCGTGGGTGCGACCCGCCGCGGAGGCAATCAGCCACAGCCGCCACGAGGCCAGTGCTGGCTCGACCACATGGCTGGGCGCCACCACCCGGCCGAGCTGACTCGTGAACTTGACCTCACGCGGGCTGCCCCAAGGGGAAGCGAGGACCCAGGCCCTGCCGGGCCGGCCGCTGTCTCCCCTGCAGCTTCCTGAGAGCTGCTGACCGGAGCACCCGGCACCCAGATCCAGTCTCACAGACACGGTGAGGCGACAAGCCTGTGCTGTTTGAATCCACTAAGTGTGTGGGTGGTTTGTTACGCAGCAACACCTGACTACTACACTTCTCAAAAGAAGCACAAGAGCATCCTGGGTGCACAGTTCACCCGAGAGGCACGCGTGCCGACGACATGCTAACAAACCAGTGATCTGTGCTGGAGAGCAAAGGCCAGACCTTGCAGCAACGCAAACTCAAAGGTCACAGGGCCTCCCCGTGGGGGAGGGGGCAGCCCCCTCCTTGCTCTGCTGCAGGCCAAGCCAAGGGCGCAGTGAGGCCCGTCAGACTGGGGGCGGGGCGCGCCAGGGCGCCTCCACCTGCCCCAGGGGTTTCTCAACTTGTCAGAAGTGGCACAACTGGCTTTTGCTTAAGAGGAAACCACAAGCTTACCAGAAACAGCCTTATCAGGAGCCCTGGAGCTGCCTGAAGCTGCCCCCACCCACGCCGCAGGGTGGGAAGCAGGGTGGGAAGCAGCAGGGGCGCCTGGCTTGACGGGAGCGGGAACAGGGAGGAAGGAGCAAGAGCCCGCCCGACAGAGGGCCCGCTGTGAGGACACACACGCGGCAAGGGAACGCCACGTGCCGCCACGTGAAGGCCGCGAGGGCGCGGGCACGCGGCGCTCAGAATGGCACCGCGTGGTCTCGGCAGCCCCCGCCCGTCGCCGGGGCCCCGGAGCGGGCCTGAGAGCCAGCGGGCCTGAGCCGAGGGGGCTGTGGCGTCGGCCGGCTGCCCAAGCCTGCCCCGCACGGCCCCAGAGGCAGGACGCCGTCCCGCTCCCGCCCGCTCCACAGCACAAAGCCAGCCAGGTCCCAAATTTCAACACGCGGCCCCTGCCCCGTTTCCGGGCGAGGTCCCGCCAGGAGACGTGCGCCCCTGGGCCGGGCAGCAGAGACAGGCAGTCGTGGCCCATCAGCAGGGCTCACGGCCCCTCCGCCCACGCCCACCCTGGGCCCTGCTGTGGGTGCTCCCGCCGAGGGAACCGCCTCTGCAGCAGCAGGAGCCGCGCGGTCTGCAAACAGCGCTGTCGGCGCGCCTAACGCCAAAGGCGCTGACGCGACTTCTATGTTCCGTCCTAATAACGAAAAGGGGCCAGAACTCCTCGGAGAAACAGCTGACTCAGGGCTGGGGCAGGGAGAACACGAGACGAGCCCATCTTCCCGCGGGGCCGGAGAGCAGGAAGGGCTCCAGAAAGGACTTGTGGAAGGCGCCAGGCCGCCCGGGACAACGCAGCAACGACTCCAGCAGAAAGCAGGGCTGGAAGACGACCCGGGGACGAGGGGCAGCCCTGGGTCCGTGCTGAGAGCGGAATACAACTGGGTGAAGAGACCAGCGGGGCAGGCCGCTCTCCCACGGGAGCCCCCGTCCCTCGGGCACTGACAACGTCACGGCCGCCAGCGCCAGTGACGACGGTGGCGAGAGCCCTGACGGGCGGGCTGGGGTCCAGGCCAGCTGCACGGCCGCGAGGCCCCCTCCAGGACAGAGCGACCAGCTCCCACTGGGGGGGGCAGGCTGGTGGGCACCGCCCCGACCAGCGGCCAAGGTCAACGCCCCCACGGCGAGACAGCCCGGGCCTCCCGGCAGCACCGCGAGGGGCTCGGCGCCAGCCCGGGGGGTCCCGCCACCTCCGTCCCCAGGAGGGGCATCAGCCAGGCCCCACTGGGGGACCGTCCACGACACCGGCCAGGTCCCTTCGCCGCGTGCAGGTGTGGAGGAGCCTCGTCTCGCCGCCAGGGGTCGGGGCTAAGCCCTGCGCACTGGGCGCTCGCGCGGTCTCCCCGGCTTTTCTGCAGGCCGGGGTCATTTCGGAAGCGCGGTTAGAAAGGCGGCCACCAGCCAGGACAGAGGCTGGGCCCCTGCGAGGTCTCCACGGCCGCAGGCTGCTCGCTCTGTGCGCTGCCCGCGCTCCCCTCCCCGCGGAGGAAAGCTCCCTCTTCCCTTGAGGGGAGCGCAGGGAAGAGAGCCGGGGAGCACAGCCCCAGCACAGCTCACCTTCCTGACCTGAGCAGCCAGGGACGCGCAGGGCGCTGCGGGAGGACAGCCACAGCCCCGACGCCCTTGCGCGCTCACCTCCCCCAGACGCTTCCCTTCTCAGAGGGCCCTGACTCCCGGCCTGGTCTCTAAAGCCAGGGGAGCTGCCCGGGGCTGAGCCCACCGCTGAGCTGGGCACAGGCCACTGCGGCTCACGCCTTTGGGTCGCCGGCGCCCTCGCCGACTCAGAACGCGCAGGAGCGCAAAGCAGAGGCCACGTGTGCAGGTCGACGAGGAGCAGACAAGCACGGCGCCGCGTCTGGGGCAGAGGGGGCGGCGCGCTCCCGCACGCGCAGAGCTCGCGCCCGCCGAGGCCCACGGGAAGCCAGCGGGCGGCCGCAGCAAGGACCACGCACACACGGCGGGCAGAGGCCGGCGCCCACCCAGGCCTGCCCACTCGTGAGCTAACCCAAAACACAGCCCCAGCCCCCAGAGGGGAATGCGGGCCCACGCGGGGCGCCAGGGGAGACCGCGCCGGCCCGGTCAGAGCCCCGACGGGCACCCAGCCGCAGCCCTGGGGCCTCCCCGACGGGCCTCCTCCTCCACGCAGCCGGGGGGCTAGCCCGGGACCCGGCACCCAGCGGGCGCGCGAGGTGCGGGGTCCGCATGCTCGGGGTCCCCGCCACCCCTCACCACCGCGCAGCGTCACACGGGCCTGAGCAGCCCGACCGCGAGGGCGACGGGAGCGCTGGAGCCGAGGCCGCGGGGCCACAGGCGCACACGCGGAGGAGCCCTGCGGGGGAGCCCGGGGCACGCTACACCGGCACCGGCAGGACGCACGGGCAGGGGAGAAAGCCCGGCGCAGGCGTCGGGCGCTGCGGAGGACGGCAGGCTCCGGGCTCCACCCCGAGGCCAGGGCAGCCGGCAGGCGCCGGGGGGTGGGCCGGTCGGGGCCCTGCTCAGCCCACCCCCCGCAAACTCCCTCTGGGCCTAGAGAGGAAAATAAAAGGCAGGCAAAGGGCAGGGCGCGCAGAGGCCTGGGCAGGGGGGTGGGGGGCGGGGGCGGTCCAGCCGCCAGGACCCTGACAGCACGGTGAGCGAGAAAGGCCAGGACAAACTCGCCAGGCGCTGCAGGACGCCCCGACAGCAAACACAGGGCAAGCGCGTTCAGGGGCGGGAGGAGCTCCCGGGCCCCGGGGCTGCCCGGGGGGCTGCTCTGTGCCGTGGGTGCCGGGCAGTGGCGATGGCGGCACAGCACTGCGCCCGGCACCCCTGCGCGGGGTGCCTGAAATCGGGTCAGTCGGGAACGTGCGCTGTCCGGATGCTGCCGTGATAAGAATTAACAAACACGAAGACGGTGGTGGGTCAACAGGGCGGGGGGGCAGGAGAAGGGAAGGGCGGCAGGCGGACCCAGCAGCACCGCTACGGGATCTGTGGGGCTCAGGGCAAATGGAAATGCGGGGGCCCTTGTTCAAGAATTCAGAGGCATGCGGAGACTCTCGCTGTCCTGATTCTGTGATGATCAGGGCGGGCTAGACATTCGCTGTGTTAGAAACCAGGCACGTGTCCCCAGACCTGGTTTTCCTCCCTAGGTCTGGTCTTTGGGATGCTGGTGATAAACTAAGCCTGATTTATTACATGACCATCCTGTGTGGGAAAAGGCTGTGACTTTGGGTACCTTTGGTCAGACTTAAGAGATACAGCAGGGGACGGATGTGGCTCGGGTGGTCCGGCGTCCGGCTCCTATATGGAGGGACCTGGGTTCAGTTCCCGGGACCTCCCAGTAAAAATAAGAAAGAGAAAAATATAGAAGGCAAGCAGGCCACCAGGCCCCGTGCGGGTGAGCCGCCAGGCCCCGCGAGCCACGCAGCAAGATGATGACGTAACAGGAGAGTGACACCAGGGAGAGCCAAGATGAGACGCACCGAAAAACCAGGAACTAAGGTGGCGCAGGTGGTAGGACATCGGAGGTTCCGAGGATCAAATCCCAGTGAAGACAGGAGGAGAAGGATGAGAAGAGAGGGCAGGAAACGGACACAGAGCGTTGCCCAGCGAGTGGGCACAGAAACAGCAAAAATGGCGGAGGGAACGATACACACAGTAACGGTAAAAACGGGAGAAAGTAAATAAATCCTTAGAAAAATGTATAGGGGAGGAAAATACGGATTATAGTTAGTGCTAATACTTTGACGATGCTCTTTCATAATTTGTTAACAAACGTTTCACGACAATGCAAAGTATTTGTGACGGGAAGCCCTGCACGATGTTGTGCGTGTTTGTTTCATAAGTTTGCAATGTTTGCTGAACACTTACTGTCTACGTACGCTCATGTATGAGTGATGTACTTCAATAAACTGTTATAAGAAAAAAAACCTGGAGGAGTTTCAAGTGGTCAACCTCAGTGCGCGGAGTGCAGCGGGGACCCTGGCCTGGAGGTCTGCGGCCAGCTGGGCTGCTCCTAGAGGGAGGACCGTGGACAGGCCACCGCATCTCTGGGGCTCGGCAGCCTCCTCGGGACAGACGACCCCGGGGGCACCTCCTGTCTGTCCTGCCCCGCTTCCCAGGCCTTTCAGGCACGGCAAGCCCACCAGCCCGGGTGGGAACATCCACTTGGCCAGGCACCAGCAGACCCCATGGACGCCTCGGGGCCTCTTGTCCTGGGCAGGGAGCAGTGCAAGGAGGGGAGGAGACGGTACGACAGCGAGGCCTGCCAACGTCCTGATCGATCACCGCAAGTGACAGCAGAGCTGGACGCAGCACCTGGCCGGGGGGCCCGCACCCCATCACGACCGACAATGAGCTGTCTGGGTGGCGGACGCGGTGCCCGGGGAGTGCCGGAAATAGATCCACGGCAGCGGCAGCAAAGGCAGGTTCACTCGGTCGTCGCTTTTCAGTTTCACTAGTTCTAGGCATTTCTCTGACGTGGCCCCCAAATTTACGTCACGCTGCTGCCCTGCTGCTGCCCTTGCTCCCTGAGTGGGGAGCTGAGTCAAGAACTCAATGGGGCTTTTCCATCACGCTTCCGTGTGACTCATCCTGGCTCGCAGGGAATGTTTCCTGCTCAAACAAAACGTAACGGAGAAAAACAGCCAGGCACTAAGTCATCCTGGGGGGCCGCCAAGGACAGGGGCCACCCCTGCCCACGCCCACGCTGACCGGGCAGGCCTCACGGCAGACGGGGCTGGGGGGCCAAAACCGCATCAGACACTCTGCAAACCACACGGCCGCCCCCGGCCCCGGCGCAGCGGCAGCGGCAGCCAGAAGTCCCCGTCCACGCAGTGCACAGCCCGGGCAAAAGCCAGGACCTGACTTTAGGAAACCACCACCGGAGTGCTCCAGCGACAGAACAGACACCCCGAATGCCGAGGATCGCCCTGGAGGGGGGTGCACAGAGCGCCCACTAGGCTGCAGTTCCTGCTCTGGGGGGGTCGGAGGCGGGCACGCCCTCCAGGGCAGGCGGGGGGCAGCACATGCGGCCTCAGAGAGGCCACGACTGCGCGGGTTCTCGTGGCCGCGCGGCCTCGCCAGGTGAGTGGAGCGAGAAGGCAGGTCTCCGGGGCCGCCCCTGCAGAGGCCAGACGGCCTGCACACGGCTCCGCAGGGGCCCTGGCGCCAGGGGCCAGAGGAAAGGCCCAGGAGAGGGTGGCAGACGCGCTGGCCGCCAGGGAGGCAGCTGCAGGGTAAGCGGCGCAGCCTGGAACGACAGCGCCCCGGCTCTGCCGGGCTAAGGAGACCATCCCTGCTTTGAAAGGCCACCTGTTTCTTCTGGCTTTTTCGCTGTGGCGACTACTAAATCTGAATGGCACTCGGAGCCCGGGGGCATCTCACCTGTGGCACCGCGCAGTGCCCAGTCCTGCCTTTGCAGTGGACAGCGCACTGCTGTAACTGACCCTCGGCCCAAGGTCCTTGGCGGCAGGGCTGGGAGCAGGAGACGGCCGGCCTGCGTCCCGGGCAGCCTGCCCTGACTGACGGGGAGTGCGAGCTGAGCCCTTCTCGGGGACGGGGAAACCAAGGCTTACAGAGAGTCAGCCATAAGCCCAAAGCCGGGTGCTCGGCGAAGCGGCAGAGCCGGTCTGGGAACCAGGGCCCAGGGCCCCGGGGTCTTCACCGAGCCCCAGGGCCTTGCCATGGGGCGGGACGGGGAGCCGTGGGGACCCAGGTGGTACCATTCAACAGAGGAGAAGGCAGGATCTGGGAAAGAGAAAGCCCGGTGAGCAGCAGAGGGAAACCAGGAGGACAGTGCACAGGGGGCTGCGGGGGTGGCGGGAGGCGGGCGCAGGGTGCGGTCGGGTCCTGCGTCCCCAACACCCGCCACAAAGCCGCGCCCATGGGAGGTGGGCCCTCGGCAACGCGGCAGGTCCTCGAGCCACCAAGGCCCCGGCTGGGCGGGCAGGAGACCCCGCAGCACGCCCGGCCGGGGTGGGGACACTTGACGGGCAGCAGGCCTGCCGCTCCCAGCCAAGAGGTCAGGGCGCAGGGGCGCGGCAGTCCTCCAGGCAGGGGCAGGGCCCGCGGGCGCAGACCCCGAGAGCAGCCCGAGTCCCCCGTACGGCCGAGTCTGACTGTCCTGCTGCGCAGCCCGTGGACTTCTCCGGGGCCTCTCACAAGGCTTCATCACGAGGAAAAGGGGGGAAAGCCGGGCCTGCGCGCCCCGCAGCCCTGCCCGCCGCCTGCCAGGAAGTCCCCCGGGGTCCCGCGCTCCCTGGGCTTCTGCTGAGCCGCAGGCCGACATCCGCGGCGCTTCCCCTGGCCTGCCCAGTCTTTTCCAGGCTTCTCTCCCCTCCTCGATAAAGGAGCGACTTCCCCAGATGAAGCCACCAAAGGGTTAAGCGGCCTTGCGCTGCAGCGCCGATGAGGATGAGGGGGGACCGGGTCGGGGAGCGGGCGGAACCAGGCGGCCGGGGGAGTGCCAGCGCCTTCCCACGCGGCAGAGGCCGCTTTCGTCACCGCCGAAAATACACTGACTAACGCCCCGCACTCATGCAAGACGTTACTCACAGGGGAAGCTGGGGGGAGTGGGCGCGGCGGACAGGAACTCCCTACACTTTCCATGTAACTCTTCCGGAACCTGAAACCTCTTCTAGAATAAAGTTTATTCTACGGAAAAATGACACAAGGGGCTGCCTTCCAAGTGGGGGCCCAGCCTGAGGGCCGCCGCCTGAGCCGCCGATGCTCAGGGCTGGGGAGAGCGCGGGAACGGCCCGGCCCTCCCGCCTGGCCTCTGTCACCCTGTCACCGTCAAGTAGCCGGAACCTGCTTCCGAAGCCAGCCAGACCGGAGGTGGGCAGCAGGCGGCTGCTCCCCCTTCCTCCTCCAGGAAGCCCTCCAGCCCTCCCCGAGGCAGAGCCGGCAGGTCTCCCTCTGGGCCTTCGGCACTGTAACCTCCCTGGACTTCCTGTTCCTCATCCCACAAGTTCCTGGCAGGTCAGAGTCTTCTCTTGGCGTCCTCCCCTCCCCACCGGCGACACCGTCAGGAGTCAGTGGGTGCTGGTGGGATGAATCACGAGCCAGCGTGCTCACTGCAAATGTCATCAGATGAGCAATCTGCCCTCTCCAGAACGTGCGCTTCTGAATCATGCCCTCTCACCTCAGCAGCCAGCCACCCGTCCCGAAATACGAGTATGTGGCAAGGACTGTCCTGTCACGAGAAAGCCAAATTCCTGCGCTGGGGCGCCGCAGGGGAAGCTGGAGGAAGGCTGGCTGGGGGCTCCGCGGCTGGGAGGGGCACCGCGGGCGGGCCAGGCAGGGAGGGCGGGAGGAGGGGCTGCCAACGCGGGCCCGGGGTGGGCCAGCGGGCATCACGCGCGCCGCCCCTGCCAAGAGACAGGGGGAAACCCTCGGCAGCTCTCGGCTCACTAGAAAGCCGGGCCCCACGCGCTCTCGACCCAAGGTCACGGGCACCAGGGGAAGGCAGGCGTGCGCGGGAGCCACGTGCTCTCAACCGCCAGACACAACCTGACTGCCTCCAGGTAAACTCACGCTAGGCTCAGGGGGCAAGAGTGGAGGCAACTGAGCCAGCCCCCGCCGTCCGCGCTCCCGGGCGTTACTTCTCACACCTTCAAGGGCTCAAAACCAGCAGCTGTTCCAGCGCAGAGACGCTGAGCTACACGCACGCGGGCCCCAGTCCTCTACCAAGGGAAAACTGATGTTGACATACAAACCCACAGGCAGGCTTTAGAGCTGCCTTAGCCCTAATCACCCCAAACTGGAAACAACTCCCCGGCCTCCGACCGGCGGGCGGCTGCACAGATTCTGGCACATCCATCCCTCCCCGCGAATCCCAGCCGGTGACAGAAAGGATGCGCTTTCAACACATGTGACCACGTGGCCGGGTGTCAGATGCGTTTTACGAGCCATTCCATCTACACGACTTTCTGGAAAAGGCGCGGCCACAGAGGTCAGCCAATTGGGCCAGCGGTTGCCAGGGGCTGAGAGGAGGGGGTGATGACAAGGGACAACAGGGGAAAGATCTGGGGGCGAACCTCTCCGTTCCTGCACCGCGGTGGAGTTCCCGCCACCGCACGCGCTGGTCAAAATTCACCACGGGAATGGCACTGCGTGCCAACTAAGTAAGGAAAAGTTTAACTGCGGTTACCCAAGGGTGCGCGGACGCCCGCAGCCCGGCAGGATGGGTGCCGGCCCAGGGGCGCGCAGCCGGGCGCCTGGCGAGCGGCCGGCGTTTTGAATGTGGGAACCGGTAAAGCGCGCCCGCGCTTCCTCCGCTTTCGGTTTCGGCGGCCTTGGACTTGGACGTCCCGTTCCCCACCCCCCCCCCACCCCCAGCTCGCGGCTCCGGCCGCCCAGACGCGCGCCCGGAGCTGCCCGGCAGGATGCTCCAAAATAGAAAGCCGCCTTGGCGCGCGCGGGCCGGGAGCCGCGCGCCCGGGACACCCCGCACCTCTCCAAGGACCCGGCGCCGGGCGCACGGCCTGCGAGCCCCGCCCCCGGACAGACGGACACCAGGACGGGCCTCGGGCCCCCGGCTCCCCACGCCTTCCATTCAAACTGCACCCCCGGGGCGCCCCGCGGCCCCGGGTCCCGGGTGTCTGCGGCCACCTCCCCTTGGGAACGGCCAGTGACCCCGTCGCTCCCGGGGGTCGGGCGAGCCCTGGCCTCCCCGAGGTCGGGGAAAGGGGGCGCAAAAAGCCCGCGATTGGAAAAAAGTGGGGGTGGGAAGCGGGGAAGGAGAAGGAAGGGGCGTCTGCCGCCCCAAATTTCTCAAAAGCTCCCAAGCCGGCGAGCTTGACAGCGCGAAAGTGGGGGTGGGGAGCAGCGGGTGCCCGCCCCCCACCCCCAAACCCTGACCCCCAGGCCCCCGGCGGGCGCCGGCAAGCCGCCCCCGGGCCAGTCCCAGGCCGGGGGCCGCCGCCGCGCTCCACCCGCCGCCCGCGGGGGGCCCGGCCCGCACCAGGCAACGGCAGCCCCGCGGCCCCGGGGTCCCCGCTCCCCCAAACGGCGCCCGGGAGCCGGGCCGCGCGGGGGGCGCCCCGTGGCGGCGCGCAGGGGGCCCCCGGCTCGCCCCGCTCTTCCCCTCAGCAAGCCGCCCCGCTCCTCGGGGGCCCGGGGGGCGACACTCACGTAGACCGGCAGCGGCCACGGGTAGACGGCGGGCTCGGCGCCCACGGGCGACTTGAGCCTCAGCTCCAGCTTCTCCCCCATGTCGGCGCGCGCGGCCGCCGCACCATGCTAGGCGGGCGGTTGGGGGAGGGGCGGGCGGCCGCCGCGGGGGCGCGCGGGGGGAGGGGCGGGGGCTGAGGGGAGGGGGGCCCGGGCCCGGGGCCTGGGCCTCGGCC
>JAKSZT010028947.1:137880-186678 GCA_026826555.1 Tolypeutes matacus | reverse complement strand
TGGATGGGTGGGTGGGTGGGTGGATGGGTGGATGGATGGATGGGTGCGTGGATGGGTGGGTGGATGAGTGGGTGGATGGGTGGATGGATGGTTGGATGGATGGTTGGATGGATGGGTGGGTGGGTGGATGGATGGATGGGTGGATGGGTGGATGGGTGAATGGATGGGTGAATGGATGGGTGGGTGGGTCGGTGGATGGATGGGTGGGTGGATGGGTGGGTGGGTGGGTGGATGGGTGGATGGATGGATGGGTGCGTGGATGGGTGGATGGATGGATGGGTGGGTGGATGGGTGGACGGATGGTGAATTGGACACATCTTCAGGTGGGGGAATTTCATCTCTCTGCCTGGATTTCCACTGGGTTACGCTTATGTTTCCCTGAAGTTAATTTTTTTTTTTTTTTTTTACGGGGAGGTCCCGGGGATCGAACCCCAGTCCCTCCATATGGTAGACAGACACCGAAGCTCTTGTGCCACATCCGTTTCCCCCTGAAGTTAATTTATTTCCAACTTCAGAGGCATCTCGCAGTGTGCTGAAGAATTTCCCATCAGGGAGGGTTAAGTGTGGACTGGGGTAAATGCAAAAGCAAACCATAAAGTGAAGAGAAGGGAGGTCAGGAGAGCCTAAAGGAGTGAGAAGGAGGAAACCCAGAGCAGACTCGAAAAAAATACAAACATAAAACTATAAAACTTTTGCCTCTTCTTACTTCAAGAAATATTCAAAAACCCTCCTCCTTGAAATTATGGCCAAGAGAACGGCCCAGGGACAAGGCACAAAACTGGAGTTATGGGAACCGGCTCCTGCTGGGCAGTGCCTCGGAGCTCAGTGCAGTCCTGGTGGAGATGGAATTCTCTGGGGAGAAAAGCTCTAACTGAAAAGTACCTTCTAGGGCCCCCTGTACATCTCCTCTGGGTTTCAACTGGCCTTTTAGCTTCCTCTGAGAGTCCACCCCCTGGAGCCTGAGGCCAATTTTTGGTGCTCCCTGACTTGACATATAAACCAGGCACGGCCTTGGGAGCGGATGACTGAAGTGCCGCAGCTGCACCCCCTTCGGGAGTGAGCCGCTTGTTCCCCCAGCTGCTGGAGCGTCCGAAGCTCACTGCCGCCGGCCACTCCAGGACCTGCCCTCAGCTGACGGGGACTGCCTCGATCTCGGTTATGGCCCTGGGTGGGGACACACAATGGCTGGCCAATACGGGGGTACAAAGGCTCAGCCCCTTGACCCACATGGGGTAACTCTGAGAGGCGGCCCGAGCTCTACAGCCCCGCTTAGGGGGTGGTCTCTGCGGAGGCTGCTGCTGTAATTACATCCCAGGCCAGTTGCTCCCTCTGCCCAGTTCCACCTGCCTCCCCAGCAAAACACCTGCACGCAACTTACACCCTCCCAGTGAATGGCGATTCTCCTTTGTCCTGGATTATAAGAAATATCCAGATACGAAAATGGAAAAAAAAAAAAAAAAAAGTCAGGCACGTTCTAATCAAGGAAGTAAAGTATCATCTGCCCCAGGGCTCTAAGCGCCCCCTCAGTTGGAAGCAGAGTGGGTGTCACCATCCCGAAATCTTCAAGATTGAGGAATGGACAAACATAAGGGGGAAATGCAACCATGGACTAAAGTAGACGTATTCTAGGGATGGAAGAACTTGTACGATTGATATAAAGACAGTGGCCGTCAGGGATTCTGAAGGAAGGAAGAGGGGAGAAGAGGTGGAACATGGGGCATTTTGGGGACATTACATTGATGGATACGGGCCATGATACATTTTATCAAAACCTATAAAATTGTGCGGTGCGAAGTGTAAACTGTAATGTAAACTCTAGACCACGGTTAGTAGGAAGGCTTCAATATGTGTTCATCAGCTGTAACAAATGCACCACACTAATGAAGGAGGTTGTTAATGGGGAAAGTGTGGGAGGGGGAGAGAGGTGGGGCATATGGGAATCCCCTGTTTTCTTTTTTTTTTTTTTAATTTATTTTACATGTGTATCTAACAATTGCTTCCTCCCCGCCGCCCCATGGCTCCCTTGTCTACTTGCTCGATGTTTGCACTCCTTGTCTTTGCTCGCTGTCAGCTTATTGTTTGTTTGTCTTCTTTAGGAGGCACCGGGAACCAAACCTGGGATCTCCCATGTGGGAGGCAGGTGCTCAACTGCTTGAGCCACATCCGCTCCCCCCTCCCATATTTTCGATGTAACATTTATGTAATTTATTTATTTATTTTTTTTTTTTTTTTTTACCGGGAGGTCCCGGGTATGGAACCCGGGTCCCTCCATATGGGAGACGGATGCCCAACCAGTTGAGCCACATCCGTCCCCAGATTTATGTAATTTAAAGCTCTTTCAAAATAAAATAACAACAAAATTATTTTAAATAAATGAAAAATAAAATAAAAACCAAGGAAGTAAAGTATGATCTTTTTCAAAACACAATTTTTATTTTAGAAGGCTGAGATGTACAGAAAGTACACAGAGGATAAGGAGTATTTTTCTTCTCGTAAACCCTGTACCCAGTTTCACCAATTTTTTTTTTACAGCTTAGATTAATCCTACACCTTTGCCATAATGAAGGCACCAAGACTCATAGAGGAAATCCCCACTTAGTCTGGGTTTCCTACGTTTCCCCCTAATGCTTTCTTTCTGTCCAAGTTTCCTCTGGGCAATGGCAGTGTCTCAGATTCTCCTGGCTTTTGGTACCTTGAAGGTTTTGAGGAGCTGGTCAGGCATTTTGTTCCTCGGTTTGGGTTTTTCTGATGTTTGCCTCATGGTTTTATTGGGGAGATGGGCTTGTGGGAGGAAGAGTACAGAGGTAAAATGTCATTCTTCTCGTATCGTTTCAAGGGTATGTGCTTATTACCAGTGATAATGTTGATGAGCAAATCTGCATTATCTTATTTTTTTAGAGAAGTTGTATGTTTACAGAACAATAATGCAGAAGGTGCGGAGCTGCTATATACCACCCCCCCACATACACACTTTTCCCTGTTATTACATTTTTCATCAGTGTAGTACATTTGCCAATTGATGAAAAAAATATTATTATTCTAACTATATTTGTTTACTAAAGTTCATAGTTTACATTAGGGTTTACAGTTTGCGTTATATGGTTCTGGTTTTTTATTTTTTATTGTAGTAACGTATCTACCATATAACATTTCCTATTTTAACCAAGTTCAAGATTACAGTTCAGGGGACGGATGTGGCTCAACTGGTTGGGCGTCCGTCTCCCATATGGAGGGACCCGGGTTCCATCCCCGGGACCTCCTGGTAAAATAAAAAAAATAAAAATAAAAATAAATAAATAAATAAAGATTACAGTTCAGTGGCAGTATTAGCTTTCAAAATTAAGATGGGGAAGCGGTTGTGGCTCAAGCAATTGGGCTCCTGTCAACTCCAGGGTTGGAGTCCCGGGGCCTCCTGGTGAAGGGCAAGCTGGTCCGAGCAGAGAGTTGGCCCGCGTGGAGAACTGGCACAGCAAGATGACGCAACAAAGAGACACAGAGGAGAGACAATAAGAGACGCAGCAGACCAGGGAGCTGAGGTGGTGCAAGAGATTGAGCAGCCTCTCTCCCACTCCAGAAGGTCCCGGGATCGGTTCCCGGTGCCGCCTAAAGAGAAGACAGGCAGACACAGAAGGACACACAGAGAGCAGACAGCGAGTGCAAAAAACAACAGTGGGACGGATAAATAAAATAAATCTTTAAAAAAAAAAACCAAATGTTTAAAAATAAATTAAGACGACTGACAATAACAAGGCTTAGTTAGGATGCCGAGCATCTGGAACTACCGCATGTTGCTGATGGGGACATAACTTGGAAAACCGTTTGGCATTATCTGCCAGGGCTAACTATACTTATTTCATGACTCAGCAATCCTGTATATGCCCAAGAGAAATAAGTGTCTCTTTCCTCCAAAAGACTTGTACTGGACTGTCCTTCACAGGTTTATTCACAGCAGCCAACAATTGGAAGCGAACTCTCCTTTCAGAGGAGAATGGTGACTACCCCACGAAGTAGAGAGGAATGCCTCACAGATACGATGCTGAGTGAAGGCGAGCAACAGCACAACAGAGGGCATGCTCTATAATTCCGTTTACATGAAGTTCAAAAGCCGGCAGAACCAATCTACGGTATTCAAAGTCAGATAGGTGTTACCAGCGGGGGGTATTGTCTGGGAAGAGGAATCAGGGGCTCTGGGAAGGCGGGACATGGTCTGCATTGTGGTCTGGGTTGTGGTTACATTAGGGCATCGGTGTCCCTTTTTTATTTTTTATTTTTTAAGGAGGGACTGGGGATTGAACCCGGGAGCTCGTATATGGGAAGCAGGCGCTCAACCCTCTGAGCTACACCCACTCCCCATTTGGTGTCCTTTTTATATGTATGTTACACCTCAAATAAAAAAGAAAGAGAGGGAGGCGGCTGTGGCTCAATCAGTGGGGCTCCCGTTTACCATATGGGGGGCCCCGGATTCGGTTCCCGGGGCCTCCTGGTGGGGGCGCACGGCGTGGTTGGCTGGCCCGGCGAGCACAAGCAGCAAGGGTGGGGGGGGATGGATGAATAAATAAATAAAATCTTTAAAAAAAAAAAAGAAAGAGAGAGGAAAAGAGTGAAATAAAAGTAGATCTGCAGGGGAGCGAATGTAGCTCAATGGTTGAGCTCCTGCTTCCCATATACGAGGTCCTGGGTTCAATCCCTGGCCCTGATACCTCCTAAAATCAACAACAAAACTACATCTGTAGACTCCAAGAATCCTGTGTGGTTGACCAGATGCGCCTAGAGACTGCTATGAGTCAAATAGGTCTTTCTTTCTTCTCTCTCTTTCTTTCTCTCTCCTCTCTCTCTTTTTTTCTCTCTTTTAATCAGTATGCTCAAACCAGCTGGTACAATTTGATGCCAAAGCTTGGATACTTGAGGTTATCCAGGTGTGACCTTGCACCATTCCCAAGAGATGTGTCCGTGCGGGGAGGGTTAATGTCACTCACAGACCTCCCTACCGTCTCCCTGCTGAGAACCTCTAAACGTGAAAATGTTTAGAGATTCCAAGAAAGCTCCAAGCTCTTGGGCTGCCCTAGAACCCAAGGCCAACCTCCTTCCTGGAGCCAAGGGAGGAAGTGGGTCTGGGGTCTATGTGTCAAGACAAAGCAGGAGCTTGACTCCCAGAGGCCAGAACCCCTGGCCATGGATGCAAGTTGGGGGGCAGTTGAGGACCATGGAGAGCTCCAAGCTGTCCTGAAAAGTGCAAGAGTTCAGGTTCCACAGGAGGGGAAGGATGCAGAGTCTAGTCTGAGCGGATGAGGAGGGAGCTGCAATCTCAGACCCCCAGACATTTTGGGGAGCGGCATGGGAGAGTGCCCCCGAGTACAGATACAGTTGTGCAGGCGCCAGGTCTCCATGGCTCCTTTCTCAGCCAACCACTGAAGGAAATCAAGCTTTTGGTCTCTGAGAAGAGTTACAGATTTACACCATCCTGTCTGGTTTTGCTTTGAGATGTTATCTTATTCCTGTAAGCAAAACTGAGAAGGTCTGTCTCATATCCTTCACGGATCTAATTGCAAGCAATAAACTTCTAAAATTAGATGAATAGAAAACTAGCTCCGTGTGTTACATTTTTCAGAGCTGCTTAAGTGAAGACATTTTAATAAGCACATTTTCCAGCTATCAAGTAGCATCCTCCAGCCTCTTCCTCTTGCTTTCCCTCTGACCTCCACTTCCCTCATCACATCTCCTTCTCTGACTCTGACCACCCCATCTTTCTTGTATAAGGACCCTTGTGAGGATGTCCAGATTCTCCAGGGTAATCTCCCCAGCATAAGACCTCCTTTTAGTCTGCTGGACTGCCGAAAGCAACACACCGGAAATAGGTCGGCTTTTACAATGAAAATGGATTCGTTTACAAGCTTGTGGTTCTGAGGCTGAGAAAGATCCAGGCATCATCAGGCCATGTTTATCCCCAAAGACCAGCTGCGGGTGACTCTGGGCTCCTCTGCCACAGGGCAAGGCACATGGCAGCGTCTGCAGGTCTCTCCCTTCTCTTCGGGTTTTGTTGCTTCCAGCTTCTAGCTTC
Source organism: Tolypeutes matacus (assembly GCA_026826555.1). Lineage (NCBI taxonomy): Eukaryota > Metazoa > Chordata > Mammalia > Cingulata > Chlamyphoridae > Tolypeutes > Tolypeutes matacus. The sequence goes on along the minus strand of JAKSZT010028947.1, from coordinate 180,620 downwards.
TATGGCTTTCTCTCTCTGTCTGAATTTCATTCTCTCATAAAGGACTACAGTAAGAGGATGAAGACCCATCCTGAATGAGGTGGGTCACATCTTAAGACCCTATTCACCAAAAGATCCTCCGGACAATGGGTCCACACCCACAGGAATGGATTAACTTGGATATACAGCTTCAAACCATCACTGATCTTCAACTTAATCCCAGCAGCAAAGTTCCTTTTGCCATGGAAGGGAACATATTCACAGGTTCTGGAGATTAGGACGTGCACATCCTTTGAGGGCTGTTATTCTACCACACCATATTACCTGCTCTGACCAATACAATGTGGCATAGGTGATGTCATGGGAATTCTGAGCCTTAAGAGCCCTGGAAGCTTCTGCTCCTGTCTTCTTACTGCCATTAGTCCATCCTGATGTAAGGAAGTAGGCTAGACTCCTGGAGGTTGGGACCTCGGAGCACAGAGGAGCCAACCCAACCGAATCCCTCTGGACCAACCAGTCTACAGAGCCAACCTACCGGTGACCAGCAGAAGACCAGGTAGCTGGACACATGTAGCCCAGATTGCTGACCTACAGAACCATGAGCATATAAAATGACGGTTCTTTTAAGCCACTACGTTTTGGGGTGTTTTGTTACACGGCAATAGATTGCAGATACACATTGTGAAACCTATAATCAGTGAGACAGGGATGCACAATTTTGCCAACTCTAAGAGGAGATCATGCAAAGTCAACTGGCAAGGGCTGTGGATGTGTCTGGTCCTATTATAGGGAGGGAGTTGAATAGTTGGGAAAAAATAGCCATCTACCACTTCTCCCTCCCAGCTACAACTACGGTTATGTTTCTTGCTTAGCCTTCCGGAAAGAGCCTGCTTATATTTGTGTATGTATGTGTGTGTATACATGTATATATATTTAAATACAAATGGTAACACATTCCACACTCTAATCTGCTCCTAGCTTTTTCCCGTGCAATGTGCCTAATGCATATTTCCACATGCAGACTTCTTTTCTAAGTTACATCAGCTTGAATGAACTTAAACTTGACATCCTTCCCTGCTGGCATAGAAGCATCAGTGCTTCTGAACTTGCCAAGTATGACCTCATTGTCTTAAGAACAAAGCAAATGAGGCCACAGAATGCAGAGGGCCCCTTCCAACCTTGTCTGCAAAGCTGGCTTCGCAGCTCTGGCTCCATTTGCTACCACTGGAGTTTACTTAACTCTGTATTTATTCTTTTTTTTTTTTTTTTTTTTAACATTTTTTAAACTTTATTTTGTACATTTAATAATTGAAAATATAAACAATTAAAAACTAAAAAGTAAACACAGATGAATAAATATATACATTTCTCAATTAAATTTAATGGATACATATAATTTTTTTTTTGAATCAAACAATATATTACACAATATATTTGGTTCATAGTAACTCATTCATACAGTATTTGTCCTTTTGTGTCTGGCTTGCTTCACTCAACATAATGTCCTCCAGGTTCATCCATGTTGCCATATGCTTTACGACTTCATTTCTTCTTACAGCTGCATAATATTCCATCGTGTGACTAGACCACAGTGTGTTTATCCATTCATCTGTTGATGGACACCTGGGTTGTTTCCAGCTTTTGGCAATGGTGAATAATGTGGCTATGAACATCGGTGTGCAGATGTCTGTTCGTGTCACTGCTCTCAGTTCTTCTGGGTATATACCCAGTAGTGGTATTGCAGGGTCACGTGGCAAGTCTATATTCAACTTCTTTAGGAACTGCCAGACAGTCCTCCACAGTGGCTGTACCATCCTGCATTCCCACCAACAGTGAAGAAGTGTTCCTGTCTCTCCACATCCTCTCCAACACTTGTAGTTCTCTGTCTTTTTAATAGTTGCCATTCTGATAGGTGTGAAATGATATCTCATTGTAGTTTTGATTTGCATTTCCCTCATCATGAGTGATGTTGAGCATTTCTTCATGTGTTTTCTTGCCATCTGTATTTCTTCTTTGGACAAATGTCTATTCAAGTCTTTCACCCATTTTCTAATTGGGTCGTTTGTCTTTTTATTGTTGAGTTGTAACATCTCTTTATATATCCTGGATATTAAACCCTTATCAGATATGTGATTTCCAAATATTTTTTCCCATTGAGTCGGCTGCCTTTTCACCCTTCTGACAAAGTCCTGTGAGGTGCAAAAGTGTTGAATTTTGAGGAGGTCCCATTTATCTACTTTTTCTTTTGTTGCACGTGCTTTGGGTGTGAGGTCCAAGAAACCACCACCTACTACAAGGTCTTGAGGATGTTTCCCTACATTTTCTTGTAGTTTTATGGTCCTGGCTTTTATATTTAGATCTTTGATCCGTTTTGAGTTGATTCTTGTATGGATTTATTCTTTTGGAATAAGTAGCCCATATGCATAATACTAAATTCCAGATGCATCAATAATACATACAGGGAAAAGCGAGTCTCTCTCCTGCTCCATCCATGCTCCTCAGTCCCCTTCTCTGAACACCACGGCTCTCAAACTTCCTACCACAGCTGTTCTCTCCATTTACAAGCAAACGCATTGCCCTATTTGCCTTCCCTTCCCCAGACAGAGGTGTGCCTCAGGCACCGCTCAGACCTCACTATCCTCACTTTACAACATGCCTTGCAGATCTTTCCAAATCTATTCTTACCGAACTGTATTTTAAATTTTCACTTTGAGCCCTCGGGAATTTCTCTTACTGCGAAGGGCTCGTGAGGAGGTAGCCCAGATTTTGTTTTGTTTTTCTTCTGAATTAAAAAAGCAAGTCATTTCGAACAGAGACTTGGATCAAGCAATGTGTTTCGTCCCATTCATTTGAAATGCCACGTCTATCATGGACATACTGTGTAAGAGCCAGGCTTCCAATCCACTTTCCTCTCCGTTTACTCGTGCCCATTTATCAAGCTGGGGTGTAATACTTTGGTTGTATAATATTAACATCTGAACGCTTCCCCCTGCCCCATTTACGATTTGTGCCATATTCTTTTTTTTTAATATAACAGTTTTTTTTGAGATATAATTTACATGGCATACAATTCACCCATTTAAAGTGTACAACCCAGTGCTTTTTTGTATATTCACAGAGTTGTGTAATCATCACAACTATCTAATTCCAGAATGTTCTCATCACCCCACGAAGAAACGTCGTACCCATTAGCAGTCACTCCCCTCTCCCCGTCTTCCAGCTCCTGACAACTACCAATTTACTAAAAAGTAAAAACCTCCACAAGTTTGCCTATTTTGGACATTTCCTATAAATAGAATCATACAATATGTGGTCTTTTGTGACTGGCTTCTTTGACTTAGGAAAGTGTTTTCAAGTTTCACCCTTCTCGTATCCTTTTTCATGGCTGCATAGTATTCAATTGCACAGAGATGCCATAATTTTTAAGACCTCAGTGAGTGGACATTCAGGCTTTTACTTTACAAACTCTGCTGTATCATATACTTGCATTATTCTGTATGTGCTGTAGGACAAATACTCAAGAGTGGAATTGCTGGGTCAAAAGGAGGCAATGCAGTGTTGTGGGGGAAATCAGGAGCTGGGCTGGCTGAGTATAAACCCCAGCTCTGCTGCTTACTAGCTCTGGGATTTGGGGCAAGTTGCTTAACCTCACTTTCCTAATTTTTTTCCATCTGTAAAACAATAATAATGAAAATTCCTACCTCAGAGAATAATTATAAACAATTAAATGATTGAATGTTTATAAAGGACTTAGAGCAATGTGTAGCCTAGAGAACATATGAAATAACTGTTTGCTCTGTTCATACACAAACACACATATGCATATGTCAGTTTAATGGATATTGCCAAATTGTCTTTGTAGTGGTTTTAGAATACGTCCACAAATTTTTTGATCTTCCTTCCTTAGAGAGGTAGAGACTAATTCTGGACCTAGTGACTTGCTTCTTACAGATAGAATAAAGAAAAAATGATGGCGTGTGACTCAGAAGACTAGGTCAAAAAACTCACTGCAGCTTCCTCTGTGCTCTCTCTCGGTTAGTCACTCTGGGAGAAGCTGGTCGCCGTGTCCTGAGGACACTCAAGCAGTGGCCTGGAGCGGTCCATGTGATGGAGAGTGGGGGCCTCCAGCCAGCAGCCATGTGAGGGGGCCACCTCGAAGCAGATCGTCCAGCCCCTTCTAAGCCTTTAGGTGATGCAGCCCCTGCTGAGGTTTTTAATTCACCCTCCCCCCAAGTGGCTCCCTCATCTGTCTGCTCACTGTGTCTGCTCATCTTCTTTAGGAGGCACTGGGAACTGAACCTGGGACCTCCCATGTGGGAGGCAGGTGCTCAACTGCTTGAGCCATTTCAGCTCCCTGCTGACTGTGTCGTCTGCTAGTTGCTGAGTCTGCTGTTTGCTGAGCCTGCTGGTTGTGGTGTCTTCTCATGTGGCATCCGCTCATCTTCTTTAGGGGGCACCGGGAACCGAACCCGGGACCTCCCGTGGGGGAGGCAGGAGCCCAATTGCTTGAGCCTCACCCGCTCCCCCTGCTATGTTTTGACTGCAACTTCATGGGAGAGACTCCCAGCCAGGGTCACCCAGAAAAGTTACCTCTAGATTCCTGATCATCAGAAACTTTGCAAGATAATAACTACTGTTTTATCTGTTTCAGGGTGTTAAGAATATGGTGACACATGGGAAAAATACAACTAACATAACTTTTTTTTTTTTTAAGATTTTCTTTGTTTGTTTATTTATCCCCCCGCCCCTTGCTGCTTGTGCTCGCTGTGTCCACTCCCTGTGCGTTTTTCTGTGTCTGCTTGTCTCCCTTTGTTGGATCGTCCTGCTGCGTCAGCTTACCGCGCCGCACGGGCCGGCTCGCCTTCACCAGGAGGCCCCGGGAATCGAACCCGGGGCCTCCCATATGGTAAATGGGAGCCCCACTGATTGAGCCACAGCCGCTTCCCAAGTAACATAACTTATAGACTATAGTTAACAATATTTTTGTAGCAAAGTTAAAGAAGGTACTTCATCAATGCTAAAGGTAAAAAAAGAATATGAGATTTAGTTTTCATTTTCTTCATTAACAAGAACTTGGTCGTGTCTTTGAACTAATCCGTGCTCTTTTACTCACCTTTGGGAACACTGGAGAAACAATTGAGTCTGTTTCTAGGATTAAATAACATAGGCGTGCCTGCACGAGATTATTTTGAAGCAATGCTTCCACAATTTGTTAAGCTGCTTTTGTCTGTTCTTTTGTTTTCAGAAGTTGACATAAAGTTTTTAAAAAATTTTGTCCATTTGGAACACTTTTCCCACTGGGGAAAAAAAAAACTTTTAAAAAATAAATGTCTTCCCTTTGTCACAGTGACCACATGGTCTGCCTCCCTCTCGGCCTTGCTAATATCTGCCAGAATATGTATTTTTTAAATACCTTTACTGAGGTATAATTTGTGAACCATAAAATAAATCCATTCTAAGTCTATAGTTAGATGAGTTTTAATAAATTTAAGTCTGAAACCAAGACCACGTCCAGTTTTAGAACATTTCGTCTTCCAAAATGTTTCTCATGCCTGTTTGCAGTCAATACCTATTCCCCACCCCAGGTCCAGGCGAACACCGATCTGCTTTCTCTAACTATGGATTTGCCTTTTCTAGAAATTTCAGGTGAGTAAGATAGACTATATCATCTAATGCATCTGGCTTCTTTCATTGATCATAACGTGTTTGAGCTTCATGCATGTTGTAGCATCTATCGATATTTGGTTCCTTTTAACTGTATTATTCCATTGTATGAATTTATGCACCAGCACGTGGATTATTCACATCCTTTCAGCTATAATGGACAATGTGCCTATGATCATTCACACACTCACCTTTGTGCGGACATATGCATTTATCTCTCTTGGGCAGATGCCTTGGAGCGGAATTGCTCAGTTGCATCTTAAGTGTATATTTAACTTTTTATTTTTTTGAGGTACGACCTTGTATATGGGAAGCTGGAGCTCAACCACTGAGCCGCATCGGTTTCCCTGAGTTGGCTTTTTCGTTTGTTTTGCTTGTTGTCTGTCTTTGTTTCTTCAGGAGGCACCGGGAACCGAATGGAGCACCTCTCATATGGGAGGCATGCGCTCAACTCCTTGAGCCACATTCGCTCCCTGTTTAACTTTTTAAGAAACTACTAAGCTGTCTGCCAAAAGTAGCTTCCCCATCTTAAACTCCCAGCACCAGGGTCATTCATTTCTGCATGAAAAAAAAAATGAGGGTGGGAAAAACATAATTGTTTGTGGAGCTTGTTAAAAATCAGTAGTGGTGTTTGCCTGCTTGGGTGTTGAGGCAGGTAATACTGGGTCTAAATCCCATCCTTGTCTCTCCTGAGTGACATGGGCTCTCAATTTCCTCAGCTGGTGAAAGGAGGATAATAATGGCATCTGCCTCTCCAGGTTGTTGAAATGATTCAGTGACCTGAGTTATAAAAATAAAGAGTAAACCTATGCAGAACTTTGCATGTTTGCATTTAGATGCATTTTCTAAGGAAAGTGTCCAGATCTTTGATAGGATTGTTAAGGAAAGCTGAGACTGCAAAATCATTCAAGCGCCTCTGGGATTGCAATAGTGATATTGGAAGCCCTTCCACCTCTGAGAACGCTGGTGGCATTTTGGGTTCGATCATTCCCTGTGCCTTGTAGGGTTTTGAGAATCATCCCTGGTCCCTGCCCTCTAGCTGCCTCCCCAGTCATGACAGCTAAAAATGTCTCCAGACCTTCCAGAATGTTCCTCTGGGGGCAAAATCACTCCTAGTTGAGAGCCACTGGCCTGGAAAAACCACGTGCCTCCTTTGCATGTGGGTGTCAGACCCTGCGTGTTCTCAGGCTGGGTCTGCTGCAGCCCAGGTGCTTGCCGGGGATGTCCGTGACATCGATTCTTGATGCTTCCTCCCTCATTGGGGGCATTTAAAGAGTACTTTTTAGAATAGTTTTTTGTTCACAGAAAAAATTGCAAAGATAGAACAGAGAGTTCCCATATTCCCTCTGCCCCATTTCCCCTATTATTTACATCTCACAATTAATGAGCCAGTATTGATTACCTGATTTCTTTTCTGTCCCAGGGCCCTACCCATGATCCCACATGACACTTAGTGACAGATTCTCAGACTTTCCTTATTTTGATGACCTTGACACTTTTGAGGGCTGCTCAGGTGTCCTGTAGACTGCCCCTCATTTGGGATGTTTCCTCATGGTTATAGTAGGGTTCTTGGTTTGGGGGAGCAAGACGACAGAGGTGAGGTCCCACTTTCATCTCATCATATCAATGGCATGTGCTATCAACATGACTTACTACTGTTGATGTAGACCTTGCTCACCTACCTGCAACAGTGTCTGTCAGGCGTGTCCGCTGTAAAGTTACTCTTTTCTCTTGCTCTCCCTCCTGTACTCTTCGGAAGGAAGTCCCTATATGCAGCCCACATTTAAGGGTTGGGGAGAAATAAATAGGGGAAACTAATCTCCCATGCAGAAGAATTCCAAATCATTTATTTATATCAGTATGGACTCATGGGTATTTATTTTATACTTTGGGCTATGATCCAATGCCACTAATTTTTTAGGGGTACCAGGGATTGAACCCAGGACCTTGTACATGGAAAGCAGGTTATCAGCCACTGAGCTACATCCATTCCCCAAATGAGAGATGGTTTTTGTTTGCTTGTTTGTTTGTTATAGGAGGTCCTGGAGATCCAATCAGGACCTCGTACATGGGAAGCAGGCGCTCAACCACTTAAGCTACATCTGCTCCCCGGTGCCATTTTATTTTGTTGTTCGAATGGTTCAAGCTTTGGCTCTTATAGCTCTATCAGTTGCATCCTGTGTCCCTTTGACATACCCCCATCATTGCGGGGTTTATATATATATTAGCACTCCCTTACTTTCTGGCACAAGATCTTCCATTCTCATCTTATATCTTTCCTGTCCAGCCTGGAATCTCCAAAGAGCCCGGGTTCCTTTTGTTGGAGAATGGTATGAGAAACAGACATCTGGATGTAATGGACTTTTAAGTGTTCCGTGCGATGGGAAAATGGTAAGCAATACGACTGGGTACAAAGCGCTTTTGTTGATCACATCAAGGACACAGTGCTGAAAAACCTTCTCCTTTAGAATCACAGACCACCAGAATCTCTGCTGTTTGCTAGCATATCATCAAGAATGCAGCATCCTATTCTTGCCTGGAGTATCTGAGTCACGAGGGTCGCTTTGACCCAGACAAGCCATCTGGATTTCCAAGTGGGGTGCAGCGCTTCATATAAAGGATGTCTAGACTCAACATTCCACTTGGTCACTTCCACGGAAACAGCACCCTGAGTCAGCATCTCAGTCCAAGTTTGATGCTAATCTGTTGACACATGGCTCTGTTTTCCTTATTCTGCTTCATTTAAATATTACCTAGGGAAGCGGATGTGGCTCAAGCGATTGAGCTCCAGCCTACCACGTGGGAGATCCCAAGTTCGGTTCCCAGTGCCTCCTGGAGAAGACAAGCAAGACAGCAAGCTGGCGCAAGGCGCTGGTGCAGTGAGCTGACACAACAAGATGATGCAAGAAGGAGACCCAAAGAGGAAACACAATGAGAGAGACAACAAAGGAGGGAGCGGAGGTGGCTTAAGCGATTGAGCGCCTCTCTCCCACATGAGAGGTCCCAGGCTTGGTTCCTGGTGCCTCCTAAAGAGAAGACGAGCAGACACGTAGCGCGCACAGCAAATGGACACAGAGAGCAGACAACAAGCACAAACAATGGGGGAGAGGAATAAATAAAATCTTTAATAAATAAATATTACCTAAACTCTGGCTCCTCCGCCCCCAAATCGTTATAAATTGTCTGTTTTATTGGTGAGAAGTTCCATACTTCTTCCACGGTGCAGCATCTCTTGCTGTGGCAAATTAATAAACCTAACTTTCTGGGACTACAGTTGCGTCTTGGAGCTTTTTATCAGATGGGCTTTATCAGTGAAAAGGGTGGTGGTGGTAAGAGGTTTGATTCCAAAACACAGAAAAGGAAGCCAGGATTAGCTGTTGCTAATCCCAGGTCTCTAGAACCAGTTTTTCTGTGTGAAGTTGGACAAGTCGTTCACTTGCTCTGAGCCACAGTTTCTTCATTAGTATAATGGGACTGCAGATCTGTCCCAGTGACCTCTCAGTGATATTGTGAGAATCAAAGAGGAGAGAGAAATTGAGCATATTTCATCAGTGTTCTTCATGGGAAGGAAGAGGGGAAGGGTGTTGGAAGAGTGAGCACGGCTGTGATATGGGTGGGAGTAGGCAGGGCAGGGATCATCAACTCAGGGAATACGCTCCCAAGTGGGAATAAATTTCATCGCTAGCTTCTCCCTTCCTATCCGTTTTCCCTCACCTCCCTCTGAACTGTCCGCAATGAACACTCCCTGGAAATAGAGATGCCAGACTTGCCAAATAAAAATACAGGACTCCCAGTTAAATGAATTTCAGATAAAGACCGAAAAAATTTTTAGTGTATATCCCAACTACTGCATGGGACATACTTATCCTAAGACATTATTTGCTCTTTAGCTGAAATCCAAATTTGACTGGGCGTCCTGTATTTTATCTGGCCTTCCTCCACGAAAATTCAAACACCCGCCAAACCTACAGCAGCCTGTTGGAGCAAGAGCGTCAGGCACTTCCTGGCCACTGCGTGGCCATATTTGTTATGATGAGACTCTGTCATGTGACCGTAGTTCCTTGAAAGGGATTGGTTCTCTAGCCAAAGTAGCCAGCCATAGGTCGGGGAAGCAGCCTATCAGGTGGCTCAGAGCTCTGGCCAATAGGACTGCGACTAAGTGGCCCAATCAGAGCCTCCCTCTGCGGGAGGGTTGAAAATGGGACTCACAAGTGGAAACTGAGGCTGACAGTAAACAGTAGAAAGCGGCTGGACTCTAGACTCGCATAGACAAAATAATAATAATAATAATAATAATAATAATAATAATAATAGAATAAACAGGGATTGCAGCTTCGGAGATATATATATATAAGAGTAGTAATAATAGTAATACTATGAACCAAATATATTGTGTAATACATTGGTTTTTTAAAATTGTGTAATACATTGTATGATTGAAAACAAAAATTTGTATGTATCCAGTACATTTAATTGAGAAATAGACGTTTTTATTCAACTGTGTTTTCTTTCTAGTTTTTTTATTGTTTATATTTTCAATTATTAAATGTACAAAATAAAGTTAATAAAAATAAAAATAATTGAAAAAATAGTAATAGTAATAATAATAGAATAAACAGGGAGAGCAGCTTTGGAGATATCGCGTGGTCCTGTGTCCTCGGGTAGTAGGAAAGGCTTTCCCATTTCCCCTGAGCCCTGGAAGCCTTGGAGACTCTTTCCTGCGCTTCCTTCCTTCCCCTGTGGCCTTATAATAAACCCTTCACCTGTAGGCAAACCCAAACACGCCTCTGAGCCTTTGCCTTCAAAGTCAAGCACACCTGTGCACCCAGTCTTAGCAAACCTTGGTGGAAATCTCTCTTCTGACAACCAGACATGTCCGCCTTCTAATTAACTCCATTCCTGAGGGATAGGTTTTAAGGTGTGTTTTTTTTTTGTTTGTTTGTTTAAATCATATGTTGATACTGATGGTAATTAATGCATAATTCCCATCATGGCTCACTTTTGTTTAATAATTGATAACAGCAGGCTAATGTGAAGTTAATGGGTGTTTGTTTACAAGAGTTGCTAAATGGCTCTAAATTTGAGGACGCTGAGGTAAGACACGCTCCCCCTCCCCATCCAGGGGCTTGTCTAGATGAAACAGACCCTTCTGCTGCTGGACAATGGGCTTCCCCATTACTGCCACCACTGTACCTCATTCCACGCCACTGGGATTGTGCCTCAGTTTTCCCATCTGTAAATCGGGGAATGTGGGAAGCGAGGGTTCCTAAAAGTTCCCCATACTCTGGACCATCTTTGCTCCCCAGTTCTTTCCTCACTGTCTTTGCCACTGCCCCACTTTCTCCTTGGCCCCCCGCCCTCCCCTCCTTTGACTTGGCTTGTGTTCAAGCTCCCTCTTCTTTTTAGGACATCAGTCATTGGATTTAGTGCCCACGGTAATAAGTAGGATCTCACCTGAAGTAATTACACCTGCAAAGACTCTATCTCCAAACAAGATCAGTTCCGTAGGGATTGGGGTATAGGATCGAACCTATTTTTTTTTGGAGGGGGGGGCACAGTTCAACCCACAACATCGTATAAATGGAATCCTACGTGACCTTTTGTCACTGGCTTCTTTTCCCGAACATCATGTCTTCAAAGTTCATCCATGTAGGATGTCTCGGCGCTTCAATCCTTTTCATGGCCGAACAGTCTTCTACTCTGTGGACTGATCCCCATTTTATCCCTCAGTTCATCAGTTGATGGACATTTGGGTTGTTTCCACTCTTTGGCTGTTAAGAATAATGCTGCTCTGAACATTTGCAAACAAGTCTTTGTGTGGTTGTACATCTGAGACATGTTTTTCATGCCAGAAAGCAAAGAAATTCTCAAAGAATGATGAGGACTTCTCAAAAGGACCCAGAAGCCAGCTCGAGGGGCTGTCTTTGGCCAAATCCAGGGCAGCTCAAGCATTGACATGTACAATGACAGGAGTGGATAAAAGGTCGTGGAATAAAATAGATTCTGAGTCCATGTGAGATCCAAAAGAAATATGAGTAAATGGTAGGAAAAGGGGAAGCTATTCTTTGTGGAAGAAAGCCAGCTAGTAAATGTAGATAGAGTAAATGGTAGAGTTGGAAAAGCACCAGTTTGAAGGCAACGTTATAGTGGTTTCAAAGAAGAATCATTAACAAATGCTAAAATCAGGAGGGAAGAAGAAGTATTTAAAGTCTCAAAGCATCACCACACAGATTACATAGTAACGACGAAGGGGAAAATATCTCTCTACAGCAGAGAGACCTAGCAGACACCACCTTTACTGAGCAATCTGTGTGAACTTCACAGGCAATGGGTGAATGGGGCAAACCGACATTCCGTGCCTCCTGATACCATGTACTGCGAAGGACACAACATCACTGGTTGGTATTTTTGCCAAAAATATTTCACCGGAAACTGATCACAAGGGAACATCCAACAAAGCCAAACTGAGGACATTCTACAGAACAAGCAGCCTATGGTCTTCAAAAATAGCAATGTCAAGGGGAAAATGGTAAATACAAATGGGTTTTTATGGCTAAGAGATTTCAAAGTGAGTCGGGAGGTCATTCTAGAGGTTATGCTTATGCACGTCTCAGCAGGATCTCACTGATCCACAGTAAATCCTGCCCTCTCTCCTCATCCTTCCCCTCCTGTCTTCACTGGGATTCAACCCTGGGAACCTCTGATGTGCGGAAGAGGCATCCTACCACCTGCGCCACCTTAGTTCCTGGTTTTTCGGCACGTCTCATCTTGGCTCCCCCTTGTGTCACTCTCCTATTATGTCATCACCTTGCTGCGTGGCTCGCGGGACCTGGAGGCCAGTGCACCTTCTATATTTTTCTTTTTTTTTAATTTTTACCGGGAGATCCCGGGGATCAAACCCAGGTCCCTCCATATGGGAAACAGACACCCAACCATTTGAGCCACATCCACTCCTCCCCAGATTTTTATATGAACCTCATATGAGCATTAGATGTGGCATCATAGGAAAAGCTTCCAGTAAATGCTCGGTAGGTCTGTCCATTATTATTATTATTAATTATTATTATTATTTTGCCATCAGTGTGGTTACTAGTAGCTCTTCTGCACTTCATTCTTCCCATGGGGGCAGCCAACAGGGAATATACTGCACCCACTTTACAGTTGGGGAAACCGAGGCCCAGGATCATACCGTCAAGGCGAGTCGCCAGGCGGAGCCTTGGCTAGGAGCAGCTTCTGGCCTCCTCCTCCTCCGTGGCTGCCTGCCCGGGCGCTGCTGTCTCGACCGGAGTTACCTGGCTCTCGGCATCCTCCCTGCAGACCTGGAACCTGAGGTTACCACAGCCACAGGTGATGCAAGTCGGTGGGCTCGTTGCCGCTCCTTGCCTCGGCCCTCCTGCTGGCGGCTACGAGCCCGAGGCAGCCTGATTGGCATCTCTGGGGGCAGGAGGTCCCCAGGGGCTCACCCAGGCGTCATGCACAGCCGCAGGGACTCAGTCCTTTGAATGCGGAGGCAGGAGGCATTTTCTGACTCTGGCTCGGGTGGCTCAGCCGCGGACTTGCTGTGTGCCCAGGTCAAGTCGGCTGCCTCTCTGAGACTCAGAGTCTCCAGCCGCCAGGGGGCCACCGTAACGAAAACCTACGGAGGGCTCGTTTAGTTGTCAACAAACACTGCTGACAAAACCAAGTGTTGGCGAGAATGCAGAGCCCGAGGTCCTCTCTCCCGCTGCTGCTGGGATCGTAAATTCAGACAACCGCTTTGGAAAACTGTTTGGCAGCATCTACTAAAACAAAAAAATATACACTTACCCCATGGCCCAGCAAGCCCATTTCTGGATATATCTCCAAGAGAGATGAGAGCACACGTCTACCAAATGAATGTGCACAAGAATGTACATTGTACAGGTAAATTAGACATCAGCAAAGTTTAAGAAATTTTTGTGCTTCAAAGGACACCATCAAGGAAATGAAAAGAAGACCCACAGAATGGCCATCATAGGAATCATAGGTCTGATAAGGGAATTATCTCTAGAATAGATACAAAACTCTTTCAACTCAATAATAAAAAGGCAACCCAATTTAAAAATAGGTAAAGGGACTGCATAGATGTTTCTCCAAAGAAAATATACAGAACACACGAAAAGAGGCTCAGTATCATCAGCCACCAGGAAGATGCAAATCGAAACCATAGTGAGATACCATTTACAGCCAATAGGATGGTAGAATAAAAAAGCTAAGCGCAGCTGCTGGTGAGGATGTCTGTGATATTTGCTGACAGATGCACCAGGTATCCGCCTCCCTGGACCAGATGGCTCAAAAGCAGCTCCGCGTGGGGCACTTGAGAGAACTTGTTCATGGTGACAGAGTTGGCTCTAAAGGTAGCTTGGAGGGGTAAAAAAATGTAGGAGACCTGGGTTCGAATCTAACCGCTTATGGCTATGGGCGTTTTGATTAACTGAACTTCCCTGTCTGCTGTGAAAAGCCAATGGGATGTGCGAGTGGGTGAGTCCCCAGGCCCCACGTGCAGGTGAGCCCCCCAGGTCCCGCGCGTGTGTGTGCCCGGAGGCCCCATGAGCAAGATGATGACGTAACAGGAGAGTGACACAAGGGAGAGCCAAGACGGGACGTGTCGAAAAACCAGGAACTGAGGTGGCACAGGCGGTAGGACGCCTCTCCCCTGCATCGGAGGTTCCCAGGATCGAATCCCAGTGAAGACAGGAGGAGAAGGATGAGAAGAGAGGGCAGGAAACAGACACAGAGAGTTGCCCAGCGAATGGACACAGACTGCAAAAACGGGGAGGGGAGGTAAAAATGGCTAAAAATAAACAAATCCTTAAAAAATATATATGGGGAGGTAAGATACGGACTATAGTTAGCGGTAATACTTTGACGATGCTCTTTCTTGATTTGTTAACAAATGTTTCACAACAGTGCAGGGTGTTTGTGGGGGGTGATGTGTGGAGCCCTGTGTGATGTTATGCAGGTTTGTTTTGTAAGTTCACGATGTTTACTAAACACTTAGAGTTCATGTATGTCCATGTAGGAATGAGATACTTCAATAAATTGTTAAAAAAAAAAAAAAAAAAAAGCCAATGGGATGACCCTTTGCTGCCAGGGTCAAATAGAACAGATGGTGGGTATGCCATAGGCGCTTAATGAATGCTCCTTAGGGGGATGCCCCATCTTGCTGGCTCACCCGCCTCCCCTCCTGCCTCCGTCTGCTCCCCCAACGCGCCAAGATTGTCCTACCCCTTGGTCTGGCCCCGCCCTCCGCCGGAGCCTCGGCCCCCCTAAACCTGCCCCCGGCTCCCCCACTTCAGCCCATGGCCAAAGTCAACGCGCGGTGCCTGGGGTCGCGTCGTTGGCTGAAGGGATGACTGGACGTGTTTGCGGAGGGAACAGACTCAGGGCCGCGCTGCGCCTGCTCGCACGTATCCGCCCTGCTCGGGGGTCCCCGCGCTCGGGGGTCCAGGGGCGAGACCCACCCTGGGCGAGCCGCGCTCTGAGCCTGGCTCGCAGCGCCCTCTGCTGGCGGCGCCGGGGCTTGCAGGCCCCAGGAAGCCCCAACCCCCACTCAAAGCCGTCCTTGGGTTTTCAGGAACTTGATGAACATTTATTAGGCACTAATGTATACAGAAAGCAAACCCTGCGACCATCTCCAGACCGTAGAAGTTGCGTTCTGGCGGGGGCAGGTGGCGGAGACCATAATAAACAATAATTAGCCAGGTTTTAAAAGGGGAAGTGTAAGGTCATAAAAATTGCTGGAAGGACAGCTAAGAAACCTAACATGGGACTGCAGAGCGTGGTACCACCGCGTGTGGCTGATGAGCATGGGGAAAACTGCATCTTTAAGACCGTTTGTCTTTGAAATTGAACTAATATATGATACAAGATGTTAAAACCAGACCCCCCCAAAAAACATTATGCTAAAGTGAAATGAACCAGCCAGACATAAAGCACTGCATAGTGTGTGATTCCATCTATATAAAATCTAACTCTAAATCAATTTACAAAGACGAAATTAGATTTGTGGTTATGTAGGGCTGGGGAAGGACAGAGGAACCGAGAGGTGACTGCTAAAAGGGGTGGGGTTTTCTTTCTGGGGAAATGAAATTGGTCTAAAATCTTTTGTGGTGATGACTGCACATTTGTGATTTTACTAGAAGCCACTGATTACACACTTTGGATATGTGAATGTGGATAGTATGTGAATATTTCTCAATAAAGCTCCTTAAATAATAAATAAATAATTGTGCAAGAAGAGCCAGTAATAGCAGCTACGTATGGCAGGGGAAGCATAGAGAGATTGAGAGGTGAAGAATTTTCTTGTTCGTTTGTCTGTTTTTTATTAATTATTATTATTACTGAAGTAATGCAAATGCTCTAATGATGATTGAAGTGATGAATGCACAATTATGTGATTATACCAAATACTGTCGATTGTACACTTTGGATGAATTGTATGCTTTATTAATATGTATCAATAATACGGGGGGACGGATGTGGCTCAAATGGTTGGGTGTCCGTCTCCCATATGGAGGGACCTGGGTTCGATCCCCAGGACCTCCCGTTAAAAATAATAATAATAATAATATTAATACTGATTTGTTTTTAAAAAATAAGATGTATCAGAATATGATAAATTTTAAGGAGAAAAATCAGCAGGGAAAGGAGGAGAGTCTCATAAAGACTTTTTTTCTTTCTTTCTTTCTTTTTGGCTTAAAGAACGAGAATTTATTGGTTCACAGTTTTTCTCTGGTATCTTTTTTTTTTTTTTTAAGATTTATTTTATTTGTTTATCTCTCCCCACCCCCTCGTTGATTGCACTTGCTGTGTCTGTTCGTCTTCTTTGTTTCTTTCGGCAGCACCGGGAACCGAACCTGGGACCTCCGATGTGAGAGAGAGGCGCTTAATTGCTTAAGCCACCTCCGCTCCCTGCTTTGTTGTGTCTTTCATTATGTTTTTTCCTTGTGTCTCTTGTTGCGTCATCTTGTCGCATCGGCTCACTGTGTCTGCCCGTTGTGTCAGCTCGCTGTCCTGCTCGTTCTCTTTAGGAGGTACCAGGAACCTCTGCTTCCTGCTTTGTTGTGTCTCTCATTATGTTTTTCTTCTTGTGCCTCTCGTTGCATCACCTTGTTGTGTCAGCTTGCCGCACCTGCTCATCGCACCAGCTCGCTGTCTTCGAACCTGGGACCTGCTGTGTGGGAGGTGGATGCTCAACTGCTTGAGCCACATCCGCTCCTCATAAGTAGGATTTTCGAAGATTCTGTTCACAGAGGAGCCCACACCTTAACTAACAATAACGTCCCCAAATGGCTTAGGACTTGACCGTGTCTTTGTCGTTGGTCAATAACTGCCTGTGAGAAAACGAAACACTCCGCAGGTGGTCCATGCCTGTAAGGAGAGCCCGTTGCCCACGAGGGCCGTGGAAGCTCAGGTGGGCTGTGGAGGCTCAGGAGAAAGCCGGAGCTGGGAATTCCCGGCGTGGAACCTACGCTGAATCCACGACCCTTTCTGAGTCCGGTGGCTGCACGTAACTCTCGCTGAGAGGAGGCACAGACTGAGGACTGGGTAGCGGACCGGTTCGTGCCACGGCTGACTCTGGGTAGAAGCAACTGAGGGCCACCACGGCAGCATGTGAGCTGTGGTCTCCATTCTTGGTGATGGCCACGAGAAGCTCCACAAACCTGGCCGAGCCCTTCGGGCTTGAGGGAACCGAGGCTCCAACGATGACTTGCCTGAGAACACGCTCTGGCTTCCCAGTGGAGTCGGAAGCCTAAGGAAGTTCTTTCTGACCCCAGAGCCCCCTCTTCCCCCACTGAAATCACTCCCCCAGCCCTGCACATGCCAATCCAGTAGCCGCCAGTCACCACAGTCCATTAAAAGTAAAGTCCACACGGCCACGTTTGACATGCTCGGCAGCCACGCGTGGCTGACGGCTGCCACGTGGAGAGCTCCGTCGGATAGCGTGGCCCTGAGCTGCTGAGCTGGGAGCTCGTTCTTCCGTCTTTCCTCTGTGCACCCACCATCCTCAACTCGTTCTGCCGCTAAGCCTTGCTTGGGGTGTCAGGGCTAAAGGAGGATGACCCCCTGGTCGCTGCCATGGGGGTGCTTGGAGAAGGAGGGGATGGGGGAGCTCCTTTCCCTAAGGCCCTGTCCTCAGCAGACCCCCAGAACCCTCCCCGTCCTGCCCTCCTGGGGCCCAGCCTCTCGCCCCCTCCTCTCCACACACAGAACGAGCCCCCGCTCTGCCAAGACACTGCTCAACTCCCTGCCCGTGTTCGCGTCGTCCCTCTGTCGAGAGGAACGAGGAAAACCCTGGAAACAACGCATCTGTCTACAGACGGGTGACCAAGAAAATGACACCACAGCGACTGAAACGGAAGCCAAGGCAGAGCTTCACAGGCTGTTACGGAAGGACCTCTGTATGAGTTTCCTGTCACTGCTACAACAGATGATCACAAACCTAGTGACGTAAAGCAGCACACGATCAAATGGCCAGCCAAGAATTCTGTATCGGGAAAGCTGTTTCAGCAATGAGGGTGGCAAGGAGAGGCGGACTGGGCGTCACCATCCCGGAATCCTCAGGATTGGGGAATGGACGACGGACTAGAGTGGACTTACTGTGATTCTACTCTAGACTCGCCGTGACTCCAGCAATGCAAGAACTTTTATTACTGATGTGGAGGCAGCGGCGACTGGAGGTGCTGAGGGCGGGGAGAGGGAAAAATAGGTGTGATTTGGGGGTATTTTCGGGCCTTGAGAATTGTCCTGAGTGACACTGCAATGGCAGATCAGGACATTGTTTATCTTGAAACAACTTACAAAACTGTGCAGGAGAGAGTGCAAACCGCAGTGTAAACTCTAATCCACACTTAGTGGCAACGCTCCAAGCTGTGCTTATCAGTCGTGGCAAATGTACCACACAAGTGAAGGATGTTGAAGTGGGGAAAGGTGGGAGGCCTGGGGAGCAGGGCACATAGGAATCCTGTATATTTTTTATGTAATCTAAGTTTCTTATAAAAATAAATCATAAAAAAGTATATTTTAAAAAAGAGGGTGGGAAGGCATTCCCAGATAAATGAAAGCTGAGGGAGTTTGTCACCACTGCACTGGCCCTACAAGAGATGCTAAAGGGAGGTCTGCAGGCTGAAAGGAAAGGACTCTATTTTTTTATTTTTTATTTTACCAGGAGGTCCTGGGGATCGAACCCGGGTCCCTCCGTATGGGAGACGGACGCCCGACCATTTGAGCCTCATCCGCCCCCAAGGAACAGACTCTAAACTATAGTTAGAAGCCACGAGGAGAAATAAGGACCTCCAGGGAGGGCAAGCACGGGGAAATAAAAACGCCAGCATTTTTGGTTTGTAGCTTCACTTTCTTCTTCCTAAAGGATCTAAGAGGCAAATGTAAGGATAAATCAATGACTTTGGACTTATAATGAATAAATACGTAATTTGTGACAAGGTCGACACAAAGGTGGGACGTCGGGGTAAAGGAACGTGGTTTGCGTGAGCTCTTGAGGTTGTGAAATTAGTATCAAAGCAAATGAGATGGTTGTGGATTTATAAATTTAAGCCCCATGGTAACTACAAAGGAAATATCAGAGAATCTGCAAGCTCACAGAGACGGAACGTCGAGTACAAGTTATGGGGGGCGGGCAGGGGCAATGGGCACTTCATGCAAATTGAGTGTAGGGTTTCTTTGGGATGTAGGGAAAGTTCTAGTAGTGGAAGATGGTGAGGATACTGCAGCCATGTGGGTGGGATTCATCCCACTGAATGGGAGGCTTTATGTTTCTATAATTAAAAAAAAAAAAAAAGAGAAACTAAAGAGATGGGACAAATAGATGCCGTACGTGGCTCTGCAAAGTATCTGAGCATGGAGGAGAAAAGGCTCAAAAGGACAGCAGTGGGACTTAAGAAGAAATCAGAATATAGCGTATAAGCATCACATCCGTGTTAACTTCCTCGAAGCTCTGAAGGTGGCTATGAGGGTGAATCACTTGTTCGTAGGAATCGCGTTGAAGTATTCAAGGTCGGGAGCTGTAGCAGTTTGCTGTTGTTTACGAACTCCAGAAATCGATATTGGATTGTGTTTGTGGACTGGTCTGTACCTGGGCGTGATGAAATTATGATTAGGGCTTGGATTGGGCCACATTGGTAGGACCGAGAGGGCAGAGACTCACAGAGAAAAACGACACGGCAGAGGAGGGATTGGAGTTTTGAGCTGGAGCTCGGGAAGGGAACACACAGGAGAAGAGCACAGAGGAGTAGAGACGGCTCCTAGACATGGGGAGAGAGACAGAGCCTTCGCCTGATGGTCTACACTGACCTTGTGGAGAGAGCAGGGCAGCTGAGCCCAGAGAGAAACGAGCCCTGGGAAGAGGGGAACCCAGGAAGCCTGAACTCTTGGCAGCCGTCGGCAGCCGTCCTGCTCCAACACGTGGCAACAGACTCTGGTGAGGGAAGAAACTTATGCTTTACGGCCTGGTGACTGTGAGCTTCTACCCCAAATCAATACCCTTTAGAAAAGCCAATGGATTTCTGGTCTTTTGCATCAGCTCCCCTCTGGCTGACTAACACAGGAGGGAAACAGATCGATCGATGGGTGGGTGGCTGGTTAAATGATAGATCAATAGATGATAGATCAGCGGTTCTTAACCAGGGGTCTGTGACCTTGAATTGAAAATGCAAAAAAACCGTTATTCCCGTGGGGACGTACTGCTGCAGGTGTGATGCATTTATTAAAGAATCCACAGTCTAGCGTGGACCGAGTAAGGGGTCTGTGTTTTCACCTGACTGGCAAAGGGGACCGTGGAACTAAAAAGGTGGGGAGCCCCTAGTCTAAGACGCCCGCATTCCTGGGCTGGCGCCCGGAGTCACTCCGACCTCTGCTTCCGCCGCCAGGTCCCTGCTCTGGCTCTCACCTCCCATTTCCCTCTTACAAGGGCCTCGTGGCGACATCGCGCCCCCACGCACAGTCCAGGAGAATTGCCCCATCTCTAGGCCCGTCGCCTCACCCATCCGCCCCCCCCCATGCCACGGGAGCTCCCATAGCCCCCCAGGTGTCAGGGGTAAGGATATAGCAGCATCATTTTGTCCAGGACATTTTTTTTTTTTAAGATTTACTTTATTTATTTGTTTCTGCCCCCCTCCCCATTGTTTTGCACTTGCTGTCTGCTCTCTACTCATCTTTTTTTTTTTTTTTTTAGGACGCACTGGGAACCCAACCCGGGATCCCCCATGTGGGAGGGAGGCACCCAATCTCTTGAGCCACCTCCACTCCCTGATTGTTGTGTCTCTCATTGTGTTTCCTCGCTGTGTCTCTTTGTTGAGTCAGCTCTCTGCATCAGCTCTCTGCGTCACCTCGCCGCCTTGCTCATCTCCTTTAGGAGGCACCAGGAGCCAAAGCTGGTAGACGGGCACCCAGCTGCTCAAGCCACATCCGCTTCCCAAGACATGTATTTTTAAATACTTTCTTATCAGTGCGACAAGCTGCTCCATTAACTCAGGATAACAACTGCAGGAACGAGAGCTCTGCTTCGGTCCGGGGACCCACTCCCCCTTACGTCTGCTCACTCCTCAGTCTTGAGGGATCTGGGGTGATGTAGACATTACGGAGCAAAAGGGAGGAAGGTTCTGCTTGCAGTTGAAGATACTCCTTGTTTTTTTTGGGGGGAGGGCACATCCATTATCATCGCTGGGTTAGTTAGTTGTCCAGGGCAAGCCCGGAGAGCTGGAGAGTAGAAGGTGGCCGCGACTCTGCTGGTTTTCGGGGCTCGACCGGCACAGGGACAATCTGGAGATTTAACCAGGACGTCTCCTAAAGTGAAGACACTCGGCGCAGAACGGCGTGACCTCGTGTGTTCGAAAACACACTCGCAGGAGCAGGTCCAGACCTCGTGTGTCAGTGCAGAGAGAAGGGTCTGGAAGGACCTGGGGCGGGGGTAGATTGGGGCGCGTAGGGGAGGGGGGCTGGAGAAGACCTGAGATGGAAAAACCAAAAGCGAGGCTCTGTCGCTGCCCGTCTGAACCGGCCACACAGGTGGCCCGTGTGGTGTGACACGGAGCACTTGAAGTATCTGCTAACAAGTAAGTAAACGGCAGCAAAGGGTTGCAACCTGCAGAATAAGATAAATAACCAGGAGTCCATTTTGTCACACACAACGACCTGAATAAATAATTTTTTTTTTTTTTTGAGGTACCGGAGCCGTGGATTGAAACTGGGACCCTGTATGTGGGAAGCTGGTGCTCAACCACTGAGCCACATCAGCTCCCCTGAGTAGGTTTTTCGTTTGTTTGCTTGTTTGTTTGTTTGTTTGTTTGTTTTTGGAAGACATCGGGAACCGAACCCGGGACCTCCCATGTGGAGGCAGGCAGGTGCTCAACCACTCGAGACATACACATGAATAAATTTTTAAAAAAATTTTCTTTCTAGTTTAAGTAGAGACTGATTTATTTTATTTGTTTATCTCTCTCCACCCCCTTGCTGTTTTGCACTTGCTTCTCTGTTTCTTTAGGAGGCACCGGGAAACGAACCTGGGACCTCTGATGCGGAAGGGAGGCGCCCAATCACTTAAGCCACCTCCATTCCCTCCTTTGTTGTGTCTCTCATTATGTTTTTCTTGTTGCGTCTCTTGTTGCATCATCTTGTTGTGTCAGCTCGCCACGCCTGCCTGTCATGCCAGCTCACTGTCTTCTTTAGGAGGCACCAGGAACTGAACCATGGGCCTCCCGTGTGGTAGGCAGGAGCCCAATCGCTTGAACCACCTCCAGTTCCCAAATAATTTTTAAATGGGCGAGAAGAGACAGCTCTTCTTTAGAGAAGACTGCCATGGAGTAAATATAAAAGGGATGATGGAAATAGAAAATTACCTCTTGGCAAACACCACAGAAATCATTATTCTAGGTAAAAAAAAAAAAAGTATGTTTCTTAAATATACCTTGGTGGTTTGAAGCTGTATGGATCCCGGAAAAACATGTTCTTAAATTTAATCCATCCCTGTGGAAGTAGGAGTTGTGACGAGGCTCCCTCGGCTAAGATGTGGCCCGGCTCAGTCAGTGTGGGGCGTAACTCTATTACTGGAGTCCTTTATAAGTGGAGTGAAATTCAGACAGACACAGAAAAAGCCACAGGGGGTAGCCAGAGGCTGAAAGTCAGTGGATCTGGAGAGGCATGTGACACAGGAGCCCAGGACGAAGGGGCGCCGGCAGCCGACCCCAGAACGCCACCGTCTTTGGGGAGAAAGCACCGCCTTGGTGTGACTCGATTTGGACATTTTCCCAGCCTCAAAAACACTAGCAAATAAATTCCCATTGTTTAACCCCACCCATTTCACGGTATTTGCTTGAGCAGTCGAAGAGACTAAAACAATTACAAAGGGAAAATCGTCATCTTACAATGGAGAAACCCATTCCCCAAACCAAGCCATCAAGGTCGATGTCACCACAAGAAGCCACGTGGAACTTGTGCCTCCTGATAGCATGCAGGGGGTGGATTCCAAGCTAATTATGAGGACGCACTAGATAAACCCAGTTTCCAATTAAGCACAGTATCAGCTGTTGTTTCTCATAATTCCCCTTTACCCATTCACCAAGTTTCCTTTGGTTCCTGCCTTGTTGGGTTTTTTTATTTTTAAAAAACCAAGGATGGGTGTTGAATTTTGTCAATATTTTTCCTACATGTATTGAGACAACCATATTTTTTATAGTACTGTGAATCTGTGCCTTTATCTCTTTTAAATAATAACTTTATTTTTAGAGCAGCTTTAGGTTTACAGAAAAATTGCTCAGAAAGCACTGAGTTCCCATGTTCTCTCCTTCCTACCCCCACAGAATTTTCCCTATTATTAATGTTTTGCATTATCATGAAACATTTGTTGCATTTGACGAACCAAATACTGATACATTTATTAACCAAAGTCTGTAGTTTCCATTAAGTTTCACTCTTTTTTTTTTAAGATTTATTATTTATTTATACCCCCACCCCCACCCCGTTGTTTGCGCTTGCTGTGTCTCTTTGTTGTGTCTTCCTTTTAGGAGGCACCAGAACCAAACCCAGGACCTCCCATGTGGGCGGGAGGTGCCTAATCACTTGAGCAACCGCCGCACCCTGCTTTATTGGGTCTCTCATTATGTTTTCCTCCTTGTGTCTCTTGTTGCATCATCTTGTTTAGTCAGCTCGCCGCACCGGCCCGTCACGTCAGCTCGTCTTCTTTAAGGAGGCCTCCCGTGTGGTAGGCGGGAGCTCAATCTCTTAAGCCACATCTGCTTCCCTAGGGTTCACTCTTTGTGTGTACAGTTTTATAGGTTTTGACAAAAGCGTAATATCCTGTATCCTCCGGTATGGGATCATACAGAATGGTTTCGCTGCCGTAAAAATCCCCTGAGCTCCACCTCACCCTCCTCAAACCCCCTGCCAACCCCTGGCGACCCCCGACCATTTTTCAGTCTCTACAGCTTTGCCTTTTCCAGAATGTTACCTAGCAGGAATCATACAGTGCAGGCCTTCTCAGACTGGCTTCTTTCACTTAGCACGGTGCATTTAAGGTCCCTCGGTGTTTTCTCCTGGCTTGACACCTCATTTTTAAAAAATTGCTGGTTAATATTCCATTGCACAGTTAGGCCCACAGATTGTTTATCCATTCACGTACGGAAGGGCATCTTGGCAGCTTCCACTTCCTGGCAATGATGAGCAGAGCTGCTATAAATATTTGTGCGGGCTTTTGTATGGACATAAGTTCTCAACTACTTTGGGTAAATATGTCAACATGCGATTTCTGGCTCATTATAGCAAACCTATATTTAACTTTGTAAGAAACTGCCAAACTGTCTTAGGAAGTAGTTGTACCATTTTGAAGTAGTTGTACCATTTTGCATTCCCACCATCAATGAATCAAAGATCCTGCTGCTCCCCGGCCTCGTCAGCATTTGGCATTGTCGGTTTTGGATTTTAGCCACTCTAAGAGATGTGTAGTGGTACCTCATTGTTTTAATTTGCAATTCCCCAATGGATTATGGTGCTGTGCACCTTTTCATTTGCTTATTTCCCATTTGTACATCTTCTCTGGTGAGGTGTCTGAACAGCTTTTTTGCACATTTTGTAATTGGGTTGTTTGTTTTCTTATTGTTGAATTTTAAGAGTTCTTTGCCTATTTCGGACCCAAGTCCTTTTTCAGATGTGTGTTTTGCAAATATTTTCTCCCAGTCTGGGGCTTGTCTTGTGATTCTTTTAGCAGCGCCCTTCTCAGAGCAGAAGATTTTAACTTTTAACGAAGTCCAACTTATCAATTTTTTCTTTCATGGATTGTGCTTCTGGGATTGATTCTAAGAAGTCATCGCAAATCCCAAGGTGTATCAGTCAGCCAAAGGGGCGCTGATGCAAAGCACCAGGAATCCGCTGGCTTTTATAAAGGGTATTTATTTGGGGTAAAAGCTTATAGTTACCAGGCCCTAAAGAGTCCAACTCAAGGCTGTTTTTTCACCAAAGTCAATTCCCACGTGTTGAAGCAAGATGGCAGGAGAACTCTGCCTGGTCTCTCCTTCCTTCCTCCTCTTAAGGCTCCGTGGGCCCAGCTTCTTCCGATCTCAGCTGTAGGCTGGCACAGGGCTCGTCTCTCAGGGCTTCCTATCTATCAGCTGCAAACCATCAGGCGAATGGCTCATCTCTCCCCGGGGTCACACGACCAAAGTTCTCTCCTCCTCTGTGTCTATAGAGCTCTCTCTCTTCCTGTATCTTCTTCTCTGTGTCTTCTTGAGTGAGTGTTTATATCAGCCCACCAAGGGAGCGGGGACTCAACCTGAGTCACACCCTACTGATGTGGTCGAATCAAAGCCCTAATCTTAACATGATGTAATCAAGACATCTCAGCTGAATCTAACACAATCAAAGGGGATCCCACCCAGAGGAACAGACTGGTTAACAAACATAATCGTTACCTTCTTGGGGGGTTCATAAATAATCTCAGACTGCCACACAAGGTCACTTAAAGTTTCTCCTATGTTATCTTCTAGAAGTTTTATAGGTTTTCATTTTACATTTAGGTCTATGACCCATTCTGAGTGTGTGTGTGTGTGTGTGTGTGTGTGAGAGAGAGAGAGAGAGAGAGAGAGAGAGAGAGAAAAGCATAAAGTCTGTGATCAGATGCTTTCCCCTTCCATGTCCAGTTTTTCCAGCACCATTTGTTGAAAGACTGTCCTTGATCCACTGAATTGCCTTTTTGCCAAAAATCAGTTTACTGTAATTGTGTGAACTCCTTTTCTGGGCTCTCTATTCTGTTCTGCTGATCTATTTGTTTATTCTTTTGCCAGTAGCATACTGTCTCGGTACTTTTAAGTAATTGTTGAAATCAAGCACTTCGTGTTTCAGTTTTTTTGTTGGCTCTTCTGGGGTCTTTTGCTTCTCCACACAAACTTTAGAATCAGTTTGTCGAGCTCCGTAAAGTAACCTGCTAGGATTTTGACGGGGATTGCTCTGAATCTGTATATCAAGTCGGGGAGAATTGGCATCTTAATATTTTGTCTTCCTAGTTGTGAACATGGAATATCTTGCCATTTATTTAGATCTCCCTTTTTCTTGGATTTATTTTATTTACTTCTCCCCCCATCATTGTTTGTGCTCGCTGTCTGCTTTCTGTGTCCATTTGTTGAGCGTTCTGTGTCTGCTCATCTTTTCTTTAGGAGGCAGCAGGAACTGAATCCAGGACCTCCCATGTGGGAGAGAGGTAGCTCAATAGCTTGAGCCACCTCTGCTCCTGGCTTTTTTGTTGTGTCTCTCATTGTGTTTTCCTCTTTGTATCTCCTTGTTGCATCACCTTGTTGTGTCAGCTCGCTGTCTTGCTCATCTTCTCTAGGAGGCACCGGGAACTGAACCAGGGACCTCTCATATGGCAGGTGGGCGCCCAACTGCTTGAGCCACATCTGCTTCCCTAGACCTCTTTTTTATTTCTTTTGTCAAGTTTTGTAGTTTTCTTCATATGAATCTTATATATATTTTGTTAGATTTATGCAGGGGTGTTTCTCTTTTTTTCTTTTTTTTTGTTGCTAATGTAAATGGTGTTATTTTTTAAACTCCATATTCCAATTGCTGATTGTCAGCATAAAGGAAGGCAATTGACTTTGTTTTTTCTTTAATTTACTGGGAGGTCCCGGGGATCGAGCCCGGTCTCTCCATATGCTAGACGGACGCCGAACTTCTTGATCCACATCCATTTCCCTGACTTTCATATATTAATCTGATATCCTCAAAACTTGTTATAATGGCTTATTAGTTCCAGGAGTTTTTTGTTTGTTTGCTTGCTTTTGGTCAATTCTTTGATATTTTCTACATAGGTAATCATCTGCAAACAAAGACAGTTTCATTCCTTTGTTCCCAACTGCTACACCTTTTATGTCCTTATCTTATTGTGTTAGCTAGGATGTCCAGGATACTGCTGGATAGGAGTGGTGAGAGGGGATATATTTTCCTCATTCTTGATCTTAAGGGAAATGCATATAGTTTCTCACCACTTAGCACAAATTTGGCTATAGGTATTTGTATTTGTTCTTTATCAAGTCAACCAAGTTCCCCTCCATACACAGGCTGCTAAGGGCTTTTATAATGAATGGGGGTTGGATTTTGTCAAATGACTTTTCTGCATCTATTAATATGATCTTATGATTTTTTATCTTTATCGGGTTGTTGTGGTGGATTAAATTAATGGATTTTTGGATGTTTAACCCATCTAGCATGCCTGGAATAAATACCACCTGGTCGCGATATATAATTCTTTTTATACATTGCTGGATTCAAATTCCTAAAATTTTCTGAGGATTTTTGCATCTATGTTTATGAAAGAGATTGGTCTGTAATTTTCCTTTCTTGTACTGTCCTTGGTTTTGGTATTAGCATATTGTTTTTTCCACTTTATTTTGTTAATATGATGCATTATACTGTTCGCTTTTTATAATGTTAAACAAAGTTCACACTCCTGGATAAATCCCATTTCACCACTATGTATTATTACATTTTTACAAATATTGAATTTGCTATTATTGTGTTTAAAAGTTTGGCATCTCTGTTCATGAGAGTTATTGGTTGTAGTTTGATTTTCTTATAATATCTTCATCTGATTTTGGTATCAGGGTAATGTTAGCCTCATAGAATTGGTTGGGAAATTTTCCTTCCTCCTTTATTTTCTGAAAAAGATTTTGTAGGTTCTTCCAAAATATTTGGGAGAAATCAGCAGTGAGCCCACCTAGGCCTTGACTTTCCTTTGTGGTAAATTTATTTTGATTACAAATTCCATTTCTTTAATAGAGATACAGCTGTCTGGAGACTGAACCTCGTACATGGGAAGCAGGCGCTCAGCCACTGAGCTACACCCATTCCCTTACATTTCTTCTTGAGTCACTTTTGTCAGTTGGTATCTTTCAAGAAATGTATCCATTTCTTCTAAGTGTCTGAATTATTGGCATGAAGTTCTTCATATTATTAGTATGTCTTTATTGCCCTTTTAATGTTTTAAAACCAGCTATGGAAGAACTTACGGGAAGATGGCAGACCAGAAAGACACGTGACTCTCTTCTCCTCTAGAAAAATAGCTAGAGGACAGGCTGGAAGAGCCTAGAAAAAGATCTTCTAGGGTTTAGGACACCAGGTGAAGGCTGGACACTGCCCAGAGGAGAGAGGGGCTCACCGGGGCGCGGAGACTGATGATTGCAGGCAGGAAGTTTATTGGGAAGCTCTCCCAGTGGAGGGGGTCTGAAGAGAGACTTCAGCCCACCCGTGGAAGGGGCAGATGTGAATTTATACAGTACATCGATAGGCAGGGAAACCTTAGTTCCTGGGGAGGGAGTTAGGGGCCAATACAGGGCTATAAAAGTGAATTCTCCCCGTGTCTGGTTTTGGGGTGGTGGGCTAGGAGGTGGGGTATTCTTGGAATGTGGGAGGGTTGGTGGGCCTGGGCTCAGAAGGGGTGAAGGTCCTTATCAGCTCCACTCCACTGTGATATGGATCTTTTGTTCATTCTTGGGGGAAGATGGGGGAGGCAGGTCTTACGACCTATTAATCATTGCAAACCTCATAGGGGGGAGCCGCTAACGGGGACAAAGGAGGGGAATCGCAATCACAGAGCTGTGAGTTGAAACCAGCGGCTGCTGCTGCCGGCACCCTCCCCCACACTAAAGACAAGTTAAGAATTCTCGGGCCTCTGGGCTGGCTACAGACAAAGGGGGCTCCAGGGATCTACCACCCCAGGAAAGGGGAGAGAGAGGGACACAGTCGAAGGCTGACTCAGCTTCTGGCCCACAAATTTGGGCTGCTGGGTCCCAGGAGCCCTTCCAGGCCAGGTGGGACCACACGGTGGTTTGCCCTGGGAGCCTGCAAGGGACTAAAGATATCTGACCCTCCCAATCTCCTCCTCTACTAACAGGGACTGACTGTTGAGGACTCAGAGGGGAGTGGAAATATTTCCTAGCTGGGAAAAGGGAGGGGGCTGCCAGAGCAGACTGGAGAACTGTCTCAGAGAAAGTTTGAACGACAAGGCTCTTAGCCTCCAGGCAGGAAGCTCTATCCCATTGATTCCCATCTGTGTTGCAAGAAATACACTCCAACCAGGCAGTGAACTGAGAGCTGCCAAAGCATGCAATCTGCTGGCAGACCAAGGAAGAGCATGTAGGAAATTAAAAATGAATACAAGGTTTTTCCCGGTCTTTATAGCCTCCCTCCTGGAGGCCCTAGGAAGCGGGTCTGCAACCAATTATGGGGCCCAGGGCCCAGATTTGAGCAACTAGCAGGGACAATCCTAACAAACCAGGTCGAGCCAAGAACCAAAAAATCAAAAAGCGGTGGTAACACACAGCCTCCAGCCACTAAATCCCTATGAAAGAGAGAGAAATTGGGCATCTGAGTAAACTACATCCTAATCAGATGCCTAGACAACAGCAAGAAATTACAAGCCATACTAAGAAAATAGAATATATCCCAAGAAAAGGAATATATCAAAGCCCCAGAAAAGATGCAGACTTTGAGAGGACTAATCAGTGAGATGTGTACAAATTTCCAAAAACAAATTAGTGAGTTGAAAGACAGTATAGTTAAAGAGATAAATGACATCAAGAAAACATTGAGGGAAGCGGATGTGGCGCAAGCGATTGGGCTCCCATCTACCATGTAGAAGGTCCAGGGTTCGATGCCCAGGGCCTCCTGGTGAAAGCCGAGCTGGCCCGTGTGGAGAGCTGGTCCACGCAGAGAGCTGGCACAGCAAGATGTCTCCACAAAAAGAGACACAGAAGAGAGACGATAAGAGACACAGCAGACCAGGGAGCCGAGGTGGTGCAAGAGATTGAGTGCCTCTCTCCACTCCGGAGGGTCCCAGGAACGGTTCCCGGTGCCGCCTAAAGAGAAGACAAGCAGACACAGAAGGACACACAGAGCCTGTGCAGCGGCCACTCTCCCCTTCTCCGTTCCCCTCCCTTCCCTCTCCTTCCCCCCTTCCCCCTACCCCAGTTCTCCATCCCCTCCCCTCCCGGGCTCAAGGACCCCGTCCTAGCCTGATCTGTCTCAGCCCACCACCCCTGAGAAGCCGTCAGTGCCAACCCCCGCGCATGGGGGCCCCCACGGGCTGCCCACGCCTGTCCCCTGGCTCCGCTGGGCTTCCCCCTCGCTGGGGGGGGCACTTTCTGAGCCTCCAGCTCCGTGCCCCTCTCTGCAGCCTCTCCTGCCACTCGGGGCCCCCGTTTCCCCTCCCAGCAGCGGGGGGCTGTCCCCGGGGGGCTGGCTGTGCCGGGGTCATGGGAATGATGTGGGAATGTCTGCTGGGGCTGCACATATTCGTGGGTTCCACCACCAAGCTCTGGAGCTTCTTCATTTACCTTCTGCGGAGGCAGATCTGCACGGTAACTCAGTACTAAACTGTCGGATACGATAGCCTTCCTTTATCTCCTGTGTCTCGGAATCGGCTGGGCCTGGTGAAGAGGAAGATCCTGGAGCTGGATCTGCAGGAAACACCCATCCACTCCCACCATGGTGGGGTCCTGAGGCCCTCGGTTCGGCCTGGAACGCCTCCTGACTTCATCGTCAAGGCGGTAACAGACAAGCACCCTGTCCGGTTTCTTGGCATAAGAGGCCCCATGTGGATTTCCTCCTAGAAGCGGTGAGCCAGGGGTAGGAGCTGGTGGTGTTTGCAGCAAGCGTGGACATTGACGGCTCTGCTGTGGCACACAGACTGGACAGTGGCAGAAGCTCTCCCAAGAGAAGATTCCAGACAGCACTGCACCGTGGAGTTGGGCAGTTACTCAAGGACCTCTCTCTGGTCCACAGTGACCTCTCTGGCGCTGTGATCCTGGATAACTCCCCAGGGGCCTGCAGGAGCCAGCCAGACAATGTCCTCCCCATCAAGCCCTGGTTTAGTGACCCCAGGGACACAGCTTTTCTCAACCTGCCCCCAATGCTAGATGCCTCAGGTTCCCTGCTGATGCTCGCTCGGTGCTGAGCCGAGACCATCACAGGCTCTGGGCACAGCTGCTCCCCCTCCACCTGAGTTGGGGTGGCGGGGAACGGGAGGGTGAGCCCTCGGATGCCGTCTGATCCCCTGTCCAATGGTGAGGGCTGCCTGGGCAGGGTCTGCCCCTGCTCGCCCTCTCTGCCCTGGGAGCCCTACACTCCACCTGGAGTCTGGATGGACGCATGGGCCAGACCTCACTCTAACTTCATGGTCACAGTCCCTGGAAAGCCCAGACTGGGACCCAAGCCAAGGCCTAGGAGTGCCGGAAGAACTGTGTGGAAAGGCAGGACTGGCCAGAGGGAGAGACATTCGGTGACGCGGGAGGCTCAAAGAGAAGCCGAGCCAGCTTTGTTGTGATTTGATTTTTTAAAAACTCTTGTACAAAACTGATCTTAATTCTTCACTCCTGCTCCGAGGGCTGGGCTGTGGGTGGGAGACTCGGATTTTGGGCCGCTGGATTTTCCCCAAACTTGTCCCCCCGTTTCTTTCTCTCTATTTTTCTCTTTTCCTAGATTCCCTCAAACCTGTAACCGGCTTTCTCTTTTTCTTCTTTCCTTTCTTTTGAGTGATGCATTATGATTTTGAAACCAGGAAAAAAAAAAAAAAAAGAATACACAGAGAGCAGACAGTGAGCACAAAGCAGTGAGGGTGGGGGAGGGAGAAATAAATAAAATAAATCTTTTCAAAAAAAGAAGACATTGAGGGAAGCGGCTGTGGCTCCATCAGTGGGGCTCCCGTTTACCATATGGGAGGCCCCGGGTTCGGTTCCCGGGGCCTCCTGGTGAGGGTAGGCCCGCCCGCACGGCGTGGTTGGCTGGCCCGGCGAGCACAGGCAGCAGGGCGGGGATAAATGAATAAATAAATAAAATCTTTATAAAAAAAAAAAAAAAAAAGAAGACATTGAGCAAGCACAAAGAAGAATTTGAAATCCTGAAGAGAAAAGCAACAGAGCTCATGGGAATGAAAGACACAATAGGTAAGGTCAAAAACACATTTGAGGCATACAACAGCAGATTCGAAATGATGGAAGAAAGAATAAGTGATACCAAAGACAGAACAGCTAAAATTGAAGAGAAAAAAGAACAGAAAGAGAAACAAATGGAAAATATTGAGCAGGGGCTCAGAGAGTTGAATGACAACACAAAACGCAACAACATACGTGCCATGGGAGTTCCAGAAGGAGAAGAGAAGGGAAAAGGGGCTGAAAGAGTATTTGAGGAAATAATAGCTGAAAATTTCCCAACTCTCACGAAAGAAATGAACTTACATGTCCAAGAAGCACACCGTACCCCAATAAGAATAAATCCAAATAGACCTACGCCAAGACACATATTGTTCAGAATGTCAAATGTCAAAGATAAAGAGAAAATTCTCAGAGCAGCAAGAGAGAAGCAAACGATCACGTACAAAGGACGTCCAGTAAGACTTAGTGCAGATTTCTCTTCAGAAACCATGAGGCGAGAAGACAGTGGTATGATACAATTAGGAAACTGAAAGAGAAAAACTGCCAGCCGAGAATTCTTTATCCAGCAAAACTGTCCTTCAGATATGAAGGTGAATATAAAGTATTCACAAACAAACAGAAACAAAGAGAGTTTGCAAAAAAGAATCCACCTTTGCAGGAAATATTAAAGGAAGCCTTAGAACCTGAAAGAAAAAGACAGGAGAGAGAGGCTTGGAGGAGAGTATAGAAGAAAGGAAAGCAGAAAGGATAACCAAAAGAGTAAAAAGAGAGACAAAAATAAGATGACATATGAAAACCAAAGAATACAACGGAGGAAGTAAATAGTGCATTTGCAGTAATATCATTGAATGTGAATGGATTAAATTCCCCAATCAAAAGATACAGGCTGACAGAATGGATAAAAAAACACAAGCCATCCATATGCTGCTTACAAGAAACTCACCTCAGACCCAAGGATACAAGCCGGCTGAAAGTAAAAGGCTGGAAAAAGATACTCCACGCGAATAGTAAACAGAAAAGAGCAGGGGTAGCTATACTAATATCAGACAAAACAGACTTCAAATGCAAAAAAGTGATAAGAGATGCGGAAGGCCATTATATATTAATAAAAGGGACGATCCCCCAGGAAGATATAACAGTCATAAATATCTACGCACCTAACCAGGGTGCCCCAAAATGTATGAGATAAAAAAACTGAAGGGAGAAATAGACATTTCTACAATAATCGTTGGAGACTTCAACACCCCTCTCACATCATTAGATAGAACAACTAGACAGAAGATCAACAAGGAAACAGAGAACTTGAACAATATGATAAACAAGTTAGACCTAACAGACATATACAGAACACTGCATCCAAACTCAGCGGGTTATACATTCTTTTCAAGTGCCCATGGATCTTTCTCCAGGATAGACCACATGTTAGGTCACAATACAGCTCTCAAAAAATAGAAAAAGATTGAAATTATACAAAGCACCTTCTCAGATCATAATGGAATGAAACTAGAAATCAGTAACAGACAGGAAAAAAGGAAATTTGCAAATGTGTGGAGACTGAACAACACACTCCTAAATATTCAGTGGGTCAAAGAAGAAATTGCAGGTGAAATCAGTAAATATATTGAGACAAATGAAAATGAGAACACAACATATCAAAACTTATGGGATACAGCAAAGGCAGTCTTGAGAGGGAAATTTATAGCCCTAAATGCCTATATTAAAAAACAAGAAAGAGCTAAACTCAAAGATTTAACTGAACAGCCAGAGAAACTAGAAAAAGAACAGCAAACCAATCCCAAAGCAAGCAGAAGGAAAGAAATAATAAAGACTAGAGCGGAAATAAATGAAATTGTGTTTAAAAAAAAAAATAGAGAAAATCAACAAAACCAAAAGCTGGTTCTTTGAGAAGCTCAATAAAATTGACAAACCCCTCGCTAGACTGACAAAGAAAAAAAGAGAGAAGATGCAAATAAATACAATCAGAAATGAAAGGGGGAAGTTACAAATGACCCCACAGAAATAAAAAGAATCATAAGAGGATATTATGAGAAACTATATGCCAACAAACTAGACAACCTGGATGAAATGGACAAATTTCTAGAAACTCATAACCAACCTACACTGACACAACAAGAAATACAAGAACTTAACAAACCAATCACATTTAAGGAGATTGAATCTGTCATCAAAAATCTCCCAGCAGGGAAGCGGATGTGGCTCAAGTAGCAGGGCTCCCGTCTACCGTATGGGGGGCCCTACGTTCAGTTCCTGGGGCCTCCTGGTGAGGGCAAGGTGGCCTGTGCCCGCAGAGAGCTGGCACAGCAAGAAGATGCAACAAAGGGGGACAAAAGCAGACACAGAGGAAAGAATTAACACCAATCCTGTTTAAAATCTTCCAAAAAATTGAAGAGGACGGAAAATTACCCAACACATTTTATGAAGCCAACATCACCCTAATACCAAAGCCAGATAAAGATTCCACAAGAAAAGAAAATTACAGACCAATCTCTCTAGTGAACATAGATGCAAAAATTCTCAACAAAATACTTGCAAATCGAATCCAACAGCATATCAAAAGACTTATACATCACGACCAAGTGGGATTTATTCCTGGTATGCAAGGCTGGTTCAACATAAGAAAATCAATCAATGTAATACACCACATTAACAAATTGAAGGAAAAAAAACACATGATCATCTCAATAGATGCAGAAAAGGCATTCGACAAAATCTAACATCCTGTTTTGATAAAAATACTTCAAAAGATAGAAATAAAAGGAAAATTCCTCTATATGATAAAAGGCTTATATGAAAAACCCACAGCCAACATCATACTCAATGGGGAAAGGTTGAAAGCTTTCCCCCTAAGATCAGGAACAAGACAAGGATGCCCACTGTCACCATTGTTATTCAACATTGTACTAGAAGTTCT
Source organism: Tolypeutes matacus (assembly GCA_026826555.1). Taxonomy (NCBI): domain Eukaryota; kingdom Metazoa; phylum Chordata; class Mammalia; order Cingulata; family Chlamyphoridae; genus Tolypeutes; species Tolypeutes matacus. Next base: position 145,598 of record JAKSZT010028947.1, on the reverse strand, counting down.
AGCTAGGGCAATTAGACAAGACAAAAAAATTAAAGGCGTCCAAATAGGAAAAGAGGAAGTAAAACTCTGCTTGCGGATGACATGATTCTGTACTTAGAAAATCCTGAAGTATCCACGACAAAGCTACTTGAACTAATAAATGAGTTCAGCAAAGTGGCAGGATACAAGATCAACACGCAAAAATCAGTAATGTTTTTGTACACTAGTACTGAACAATCTGAGGAGGAAATCAGGAGGAAAATTCCATTTTCAATAGCAACAAAAAGACTCAAATACCTAGGAGTTAATTTAACCAAAGAAATACAGGACCTATATGCAGAAAACTACAAAACAATGCTAAAAGAAATTTAAAAAGACCTAAACAAATGGAAAGACATTCCGTGTTCATGGATTGGAAGAATAAATATCGTGAAGATGTCAATCTTGCCCAAACTGATTTATAGATTCAATGCAATACCAATCAAAATCCCAACAGCTTACTTTACAGAATTAGAGAAGGCAATTACCAAATTCATCTGGAAGGGTAAGTGCACCTGGATAGCCAAAAGTATTCTAAAAAGGAAGAGCAATGTGGGAGGAATTTCACTGCCTGACCTTGAAACATATTACAAGGCTACAGTGGTCAAAACAGCATGGTACTGGCATAAAGATAGACACATCGATCAGTGGAATAGAATTGAGAATCCAGAAATTAACCCTCACCTATATAGTCAACTGGTTTTTGACAAACCTACCAAGCCCACGCTGATGGGAAAAAACAGTCTCTTCAACAGATGGTGTTGGGAGAACTGGATATCGATAACCAAAAGAATGAAAGAGGACCCCTATCTCACCCCCTATACAAGAATCAACTCAGAATGGATCAAAGATCTAAATATAAAAGCCAGGACCATAAAACTACTAGAAAATGTAGGGAAACATCTTCAAGACCTTGTAGTAGGTGGTGGTTTCTTGGACCTCACACCCAAAGCACGTGCAACAAAAGAAAAAGTAGATAAATGGGACCTCCTCAAAAGTAAACGCTTTTGCACCTCACAGGACTTTGTCAGAAGGGTGAAAAGGCAGCCGACTCAATGGGAAAAAATATTTGGAAATCACATATCTGATAAGGATTTAATATCCAGGATATATAAAGAGATGTTACAACTCAACAATAAAAAGACAAACGACCCAATTAAAAAATGGGCCAAAGACTTGAATAGACATTTCTCCAAAGAAGAAATACAAATGGCAAAAAAACACATGAAGAAATGCTCAACATCACTCATCATTAGGGAAATGCAAATCAAAACTACAATGAGATATCATTTCACACCTATCAGAATGGCCACCATTAAAAAGACAGAGAACTACAAGTGTTGGAGAGGATGTGGAGAGAGAGGAACACTTCTCCACTGTTGGTGGAAGTGCAGGATGGTACAGCCACTGTGGAGGACTGTTTGGCAGTTCCTAAAGAAGTTGAATATAGACTTGCCACGTGACTCTGCAATACCACTACTGGGTATATACCCAGAAGAACTGAGAGCAGTGACACGAACAGACATCTGCACACCGATGTTCACAGCCACATTATTCACCATTGCCAAAAGCTGGAAACAACCCAGGTGTCCATCAACAGATGAATGGATAAAGAAACTGTGGTCTAGCCACACGATGGAATATTATGCAGCTGTAAGAAGAAATGAAGTCGTAAAGCATATGGCAACATGGATGACCCTGGAGGACATTATGTTGAGTGAAGCAAGCCAGATACAAAAGGACAAATACTGTATGATTGCGTTACTATGAACCAAATATATTGTGTAACATATTGTTTGATTAAAAAAATTTATATGTATCTAGTACATCTAATTAAGAAATTTATGTTTTTATTCAACTGTTTTCTTTTTAGTTTTTAATTGTTTATATTTTCAATTATTAAATTTACACAATAAAGTTCAAAAAAAGAAAAAAAAAAGAAAAAATCAGTTATGTCTTCTCTTTCATTTCTGATATTGGTATGTTTCTTTTCATATTTTGATCAGTCCAGTGAGAGATTTAGAAATTGATCTTTTCTAGCTTTGGTTTCATTTATTTTCTCGTTTTCCATTCTCTATTTCATTGATTATTGCTTTCAACTTTATCTTTCCTCTTTTCTTCTTACTTTGGGTTTAATTTGCTTCTCTTTTTCTGGCTTCTTAAATTGGAAGCTTAACTCCTTCATTTTTAGACCTTTATTTTCTTTTTCATATTTTCCAACCTTTCATTTTGAAATAATTTCAAACTTACAAGAAAGTTACAAAAATAATACAAAAAACAATGCAAAGAACTCAAATATACTCCCTACCCAGGTACCGAGATTTACCAACTTTTAACATTTTGCCACATCTGTTATATCATTCTCCCTCTCTCCCTCTCTCTCTCCCCTAGTTTCTAAACATTTCTAATCTATTTTTCCATGAATATTTGCACATAAGTCTTTGCTGGGAAATATGTTTTCCTTCCCCTTAGAGTGGAATTGCTGGGTCCTGTGTTAAAATGTATGCTTAACTTTGTAACAAAACTGCAAAGCTATTTTCCAAAGCGGTTTTGTACAGCTTTTCATTTCCCCTAGCAGTGTATGGAAATTGCAGTTGCTCTGCATTCTCCCCAACACTTAGGGTTTTCAGATTTATATAAATGTTAGCCATTCTAATAGGCATGTTGATGGGGTGCATTGGAGGCATTTCCTTAACGACTAATTATGCTGAGTATCTTTTCATGTGCTTCTTGGCGTGTAGACATCTTTGGTGAAGTGCCAGTTCAAACATATTGCCCATTTAAAATTTTTGGTTTGTTTATTCTCTGATTATTGAGTTGGAAGTATTTTTTTTTTAATATAGTCTCGTATGAGGCTCTGGTCTGATACATGTATTGTGAATAACTTTTTTCTCAGATTGTGGCTTGCCTTTTCATTTTTCTTAAACTTTTCTTTTTTTGTAGAGCAAAGTTTTATTTCGATAAGGTCTATTTTATCACTTTTTAACATGATTTGTGCTTTATGTTTCATAGCCAAAATAAATATATAAATCCTCTAACCTAAAGCAACACAGATTTTTCTCTTCTCTTTTAGAAGTCTTAAGAGTTTTAGCTTTTACAATAGGTCTATGATCCATTCTGAGTTAATTTGTATATGGGGTACAATTGGCTAAAACATCACTTTTTTCTATTTGGATTTCCAATTGTCCCAGCACCATTTGTTGAAAAGACTATTCTTTCCCCGTTGAATTATTTAGCACCTTTGTTGTAAAGCAATTGGCCACATATGTAAGTGTGGGTCTATTACTTGACACTCTTTTCTGTTCTGATTAATAAAGCTTTATAGTAGGTCTTAAAATCAGGTAGTTTAAGACCTCTGAGCTTATCCCTTTTTTCTCCCTTTTAATTGTTTGGGGCTACATATTTTAACTTTTAAACTTTGTGCCTCTATATTTAAAGTGGACAATTAATATCCATTTGGGACTTTAAAACAATTTGACAATTATGCCTTTTAATTAGAATATGTAATTAGACCATTTACATTTAATGGGATTTATCAATAGGATTGAGTTTAAATCTACCATCTTCCTATTTGCTATTTGCCTTTTCTGTTCTTTGAAATTTTTCCTTCTTTATTTGCCTTCTTTTAGATTATACTTTTATTCCATTTTATATCTACAATTGTCTTATTAGCCATCCCTCTATTTTATTTTATTTATTTATTTATTTTTCACCGGGAGGTACCAGGGATTGAACCCCCGGTCTCTCCATATGGTAGACGGACGCCGAACCTCTTGAGCCACATCTGTTTCCCTCTCTATTTTATTTTTAAGCAGGTATTCTAAAGTTATAATATGCATCTTTAAGTTATCACAATATGATTCAAATAATATATTATTTTACAGATAATGTCAGACCCTTACAAAAGTACACTTTTATTTTCACCTCCCATTCTTTATGCTATTGTTTTACTTCAAATATGCTATAAACTCCACAATACATTGTTGTTATTTTTGCTTTAAACAAATGATATTTAAAGAAATTTAATGATCATTTAAAGAAATTTAAAAAGGATTATATTTACCACGTTTTGAACATTTCTTCTTCGTTTCATTTCTTTGCATAGATCCAGATTTCTCTTTGGCATTATTTTCCTTCTATTGGAAGAACACATTTCTTTTCTTTTCTTTTCTTTTTTTATTAACACATTTCTTTTAATACTAGGTCTACTGGCAACAAAATCTTTCAACTTTTATTTGTCTGAAAATACATATTGTCTTCATTTAAAAAAAAAAAGATTTATTTTATTTATTTATTTCTCCACACTCCCCTGTTGTTTGCACTTGCTATGTCTGTTCATTTTCCTTGTTTCTTTAGGAGGCACCGGGAGCTGAACCTGGGACCTCTCATGTGGGAGGGAGGTGCTTAATCACTTGAACTGCCTCTCTTCCCTGCTTTGTTGTGTCTCTCATTATGTTTTTCCTCCTCCCCATGTCTCTTGTTGGGTCAGCTTGCTGTGCCTGCCCGTTGTGCCAGCTCACTGTCTTCTTTAGGAGGCACTGGGAGTTGAACCAGGGACCTCCCATGTCGTAGGCGGGAGCCCAGTCGCTTGAGCCACATCTGCTTCCCATCTTCACTTTTAAAGGCTATCACTGCTGGTTATAAAATTCTATTTTTTTTTCCTTTGGTATTTTAGGGTTGTTATGCCATTGTCTTCTGGCTTGAATAGATTCTGATAAAAATCTCAGTCATTCTTACCTTTCTTCCTATGTATGTCATGTGTCTTTTAATTTGCCTTTTAGATCTGATTAATTTTGTATTGAATGCTCATCTTTTAAATTTTACAATAATTAATTTACATTAATTTTGTTTTTTCCTTTAAAGAATATTGGACTTTGTTCCGGCTGGAGGCTAAATTACTTGTGGGTTTTTTGATTCCTTTGATGGTTAAACACCTTTTTTTTTTTTTTTTAAAGAAGGAATCTCCTTTATTATAAATAACTTCCACAGCCTCTCAGGTAGTCTCATACTTTGTGACCTGCTTATATAGAATCTCTCCTCCCAGCCCATTCCTTCGCCCTTTCTAGCTATCTTTTAGGGTTCCCCTCCCTTGATTTTCATAGAAAAACATAATTACTGAACATTTACAAGTTATCAAAAACTATAAAGCAGCATAAATGAAATTACCCATAACCCCACCCTTATACGCAGCCTAAAATTTTGACATATAACCTTTTAATATTTATCTGGGTATGTTTAACCCTTCTTTTTTTTTCTTCTCCTTCTTTTATTGGAGAAGTTGTAGTTTACAGAAAAATCGTGCGTAAAATACACAGTTCCCATACACCACCCTATTATTAACACCTTGCGTTAGTGTAAACACCTTTTTTTATGGACAGTTTGGAATAGACTTCACCCCAGGGCTAGCTCTTCTGTCGTCTCTGCTGAATGACCTGGGTTGGTAGATTCTCCAAGCAGGCCCAGAGCTGCGTGAGTTCTGGGAATTGCTCTTTCCCCAGCAGAGTCCTTGGCCTCCTGGAATCTCACTGAATGCTTGATGTTCAGCCACAGGTTCAAGGGGAGCCCTGCAGAAATTTAAGAGCACTTTCTCTGTGTCCTTCCCCTCTCTCCTGTACCTTGCCCTCCTTTATATCCCATCTCTACGTCCTCAATTTCGGAGGCCACTGAATTCTGTGTGGGTTTCTCTTTTTTGGGTTGCATCCTGGATATTGCCTCCAGGCAGAAGGCTGGAGTGATCGTAGGACTCATTTTGTTCGTTTACTCTCTCTCAGGAATTACAGTCCTGTACTGCCTATTGACTCGTGTGAAATACACTGTTTCATATATTTTGTTCAGTTTTCTAGTTGTTTAGGATGGGAGCAGTTACCCACCACATTCTTTTAAACAGGTGGGTAGAAATCTACTGCATGGATATATCAGATTTTATTTAAAAGTTCCATTCTTCTATGTATACTTGAGTGACGAATTACATAACTCTGCTTTTGAGTCTGGCTTCTTTTGCTCAACATTATGCCTGTGTAATTCATCCACTTTTTTCTACATCATCAGTAATTTGTGTTGTAATCCATTATATGAATACACCAAAATTTATGTATCCATTCTCAGTCGGACATTTGTTTTGCGTTTTTGGCTAATATGGATAAAGCTGCTTTGAACACGCTCGGACACACCTTTGCTGGATGTAGCCATGCATTCCTATTGGGAATAAACCCAGTAATGGAATTCCTGGATCATATGGTACATGTATTTAGTAGAGACTGCCAAACGGTTTTCCAAAGTAGATGGATCATTTTATATTCCCACATGCTTGCAGCACTCGATATTGCGATTTGAGTCATTCTGAATTTAGTTTTTCTAATTCATTGAGGATGTAGAGGTAGCACATTGTGGTCTTAATTTGCAGTCCCCTGATGCCTCGTGATACAGAACACTTTTCAAAACATATAAATATATACTTATTGGCCATTTGGATGTCTTCTTTCGTGTCCTCTGTGATTTTCAGGTTTTTCTATTTTATTTTTTTTAGTTATTATTGTTTTTACTAGCAGTAACAGTAGTAGATGGAAACGTTAGCTCCTCCCTGTTTTCAGGATAGACTCCAAGCTCAGTATGACTTCCGGACCCAGGCACTGCCGCCCCCGCCCCTCCCCCATACACATTCCATGCTTCATCCTAAATGACTTCCAGAACGCAGTGCGCATGCTGTATTATGTCCATATTGTGCATCTGCTACACTTTATCACTGTCTCAGGCTGTGAGGTCATAGAGTATAAAATATCTCAGCACCTCAAGCAGTTTACCGTCTAGATGGGGAGCAAGACAGACAGAATTATGGAATGTTGAATAATTATAAGAAAACAAGTCTCCTGGAGACCTTTGTCCCTCGCCCAGTGTGAGTCATGCGCCTCTCCACCTACTTGCACCCTCTGAACTTTGTCGTGGCTCCTATTGCACTGCATCGTGTTGTCAGTTTAGTTGTGCGCTCTTCACCAGATCAGAGCTTGAGGACAGAAAATGGGACTGTCTGCTCTTCACACATAGAGTCTAACACACCGCACATGATGCTTCCTGAAACATATACGCATGTACACACACACACACATACACTGAATAGATGGTATGGCTGGTCATTTGTTTACAAAGATGGCTGCAATAATTTTTCTCACCCCTAAGCACAAGTCCCTTTGCTATGTGATTTTGGTGTTTATTCCTCTACTCCTTGAATCTGGGCTAGGCCAATGGGGCATTAGCAAACACGATTCAAGCAGAGGCTTGAAAAGGGCTTGCACAAACGGCCCTACCCCCTCTGGTCTGTAGCTGTGACCACGAGACCACGATGAATAAGCCTGAGCTAGCCTGGTGGAGAAGCCTCATGCAGGAGAACTGAAGACCCCAGCTAGCAGCCTGCCAGCTAGCAGACCATAGGAGACCACCCCGCCCCAGTTAAACTCCCATGTGACTACAGACACACACAGATGACTCTAAGCTAGACCAGCGGAAGAACCACCCAACTGATGGCAGCCTAAATTGCTGTCACTAAGTTTGGGGACGGTTTGTAATGCAGCAATAGAGAACGAATATATAAAGTACTTCACAAATGCTAGTTCGGTTATTTTTGTTTAACTCTATTCTGGCTACGAGTCCTTTGTCAAATCCTCAGGGAATGTTAACCCCTGCCGCCGTCACAGGATTTTTTTTTT
>JAKSZT010028947.1:89757-137480 GCA_026826555.1 Tolypeutes matacus | reverse complement strand
CAGCGCTCCGCGGGCGGCAGGCGCGGCCCCCGGGCCCCGGCACCGCGCCCACCCGCGGGCCCCGAGGCGGGCGCGACCCCCGCCGGCCGCCGCGATGGCCCTCAAGATGGTCAAGGGCAGCATCGACCGCATGTTCGACAAGAACCTGCAGGACCTGGTGCGCGGCATCCGCAACCATAAGGAGGACGAGGTGAGCCCGGCCCGCCACCCGGCAGGGCCCCCGCGCCGGCCTCGAGGCCCTCCTGCCTCCTGGCCTCGCCCGCTCCAGCCTCAGTTTCCCCGCCCTGAGGCCCGCCCCTTCCCGGGCCCCCCGGCGGCGGTGGTCGCTCCTTCGCGCGTCCCGGATCACTGGGGGGGGGGGCGCTGTCCTGGCCCAGCCCCTTCCCGCTGCCTCAGTTTCCCCGTGGGAGATCCGGGCCCGCCTCCCCCACCCCGGCTCGCCTGGACAGCGACAGGGATCCCCGGGAGCGACCTCGCAGGTCCCAGCTGGCGCTTGTCAGGGTCCCGGGCCTCGCCCCATGCCTCCGGACGCCTCGCTGCGGGACCCTCGTCGTGAGCAGTGTCCCTGGGGCGAGCGAGGCCCGGGGCCCGCAGAGACCCTCTTCGCGGGGGAAATGCGGGTGTCCAGGGCCCGCTCCCTGGTGTCCGATGCGGAACCGGGCGGCGTCTCAGAGCCTTGCCTCCGGGGCCCGTTCTCCCGGGAAGGGGGTTTGCTGCCTGGAGGGCAGGGGGCGAGCACCCCCAGCCGGGAATAGGGAAACGGGCTGCACAGCCGGTGGGCGGAAAGCGTTTTCCAGAAGTAAAAATGTAACTGCGGGCGTCGTTTCCTTCCCTGCCCCTAGCCGTGACCTAGATTAAGGAGGAATTGGGACAGTTAGCCGCCACGGGCCTCCCCCCCGGGGAAGATGCTCTGTCCACCAGGAAAGCAGAAACCTGCTGGCATCTGCTTACACCCGCGGCTGGCTCCAGTGTCCCTCCATCAGCCAGTCTTAAGGGGCAGAGGAGTCAAGGCATTTGCTCCCACCTGAGGCCCCGCTTCCTGGGAACCTGTGGGTTCTTGCCCTTTTCCCAGAACTGGCGTGACCTGAAGTGTCATTGCATATTGCCATTGACTTCTCCCTTCCATGTGGCCCCACCTTGGCTTTGCACATTAGAAGCTCCCTTAGCTGCTTTGGTTACAACGTGCGACTCCTGCACGGTAGTTCCCAGCCTATCACCCAGTTGAAAGAGTGGCCCTGGAGTCCGTGCACCGGGGAGGTGGCTAACCCCGCATTAGCCTGGGCGGAAGCCAGCTGCCTTTCCTGGCCGGAGGCTCCCTGGTCGCTCTCCTGCTCATTCTCTGAAGGTGGCCGAGCCTCTGCTGGGGCTCTGAAGCCGCAGCCCCCCACTGGCATTCAGGGGCGCCCGGCGTCTCAGGGAGGTGCGCCCGTGTTGCCCAGGGCATACATCCGGCGTGGGCTCTGCGCCTGGCACTGGTGTGGGTTATTATTTTATTATAGGTTGATATTTTTAGGAGGTACTGGGGATTAAACCCGGGACCTCATACACGGGAGACGCGCTCAACCACTGAGCTGCACCCGCTCCTCAAGGTGTGGATTATCCATAGCACCTTTGTCCCTGGCTTGGGGCAGAGGCAGTGGCGGCGTGGTGGAAGCAGTCTTTCGGTAGGACAGGGCCAGCGGGCGTTGGCGGTCTGCGGGGGTCGCAGGGTTCCTGTGGCCCTCCTGGGGACTGGTTGGCGATTTCTGGCAGGGCGTCTTGTCCCTGGATGCTCTGGTTTCCTCGTCAGAGGCTTGAGGTGAGGGGTGCCCTCCAGACGTTTGTCTGGGGCTGCTCGTGGCCTCTGTGGGTGCTTGGAGACCAGCAGGCGACGGTCCAGTTAATTGTCTTAGTTCCCCCCTCAGAAAAAAAGTTAGGTGCAGACGTGGTAGGTTCTTCCCTGCTGCCCTGCCTTGCCCCCACCTGAGGCCGCCCAGGACATGCCTCTTCTGCAGCATGTCACCCCAGAGTGGCGCTGGCAGGAGGCTTCACTTTGAAACTTCTGAGGCGTGTCACAGGATTTGGGGTCCACGAGGACTTTGCAAGCCCTGCGGGAGGACGGCGTGCTGGAAAACCAGTTAGCCCAAGTTGGGGGGCCCTGAGTTCAGGTGCTCCGGCTTATTCCGGGGGGGGGGGGCTTGGCGAGGCCCGCGACCTCCCTGCTGCTGTTTCCTCTTCTGCCAAGTGGGACTGCAGCCGCCTTCCCTCCTCAGAGAGCGCTGGTGGGGTGGAGGGGCCTGCCAGGGCCTGGGAGAAGCTCGAGCCCTGCGAGGAGGGGGCCAGTTTACTGTCCAGACCGCGGGCCGCGCCCCCCTGCTGCCTGGAACTTCCCCTGGAAACCCGAAAATCCTAGCTGCAGGCATTTACGGTACCTCCATTTCTTGAAACTTAACCGTGTGGGGGCGTCACTCGCGTCCACGTGTATTGGTGACGATGGAAAATACGATTCTCTGAGTGAGCCAAAAAAGCTTTGGAAAAAGTGCTCCAGTTGCCGCGCTCCTCCTGTGCTCGTTTAGCTCGCGCCTTCCGGGCCAGCAAAGGCGGCGCTGGCAGGGAGGTGCAGGCCGCTGGGGACATGGCCATGGCCGGAAAGAGCAGTGACGAGTGGCTTATTTTCACAGGCACCTCTCAGATGTTGGTGAAAGCTTTTCCTAACCTTTATTGTTGTATTCATGTCCAGAGTTTTGTTTATTAATACAGGTTTTTAATTGAAATGCTATCGAAATGCAAACAGATCATTGTGGCCTGATTTTTAAAACTTTATTTACTTTTTAGTTGTGGGAAAAAATACGTAACATAAAAGGCACTTTGGCCCATCTTCGTTTTAAAAACGATAAACTGTAGCCATAGCTGTCACAAGTTCATTGCTATTTAGTAAAAACTGACAAGGTTTCCTTCCTTCTGAGTCCGGCTCTCGAGTGGCTTGTATGGACCTTGAGCTTTCTCTTCTCTGCACAGAGCATGCAGGCAACTGCATGTTAGGGTTACATGCTGCACCTCGCCCCTCCACGGCCACCACAGTCACTGGAGCTTTCCATGCCAGTCCATGACACTCTCCCTCGTCACCTTCCATAGCTCCCTAGTACGGTGCCCCAGAGTTTCTTTAGCCTTCCCCCTTTGGGGGTGTTTAGGTGGGGTCCAGGTTTTTGCCGTGAAGAGCAGTGCTGCGAGACAAATTACAAAAAACAAAAAAGGGAAAAATCGCAGTGCTTTGGACGCCGTCGTCGGCCACGAGCCTTTGCACGTGCCCGTGGCTATTTGGGTAGAAGCGGTTCTTAGAGGTGGCATCGCTGGGCCGGAGGGAGTGGCCCTTCTGCGCGGGGCCCCTGGCTCCGGTGCGGGTGCTCTCTGCTCGCGGGGGGCGGGGGGCCTCCTCCTCGCAGCCTCTCTCCCGCCGGGGAGCCCCTTCCCGGCTGCTGCGCCCCTTGGACCCCCACGTCCTCTCACCTGGCCCTACCCGCCCAGGAGGCGCCGTCGCTGTGCATCCTGGGCTGGGGGCAGCGTCCCGCCTGGGGGCGGTTTTGCCTCCCTCCCTCCCGCAGGGGAAGCTGGTTGTCACCGGGAAAGGGGCGCTGCTGGTGTCCAGGGCACCCAGGGGTGCAGCTCAACCCCTCCAGTGCCCAGGACGCCCCCGGGCCCCCCGGGAACGGCCTCTGCAGCTCTGCTTCCTCCCCCCGGGTTGGCGTCTTGGGTGTTGGGGAGGGCGTGCAGCGGGGGGCCGCGCTCCCGGGGCAGGTGGGCGCAGGGCTGTCGGTACTTGGTCTGAGTCTGCTTTGTCCTCAGTCCAGTGCCTTAGCTGTCAAGTGGCTGCTGGAGCCCGTCACTGGTTAGTAGCTCCTTTCCTCTCTGGTGAAGTGAATTTTCCATGGCCCTGGCTGAGGAATTTGAGGAACTTCATCACGCTTGCACTTCTAATTTCTTTTTTTAAAAAGTGTCAATGACGCGTAGCCACTTATACCTTATGCCTTCGAGTATTTCTGATGTGCGTTTTCAGTAGACTCTTCTGGTCCGAGATCATCTCGGTGTGCCTTGGCCCCGACCAGTTCAATTTTTTTCTTTTCTAGTAAACAGGGGAGTAAACAGTCTACTTTTTTGTTAGCTCTGTTCTGTGAAAATAAGACGACTACGATCCCTCTTTTCCCACATTCCCGATTTCTACTCGGTGTAACCATTTTAGGTAAACGTTTAATTAAGCACTGCCAAGTGAGTGTGAAGTTGGAAACGCACATTTTTCTTTCCATGGTATTTTCAGTAACTCACAACTCTGGTTTCCCTTCTGTTCGTAGAAGCTGGGAGCTCCCCCCTGCCCCAGGACTGGGCACAAGCAGCTGTTTAGTTTGGTCTTCCGTAGACTGAGCTGAAAAATCATGGCTGTCGTTGGAGTCTCTAATTTGCCTTCGTTCCAGAAGCACGAGATGCAGGAGCGCTGGGTTGGCTGCTTCCCCTCGGCTGGCTGAAGCTGTCGTTGCAGTGCTCCCTGGCTGCCGTCGCTCCTGCTGATAGGCCAGCAGCTAGCCTTGGGGCTCTGCAGGTGACAGTGTCGGCTCCTCTCGCTGCCTTTGACACTGGCTCTTTGATTTTTGATTTTCAGCAGTTTGACCAGGATATGCCTAAGTGTGATTTTCTCTATATTTATCTTGCTTGGGGTTTGCTGAACTTCTTGAACCTATTTACTTATGTTGTTCTCCAACTTTGGGAACTTTTCAGCCATTATTTTTTCTAATATTTTCTCTGTCCCATTCTTTTCTCTCCTGGGAATCATCTGAGGCTCTGTTCATCTTTTATTTTTTTTTTTTTTACTCTTCTTCTGTCCTTCAGACTGGATAAATTTTACTGTTTTGCCTTCAAAGTTACAGACTTTTTCATTTAATTGCCAAATTTTCTGTTATGTCCATTCTGTGAATTTTTAATTTCAGATATTGTTTTTTGATTCTAGGATTTCCATTTGATTATTTTACGTAGTTTCTTTTTCCCTGCTGAGCTTTTTCTTCATCATGAGCTTTTCCTTTCCCTCCTTGAGCTAGCTGTAGTTGCTGAATGAAAGCCCTTGTCTGCCTGTCCCAGTACCCGGGCTCCCCCGGCCAGTCGTCACTAGTTGTCTTTTCTCTGTGGATCACGTTCTCCTGTTTCTCACTTTGAGTAGCTTGGATTGCGACGTGGACCTTGCAGACGGTGCATTGTAGAGACTCTGGATTCTGTTACGTTTCTCTGAAGAGTGCTAATGCTCTGTCTCTTTGGGTAGTTGATTTATCTGGGCTGAAACGTCTGGTTCTGTCTCCCTTGGGGGAGGCGGCAGGAGGCGGTGGAAATCGGTGGAAATCTGCCTCTTTCGGCCTCAGCTGGGCCGAGGAGGTGCCCTGCAGGCACGGTTTGGGCTGAGTCCCCATGCAGCAAACGGGCGCTCCCCTCTGGCACTCTCCTTTCCCGGATTTCTTTCTCACTTCCCAGCTGCCCTGTTCACCCCAAGCTCGGCCCTGCAGGTTTCCTGTCCTCCTCTAGCTGCTCTGCTGGGCGCTGAGCGAGCTGCCCTCGGGGCGGGAGCCGCCTGGCACCCACTTGCTCTCACCGCCTCCACGCGGAGCTGCCCAGACCCCGCTGCAGTGGGGTCCGGTGAGCAGAGCCGCCGCCCGCATCCAGCCCCCCGAGGCAGACCCCCGCGCCCTCCGGCTCCCCGTGTGGGGCTTCCACTCCAGGAGGCGGTGGAGATAGCTGCCGCGCTGACCTGCGTGTTGCCTCCTGACCGCCAGGCGATTCTTAGGCGCGCTCGTGCGCCCTTCCGTTGCGTCGTCTGCTCCTTTGCAGCGGCCCTGCTCTGAGGCCGGCCCGCCTTCCCTCGAGAGCACGTGGCGGGTCCTGGCCCGCTGTCGGGCGTGGTCGGGCCGAGGTGCTCACAAGGCCCGGGGGTGGCAGGTGGCCCTGCACGTGGGCGCGCCGAGTCTGGAGGCGGCACTCTCCACGAGAACTATTCCCAGGCGCCTGCCTCCAGAGAGTGGCGCGCGGCCTCTGCGGGGCACGCGGTGCCTTCCCGGAGCCCCTGCAGGTGGTGAGCTGGCTTCACCCTGGATTCGCTGCGTCCCTGTGGTGGCGAGAGCGCCGACAGGCACGCCAGGGAAGGACGGCTTCCTCAGGTGCTTCTCTTAGGTGAGCACGCTGTGGCTTTCTCTTCTGAGCTACCCAGTTAGGGATTTCTGGTCTTCTGTTTCTTTTGGGGGTGCCAAGCTTTGGCGGGTGCCAGGAACCTTCCAAACGCTGCTGCTTCGGCCCAGGGGTTCCTCTTGAAGACGTGTAAGGAGCTGCGAGAACTCCGGGGACCCCACACCCAGCCTCAGGCAGGGTGCTCCTGGGCGGCAGGCCCTGCATGGAGACCCTCAGGTGGGGGCCTGCTCTCCTGGGGGTCTCGGAGGCGGAGAGACAGCCAGCGCGTGCTTCAGGTCTGAGTGTGCCCGCAGCACTGTGGCGGCCTCAGGCCGAGAAGCTGCCCGGCGTTTCCACACACCCGGCTGCCCGCTCTGACCACCCGAGGCAGCTTTCAGGGCCCCCGGGTGTCAGGGCCGTGGGGCGGGGAAGCAGACGCAGGCATGCTGGGGGCGGCGGCGCGGCCTGTCAGGACACGCTGTGCGTTGTCGCCCGTGACGCCCCCACGACAATCTGCAAGGGAGCTTCCATCAGGAAAGAGGGGGCTAGGTGCCCTGTGACCTGGCGAGGGCACGGCCGGGAGGACCAGGCCTTCTAGAAGCGGCTGCGCTGCACTGCGCTGCGCGGGCCGCTCCGCACCTCATGCCCAGGGACGGCGGCCCCAAGCTGCAGGGACACACGGAGGAGAGGGACGAGGCAGGGCCGGCCCCGGAGGCGGCACCGTCCCCTGCGCGGCGAGGCGGGGGTGGGCGCCGGTCCCGTCGCCCCGGTCGTGCCCGGCGGCCCCGATTCCCTCCTCCTGCCCATGGCTGCGAAAGGCCCTTGGTAGGTGCCGCTGTCCCCTGCACGCCTCCCCTTTCCGTCTGTGCCCCCTTCCTAGAGAGGCTGGGGCGGCGGCTTCCGTTTACTCTCGGTGGGTGCGTGAAGCCGAGGCTGAAGCGCTCCCGGCGAGGCTGTGACTGCCGGGCGCCCAGGGCAGGGGCGGCGTGCGGGGCCTCGTGCCGGGCGGCTGCCGGCTCTGTGGGGACGTGATCCGCGTGGCCCTGAGGCTCGCCCTTCCAAAGCGTGCGGTTCACCCTTTCTCGCCTGCGACCGCCACTATTCCAGAGCGTTCCGTCGCCCCAGGGAGGAGCCCCGGGCCTGGGCGCTCCGCCGAGCTCGCGCTGCCAAGGCCCGTCCACGCGGGAGCGCGTCAGCCTCGCCCCTTTGGCGGCGGTTGGTGGGCACCGGGGCCGTGGCCGCCGTGAGCGCGTGCGTCAGCCCGTGTCAGGCCTCTGCGGCGTGGCCCCGGCAGGGAGTCTCACCTGGAGGAGCCGCGCCACGCCCCTGCCCTCCAGCAGCCTGGCCGGCACCTGTCACCGCCGCCGCCGCGTTCTTCCCTGGAGGTGCGGGCAGGGGCACCCCCTGGCCGGGCCGGGCCACCTGACGCTTGTTCCATGGCCCTGACCGTGGCCCTGAGGCCAGGGGCCCTGGGATGGCCGGGCTCTTCCCCCAGCCCGTGTGGGGTCCTGTGGGTGGTGGCCGAGGCCCAGGGCGCCCCGACCCCGGGGCCCGAGGGCCCGTGTGCAGGAGTTGAGGAGAGGTCCTGGTGACCCTGGACGGCCGCACGGCCGCGCAGCTCCTCGACGGCGCACGGCGGGGCCAGCCCTGGGCCCGAGAGTGGGGGTGGGACCTTGTGTCTGGAGCGTCGGCGCCGGGGTCGGGGCCACACGGCGTGGGGCCCCTCACGCTGGGAGGCTTTGGGGTCTCTCCCTGACGCGGTGGCGTCACTTGACGTCCTGTCGTCCCCAGGCTGTGCCAACGGCGCTGTCGGAGCCCTCAGGGAGGCGTGAGGGCGCGGGTGCCGGGAGCCCCGGGGGTCCACGCTAGGGTGGAGGGGAGCAAGGTCTGACCCGCAGACGGCCTCGAGGGCGGGCTCAGAGTGAAGCCCCGCGCCAGAGGCCACCAGGGCCAAAGACTGCGCGCCCGGGACGGCGCCAGCGTCCTGCGATGGCAGTACTGGTGCCTGCGCTCTGCGAGCGGCCGAGAGCCACCCAGCGGACCCTCCCTCCCTCTCCCTCTCCCCCCCCCCCCTCCCCCCCCCCCCCCCCCCCCTCCCTCTCCCTCCCTCTCCCTCCCTCTCCCTCCCTCCCTCCCTCTCCCTCTCCCTCCCTCCCTCCCTCTCCCCCCCTCCCCTCTTTCTCCCTCTCTCCTGCTCTCCCTTTCAGCGTCTGCCCCACACCCCCCTCCCTGCTGGAGCCCCCGGCCTGTCTCTGGCCTGCAGACCCTAGAGGCCACCCGAGCCCAGCACCCCCTCAGCGAGGCGGGGAGCCGCTGTTCCCTGAGCCCGTGGCCCGCAGGGGCTCCACGCAGACCCCTTGAGCGGGCAGCCCCGAGCCTCCTCTACGTGTGCGGCCTTGACGGGGCTTGTCCTGCTCACCGCCAGGAAAGGCCTGTTAGGCGCTGGGCCCCGGGCTGCTCGGAAGAGGGACCCTGAGCGCCACGAGCTTGTGGAGAGGGGGCGCCTGCGAGGCCGACGCCGAGAACCCCAGCACCGTGTCCGGGAGGGGCAGCCTCTCGCTAAGCCCCCGAGGCCCTGTGGGGCCCGCAGGCCTCGGCACCCGGCACATCACCCTGGGAGTCACTGCCCCGGCCGGGTGCGGCGGGGGCCTGGCCCGCGGCCCGCGGACATGGGGTGTCTTGCAGGCTTTTCAGTTTAGACTTTGGTGGGCAGTTTTCTTAAGAAACAAGGGCTGCGTGCTAAGACAAGGCTGAAGCAGGGGCCTGGGGAAAGGGCCCGTTTCAACGTTCTGTTCTGAAATGATTCCGGCCTAAAAACTCCCATAGACACCAGTAAAGGTGGCCCCGTGCCCATCACCCGCCTTCCGCGCCCCCTGGCTTCTGGCCGCGCTCAGCTCGTCCGTGCCCCCTTCTCTTCCCGGCCCCTCCGGGAGGGGCAAAGGAAGTCCCAGGCGGCCGATCGTGCCATTGAAATGCTTTGCCTTTCTCAATAACAACTTTATGGAGAGAGAAATCACAGGCCTTGTAAGCCACCCCTTTAAGGCGAACAATGTAGTGCTTCTGGTTTAGTCACAAAGTTGTGCAACCACCACCACCAATTCTAGAACGTTCTCATCACCCCAGAAAGAGAGCCCATTTCGTCAGCAGCCCCCGGCAGCCCCTCGGCTGCTGCCGGTGTCTGGGCGTTTCATGTCCACGGGGCTCAAGGACGTGGCCTGGCTTCTTTTCTGAAATGGTCCTTCTCGACCGTTTGGCAATACATTAGCAACATTTAAAAAATTTTTTCGGAAAGCGGCTGTGGCTCAATTGATGGGGCTCCCGTTTACCACATGGGAGGCCCCGGGTTCGATTCCTGATGAAGGCGAGCCCGCCCGTGCAGCATGGTGAGTTGACGCGGCAGGGCGACCCAACCAAGGGAGACAAGCAGACACAGAGAAACAAATGGACACAGCAAGCACAAGCAGCGGGGGGACAAATAAATAAACAAATAAAATCCTAAAAAGAAATTTTTTTTTCCCTCTTTCAGGCAAAATACATCTCCCAGTGTATTGACGAAATCAAGCAAGAGCTGAAGCAGGACAACATTGCCGTGAAAGCGAACGCCGTCTGCAAGCTGACGTATGTAAGTGCCCGCGAGCTGGCCTCAGGCGCGGGTTCCGCCCCGCTCCTCTGACGCGGCTGTCCGTCCGTCCGTCCGTCCAGCCATCGGGTGGCCTCTCAGAGGCGTGGGAGGTGTGTGGGGCGTGCAGGTGGCGAGGTGGGAGCCCCTCCCAGCCCCAGAGGCGTGTGGCTGCGGCCGCCTCCTCAGCGCTGCGGCTGCGAGGGGCCCTGCAGGGTCCTGGCGTCCCCGTCGCTGAGCCGTAGCTATTAAAAGGAGCTGAGCGGGGGATTTTAACCAGGACGAGCGGCTGCTCGTTTTCCCACTGCAGGAGCACATCTAGTGCGAGTCTGTCTCTCTGAATTATAAACACAAAGGGCGTTTTGTCTGAAGAGAGACACGGCTGTCCCTGCACGGGCTGGCTCGCGCTGCGAGCTGACGTGCCCGTGCCTCCCGCCCCACAGCTGCAGATGCTGGGCTACGACATCAGCTGGGCCGCCTTCAACATCGTGGAAGTGATGAGCGCCTCCAAGTTCACGTTCAAGGTGGGCGTCGGCGCGCCCGCTCCAAGGCGCCGGGCGGTGGGCAGGCCTGGGGGGCGGCGGGCTGCCAGGTCCCTGGGAGGACCGGCCCCTCAGCACCCAAGTGCCCTGCTCGCGGCGGGCAGGGCCTGGTGATCCGGTCGTAACACGCGAGCCGGCAGGGACAGCCAGCTTGTCCTGGGAGCCCCTCGCCTGTGCTGTTTCTCAGAGGCCAGGTCGACTCAAGGCCAGGGCTAACTGTTGGTTTTTAAAGCGCTCTCTTTGGGGGCCATAAAAAATCATTTTAGAAAAGCTTGGCAAGTACAGAAACGATAAAGAACAGCCAGGGGTAGGAGGAGATGGGCGATTCCGTAATCTCTCACCTGGGAGATTCCCGTGACGTCGTCGAGACGGTATCTTGTTTCAAGTCTTTTGTGTTAGTATGTTTTACGCACATTAAAGGAAATTCAAACTATAAGATGATGTAGAGGAGCAAAGAAGACACAGTCACCTCCTGAGGTAAACGCGGGGCGCGTCCTGGAGGGGCCGCGTGCCTCTCGAGCCTTCTCTCTCTGGAGCGTTCTCTGCGTTGGGGCGGCCACAGCTGCGCGTGCTGGCTGCACCGTGTTCCTCCCAGCATCGGCGTCTCCCGTGTTACTAAACTTCTGAACGTGGCTTTTCTCGGCAGTGGCCCCTATCGTGTGTTCTGTAATTTTTCTTGTCTGCACAAACCGTTTCTTGGCTTCTGTTACGGGTTTGGGGTCTGACCTCTTGCCGGTGCCCCCTGTCCTGAGGGCCCTGGCACCTACCTGGGACCCCGCGACCAGGCGCAGCCCTTTGGTGGAACGCGGCCCACCCGCCCTCAGTCCCCCGGGTGAGGACGTGAGATGCCGGATTTGCCCGGCGGCGGCGCTGCCAGCATGTGTGGAGGTGAAGTTCTTGGCACTGGCTTTGGCCTGGCAGCCAGGGCCGGGAGATGGAGCCACTGCAGCGTAGACGGCACACGCAGTAGGCCGCTGAGGCTGTCCTGGCTGCCAGCGACGGGTGAAAGTGAGCACAGTCAGTCAGTGACGAGGTTCAGAAGCAGCCAGCTCCAGGCACGGCGTTGTCGAGGGCGCCCCGTGTAAGCTGTGGACTGTAGTTAACAGGATGGGAAGAGCGCGCCACCTCCCTGCGCCCTGGGGCTCCTTCTGCAGTTTGGACGGAGCCCAGCCTGGTTTTCGGGGGTTGCTGCTGGGGCTCCGGGGCTCCTTGGGGACGCCAGGTAGGGTGTTTCCTGATGCTAACCCTCTGCCCTGTCCCCGCCCAGCGCATTGGCTACCTTGCCGCTTCCCAGTGCTTCCACGAAGGCACCGACGTCATCATGCTGACGACCAATCAGATCCGCAAGGTGAGCCCGTCCAGCCGTGCCTGGGCTTGCGCCGGGGCTCAGTCAGGCCCGGGGCCCCCCTTGTCTGTGTGTCTCTTCCACGCTGGCTTTCCCACCACACAACGTACAGAAGGCGCTGAGATGGCCTCTCAGTCACCTGGGATTCCCTCAGCAAGCTGCCGTGTCACCCCGTGGCAGCGTGTTCTTGGGACATGAGGAGGAGCGTTAGGGCCGAGCCTCTGCGCTCTGGGCGTCAGGACAGGCAGGCGGATGCAGGTGCCAGGCCTCCGTGGTACAGGCCGGTCGACCCCCTTTCCTGTCTTCTTCCATCTTTGTGTTCGTGGGGCCATCAGCCCTGACTGTGGCCTGTGGGGTTGAAGGGACACGTTTGTTCCTTGGCCCAGTCTTGGGACCGTCCTTGGCTCCCAGCTGCTCCACGCAGTCAGGGCCAGCGCTGCTGGGCGAAGGGGAGGGCTGCCCTTCACGCCAGCAGCTGATGGCCGTCCCCGGCCCGGAGGGCGGAGCCCCAGCCCTGCTCAGAGGGCCCAGGCCCAGCGGGACCCTCCGCTAGCGGCTGCTGGTCCACAGGGCGACCCGGAGACGCAGGCAGGGGCTGTGGGCTAGAGGTGCCGGTGTGAGGCACAGGACGGGGCAGGTGCCCTCACTGGCGTCCTGGGCAGCCACGACACGGCCACGGGGCCTGCCTGGGTGTCCTCAGGCCAGCGGTGGAGCCCTGGGGTGGGAGGGGTGGGCTCCCCCAGGGTGCCAGTCAGCCCGGCATGGGGGGAGCTGAGCCTGCGGGTGGGGGGCGTAGGGCACCGGGCGTCTGGCACCGCCTTGGCCTTGATGCCAGTCACCCCAGCTCGGATGCTCCTCCTGCTGGCCCTGCGCCGTGAGGCCGGGTCGGTGGGAGCCAGCTGGTGGGCCGCTGCTGGGGCCTGGGCCGTCGCGGCTCCACCGAGCACCCGTGGCGAGGAGCCAGGCCCCACCTTTGCTGTGGCCACGGGGCTCGTGCTCCTCCGCAGCTGGGGTCGCCACGGGCCCTCCTGGCACTCCCCACGAGCGCCCGGGCCGACCTGCACTGCCCTCACACACCCGCGTCCCAGCACGCCTCTGGGCCTCCCTGCGCTCCGCCCTTTGGTAAATGACGCTGAAGCAGCGACCTGAGCTCCGCGTGGCAGGTCGTGACGCAGCCTAACGCCTCAGCCCGGGAACGCAAGGGCTTGTCGGCCCTGACGGAAAGCTCCCGCTGCAGCTCTGTGTGTCTCTCAGCCTACGCACCTTCAGAGAGGGGCCTAGGAAAGCCCCTGCACGAGAGCTCGTCTGTGACGTGGGGAACCTAGGGCAGGGGAGCCTGGGAGGCGGCTCGGCTTAGAGCCGAGCGGCGGCTGGAGCGGTCGCAGGCAGCGGGGGCCTCCTGCCCGCGTCCCCTGGGCTCTTTCCTTGGGAGGTGCCGTGTCCTGTGGCCGCAGCCCCTCTGAGCTGGTGGGAGGATCTGGAGGGCTGCTCCTGGTTGCTGTGCGGAGGCGGCCCCAAACGGCAGCAGGCTCCCCGGGTTAGGGCCCAGGTGGCGCCCCAGGTGTCCTCGGGGCCGCGGTCGCTGCAGGAGGGCTTCCCCCGCGGGAGCCTGGACACTTGCTGTCTTGGGAGCGAGGGCCGGGGGCCTTTCCGTGCCCCTCCCCAGCAGGCCCGCCAGGCTCTCGGCGACAGGGCGGAGCCGGCTGCGGACTGCTGGTCCCCGAGGCCTCTCAGGCTGCCTCGGGGGGCCGTGCCTCTGCCCCCTCCCACGTGCGGGGCGCGCCCTGCCCCACGCGGCCCTGGCTGACGCCCCCTCCCCTCTTCCAGGACCTGAGCAGCCCCAGCCAGTACGACACCGGAGTGGCTCTGACGGGCCTGTCCTGCTTCGTCACCCCGGACCTTGCCAGAGACCTGGCGAACGACATCATGACGCTGGTGAGCGCGTGAGCGCGCTGGGCCCCTGCTTGCCCTCGCCCAGCGTCGTCGGGGCCACCGGGCGGAGCCTTTCCAGCAACCTGCCGAGGAAAGGGGGGCGACTGTCCCCGAGGGCGGGGTGGGCCCCAGGGTGATGAGGGCAGGCGTCCCTCCTCCGCCCCTCCTGCCTCTTGCTTTGTCTGACCAGTTTAATTGCTCGGGGTAAAGCCAGATTTAGGGGCAGGAGTGCCAGGCTGGCCCTGCCCTCAGGCGTCCAGGGCGCTGCTTTCCTCGGACGTCCCGTCCGGTGTGGCGGTCCCCGAGGCACCCTGCGTGCGCCCAGCTGGTCGGCCTGCTGTTGAGAGAGCAGCGGGCGCGTGAGCGCAGCGCGGGGACGGGCGGGCTGCCTCCCGGCGACTCCTGCCGAGGCGTGGCCAGCCCCCCCGGAGAGACGCCCGCTCTGGGATGGCGGCCCCGGGCTCCCAGGTGGCAGCGTCTCCTCGGCCCTGCCGCGGCGGGGCCTCCGCGCCCACGGGCTGCGCTTGGCACAGCCTTCCATCCTGGACCGGCCCGGGTGGGCCTGGCCAGGCGTCCAGGGCCGGGGAGCAGCGCGTGCGGGAGGCGGGGAGGCGGGGAGGCGGCGCTCACTGCCGTGCCGCCCGCAGATGGCGCACACGAAGCCGTACGTGCGGAAGAAGGCGGTGCTCATCATGTACAAGGTGTTCCTGAGGTGCCCCGAGTCGCTGCGCCCCGCCTTCCCCCGCCTGAAGGAGAAGCTCGAGGACCCCGATCCCGGTGCGTGGGCCCGGCGGGGGGCAGGCAGGCCCTCGGGGCGGGGGGCTGCCGGGGGGGCTGGGTGGCCTCGGGTCAGGGGTGTCTGCCGGGCCCTCCTCCCTCACGCTGCCGCGTTCCCCTTCGAGACCGACCCCCGTGGCACGGGGAGGCTGCGCTCTCATTGCCTGGCAGCTCTGAGGCGTGACCCCAGACCGAGACCCTCGCTGGGCGCGACTCGGGCGTCGCGTGTGTTCAGCGCTCTTGGTGGGCCTGTGCCGGGGCGCAGCAGGCGCGGTGCTGGCCAGGCGACTCTGCTTCCCACCGTGCGCTGCGCGGCGCCGGGTTGGAATGCTGAGGCGGTGTCTCTGCCCTCAGGGCCCGTCGCCTCTGTTGAGGAGCGTCTGTGGAGAGCTGCTCAGTGGGGGCGCCTGCTGCTGGCGGTCGTCCTGGGCGCACGGTGTCCCGGGTGTGGCTGCAGGCGCTTTCCCTGGGCTGCTTTGCCCGTGGCACGCGCCCTGCGGCCCGTGTGCTCCGCCTGCCTCCTGGGCCCTCGGTGCCCGCGTCCCCTCCCCGCACCGCGCTTGCGCCGCACGTGGTCACCCGCCCGGAGCTGGGAGACGTCTGCACGCGCGCACACAGCCCCTCGGGCACGTTCGCGGACCCACACGCGTGCTCGTGCTCACGTGCTCGCTCCTGCCCGCTGCCGACACGCTAAAGCCAGGCCTGGCCCCCGAGGCCCCTCCGGCCGTGCAGCTCGTCCTGGCTACCGCCCGCCGCTCCCGGCTCCTGGGCAGGGAGGGGTGAAGAGGGCAGTGCTCAGCGCTGGGCGCGGGGCAGCGGGGCGGAGGAGGGCAGGGGCAGGCCGTGCTGGGCGCTGGGGGTAGCGGGCGGGGGCGCCCGGGGCTGACGCTAGGGGGAGGCCTTTCCCCGGGCCTCCCACACGGCCTTGGGCGAGCGAGCTCCAGCCTCTGCAGGGGGACGGTCGTGGGGCGCCACCACGGCGTCGTCCAGCAGGGGCCGGCGCTGCTGACCGCCCACCCTACTCGCAGGGGTCCAGTCGGCGGCCGTCAACGTCATCTGCGAGCTGGCCAGGCGCAACCCCAAGAACTACCTTTCCCTTGCCCCGCTCTTCTTCAAGCTGATGACCTCGTCTACCAACAACTGGGTCCTCATCAAAATCATCAAGCTTGTAAGTGCTGCCCCGGGGAGGCGCCTCGGCAGGCGCCCTGGCGAGCGGGGAGCCCGCAGCCGTGAGGGACTAGGGAGAGCCAGGGCTTCCGGGAGGGAGGGCGCCGCGCTGCTCACCGCCTGCCGCGGGTGAGCCGCTGGCTTCTCTCCGCCTGCAGTTTGGTGCTCTGACCCCGTTAGAACCAAGACTGGGCAAGAAGCTCATTGAGCCGCTCACCAATTTAATCCACAGGTGAGCTCCTCGTTCCGTGTCTGGACCCATGCGGGCCCGCCCGCTCCCGACTGTCCCCCGCGCCGGGCCCCGGGCTTCAGGCGCATGCGGCGGGGAGGAGGGTGGCGGTATGGGGGCTGTCCAGGGAGTCTCTGGAAACCTCGCAGGCGGCCTCGGGGCCGGGGCAGTGCGGTCCCTTCCGGCTCTCGAACGCGGGGATCGGTGTGCTGGCTCACAAGTGGTGAGGTGTTTCCAGAGCTCGGGGGGGGGGAGCTGGTGCGGACACTTGGCCTTAGAGAAGTGCGTGTGCAGCTCCGAGGTGCTGCTTGGGGGGCTTGGAGAGCAGCTGCCCCCGTCGGCCGCCTGCTCGGGGCTCGGGCCGCTGACAGCGGCTTGTCCTCGTGCCCGTGGAGAGCAGTGAAGTGCGGGGGACACTTCCGGGGTCCACCTGCCGCCCTGTGCTGGGGCCCTCGCCCCGGTCACAGCCTGGGACCTGCCGGCCGTGCTCTCAGGATCTGGGAGTTTCCTCAGCACCGCCAGGGCACCCAGCCCCCGTGCGCGCGTCCCGTGGTCTCCCCGTGTTGGCGGGCACTCCTGGGCAGTGGGCAGGGCCACGAGACCAGACTGGAGTCCAGGCACTTGGTGGGAGGGTGTGGGGCCTACAGGCCAGGCTCAGGGTTCCCGCCCAGGCCCCGGCGCAGCTCACGGGGACCAAGCTGAGGCCAGGGCCGCCCACTCCTCTGTGCGCCGCTGCCGTGGCTCTCAGCTGAGGGTTTGGCAAGAGCGGCGAGCAGAGCGTGGCCAGATGTCACGCAGGAGGCCCGTGCTCTCGCCAGACCACCCTCTGCTGGGGGCCGCCCTGCCTGTGGCCGAGGCTGAGCGGGCAGCAGTGGCTCCGCGTGGTGTCAGAAGCCACGTCAAGGCCCCACGACTCGGGAGGAAGCCTCGGCCGGCTGCGTTCCTCTCCCGACTTCCCTGTTCTATGTTGTAGCACTTCCGCCATGTCTCTTCTCTACGAGTGCGTGAACACTGTGATTGCAGGTGAGACTGGGCGTGCTCGGGTTACGGATGCAAAGTGTGACTCCCCCGGGAGGTGCAGAGGTTGGGGAGGAGGGGTCCCTGGTGTGCAGCCCGCTGCCCCTGAGGTGTCACCTGGGAAGCTGCTCCACTTGCCCTGGAGCCCAGGGACCGTCCCTGCTAGCACCCCCCTGAGGCTTGTTCAGCCCACTGCCCTGGGCTCCCAGACAGTGGCAGGATCCCCTCCCCACCCTGCAGGCCAAGGCCAGGGTGGGCTCATGACTCGTGTGTGGTGTGTGAGCTGGAGCAGGAAACCTGTGCTGGGCGCCGCCAGGCTGGCCTCGAGGCTGCCTCGCAGGTGACGGCAGCGTTTCCTCTGCATGGCAGAGCAGTCTCCGTCACTGCTTCCCCCGCGTGCTGGGCGCTGTGCTCAGGACAGGCCCCTGACCCCTGCCGCTGGCCCAGCAGGTGGGGGCTGCAGAAAGGCCTGAGACACGGAGAAGGCGTGGAGCGGAGAGTGCTGCGGGGAAGGGTGGAGAGCAGGGTTCAGGGAGACGGGTTAGGGGGTGTAGGTGGTTCCATGGAGAAGATGACATTGGAGCAAGGACAGGAAGGGAGTGAGGGGCTCAGCTAAGCTGCAGGCGGGGCAGCAGGCACAGAGGCCCTGGGGCAGTACGGCAAGGAGGTGGACAGGCAGGGCAGGGTGCAGGCGCTGCGGCCGGGGTCAGCCTGGCTCGGGGCCCCCGCGGAAGTGCTCGGGCTTGCCAGGGAGCCCTGGGGACGGGCAGAGGAGGGCTGTGAGCAGGCTTGCTAACGGGAAGTGCAGGCACCTGGGCCTGAGGGTGGACTGTCGCGGGGTCAGGGGAGAGGCTGGTGGCTCGGGCCAGGGGTCATCGGAGGTGGTGAGTGGGGAGGTGGCCAGGCTGGGCTGAAGGGAGTCGCAGGGGGCGGCGGGAGGCAGAGGGCGGAGCCCCCGAGAACAGGCTCGACAGAGGACGCACAGGGGCTGGGCTCTGCCAGCCCCAGAAGGCCATGGAGAGAACTGGGAGACCCCTTCGTTCAGGGCCCCCCACCACCTCTGCAGAAACTGCAGCTGCCTGTAGTGCAGGCGCCCATGGGCGGACTCACAAGTGCAAATGGAGACACGGGGCCCGGGATACCCTCAGCAGGCCCCAGGGGACGGCAGGGAGGGTGGGTTGGTTCCCGCTTCCCCCTTCCCCCTTAAAAGCTTCCTACAAGCCATGGCGATTAGGGCACTGAGGTGCTGGGGTAAGGACAGAGTCTCGTGGGGTCAGGTTGAGCTGCAGTACTCCGTCGACCCTCCGTCCCCTGCCAGCTGGTTCTTACAGGGCTGCCAGGTCCACTCAGCCGATGGTGCTGAGAAAACTGGACACCTGTGTGCAAAGAAAGCATCAGGCTGAGCTGCCTCCCAAGGGGCAGGAGCCAGCTCAAGTCCACTGCCCTGGGAGCCCGGGTTCGAGTCGGCTTGGCAGGAGCTGTACTCAGCGCTGGCAGCTGGCATTCCACTCCTGTGCATGGGTCACGATAGGGCGGCAGGGGGAACCTGGGCTTTGTGGAAACCTACAACTTCTCTGGTAAAAAAACAGAAGGCGGAAAATTAGATGAATCCTTTCAGGCATTATTTGCCTTAAATCAGACTAGAGCTTCTTTTTTTTTTAAGATATATTTTTTTATTTCTCCCTACCCCTTTGTTGTTTGCGCCTGCTGTGTCCATTCGTTGCGTGCTTGTCTTCCTTTCAGGAGGCACCAGGAACCGAACCTGGGATCTCCCACTTAGAAGGCAGATGCCTAATCACCTGAGCCACCTCCGTTCCCTGCTTTGTTGTGTCTCTCATGATGTTTTCCTCCTTGTGTCTCGTGCTGTCATCTTGCTGCGTCAGCTTGTCGCGCCAGCCTGTCACTTCAGCTCGCCGTCTTGCTTGTCTTCTCCAGGAGGCACCGGGAACTGAACCCGGGACTTCCCATGTGGTAGGCAGGAGCTCAATTGCTTGAGCCACATCCCCTTCCCCAGAATAAAGCTCTTTAAAAACTAGTTTTTTGGGCCTGGAAAACAAGTAACAACAACAAAAAAAATTTTTTTTCAAGTTCCAACCCGTTGAGTTCCCTGAGCACGTAAAGCACGGCTTCAATTACTGGCCAGCTCCGTTTCCACTCAGGACCAACTAGTAAGGCAGGTGCCTGGTAGCCCGCGTGAGTGAAGTCCTCGAATGCAGTCGGGAAGCCGCGGCCAGCAGCCTGGGACTGGTCAGGACAGTAACTGTTAAGTGTATCTGTGTGTCGCGTTTCAACATAGTGTCTTACTTCGAGCGTTAAGTGGGTCAGTGTGAGTAAGGCGGGACCCTAGAGCCACGCTTCTGTGTGGGGTGAGGGCTCCGTCTCGTTGGAGAGCCACAGTTCATATAACAGTATTTAAAAGAAGCCTGGGAAGCAGATGCGGCTCGAGCGACTGGGCTCCCGTCTACCATGTGGCAGGTCCAGGGTTCGACTCCCGGGGCCTCCTGGTGAAAAGCGAGCTGGCCCGTGCGGAGAGCTGGCGCAGCAAGATGACGCAACAAAAAGAGACACAGAGAGACAATAAGAGACGCAGCAGACCAGGGAGCTGAGGTGGCGCGAGAGACTGAGCAGCCTTTCTCCACTCCAGAAGGTCCCGGGATCGGTTCCCGGTGCCGCCTGAAGAGAAGACGAGCAGACACAGAAGGACACACAGAGAGCAGACAGCGAGTGCACAACAGTGGGGGGGGGCAGGATATAAAAAAAAAAACAAAAAAATTTTAAACAGAAATAGCCAGTTCCGTGAGAACACTGAAGAGTTAGGTAGAAAGAGCTCGTCTTGTAGACACTCCCCTTACCGAGAAGAGAGCTGCTTCCGTGGAAGATACTAGGTGCTCTTGCCACCAAGAACCGAAGGGTCCCCAGGACAGCAGGGAGCACAGCGACACTTGGAGCAGTTTGGGTTTTCAGAGACGAGACGCCACGTGTGTGGTGAGAAGGGTTCAGAGCAAGGGAAGACCACGGTGGCTGGAGGTTTGCGTGGATGCCTAGAGCGGAGGTGGGGCGTGAAGTGGACCCTGAGGAAGCACGAGTGGCACGTGGGGCAGGCGGGGACGGGCAGAGCGCGTGCAGGACCCGGGAGCCAGGTGTGCAGCGACGGGGGTGCCCGTGGCCGCCAGCGCACAGGGCCTCCCCGCCTGTGCGCTCTGGCCCTGCTGGCCTGTGGGCCTTTGCCGAGGACCGTGTGAGGAGAACTTGCTGTCCAGCTGCCTCCACGCTAGGGCTGGTCACGTGGCCACGAGTCACCTGTCGGGGACTCTGTCTGGGTTTCTCAGGAGGTTTTGTTTTCTTGGGGGAGAAAACACCACCGAAACTCAGGATGGATCAAAGCCCTACCTGTAAGAGCCAAAACTGGGGAACACTTAGAAGAAAAAAACAGAGGTGGACATCTCCACGACCTTGGATTAGGCAACGGGTTCTTCAGTATGACACCAAAAACCAGGCAGTAAAAGGGGAAAATAATAGATGGCTGGGACATGATCAGATGAGAAAACACTCGTGTGCTTTAGAGGATGCTGACGACAGTGGAGAGAAGGCGCAGAGGGGAGCGCGGGCCTCGGGGCCCTGGGTGGAGGGTGTGGGCAGGCTGAGCTCGGCCGCAGCAGGGCGCACGGGCTGAGGAGGCCTTTCCCAGCACAGAGCGAAGCCTGCCTGGGCCCCACCGCTCGCCCGCCAGCAGGCTGCTGTCTAAGCATGGAGACGCGCGCCCTCGTGTGCTGGCGGGAAGCCGTCTGGAGGGCCCTCCAGACGTTGGGGCGACTGGCCCGGCAGATCACTCCTGGGTGTAGACCCGGGAGACGGGGAGACCCACGTGCCCACCCGTCCGTTCATCCGCGGGCGCGCAGAGCGCCTCCTGGGGCAGCTCGTGGGAGGCCCTGCCCGGGCTTCCTGGGGCTGGTCACGGGCCCCTCTGCCTGGCACAGACCCAAATCCAGACCCCCCAAGGGACAGGGGGGCTGAGTCAGCACAACCCAGTGCTCACAGTCGGGGTGCGGGGAGCCCCCTGCCCAGCCAGGTCTGGCTGAGAAGCCGCTCGGCGTGTGGGCGCCTGCTCGCGGCCCGTGGGTGTCCCTCAGGCCCCTCCTCGGTTGGGGACAGGCGCCCTAAGGAGACACTTGGGGGCTGATGTCCGGGGGGCGCAGGGCCGGGGGGCGGCCGCACCACTGACCCGCGCTCCCGTTGCAGTGCTCATCTCGCTGTCCTCGGGCATGCCCAACCACAGCGCCAGCATCCAGGTACGCGCCCCCCCGGCCCCCGGCCCCCGGCCCCCGGCCGGCCTCGCCCCGCACTCCCATCACCGCTCCTCACATCCCCCGGGAGGGGTGCCCGTCCCCACGGCCCGGGAGCTCCGGAGGCCTGGTCCCAGCTCAGTTCTGTGCTGCCTGGACGAGGGGGGTGCGCTGGTGCCCGCTGGGGTCAGTGACGGGCGTCAGTGGCTCCCCGCGGCCGTCTAGGCCGAGTCTCGTCGGTCCCCGGGGCCCAGCCAGTCGCTGGGCGGCCGTCCTCTTTGTCCATGCCCTTGACCCTCGTAAACTGCCTCGCCCACCGGGAGCAGCCTCGGGCCCTTCGCTGGCCCAGGGGCCACGGGGTGGTCAGCTCCTTGGTTTTCCTGTCCACGGTCACTTGAGCCACGTGACTGCCACGTAAAGTCAGGGCCCAGCCCCCTGTCCCCTTCCCAGGGGGCACGCCTTGCTGATGGCTGAGGGCCCGAGCAGCCCCCGTGCTGCCCCGTGACGGTGGCTCTGCCCTTGTCCGTCGCTGCTGTCTCTTTCCCGGGTGGCGCCCATGGAGCGCACGCTCCCATTTGCCTTTTGACCCAGGCTCCTTGCTTGTCCTGAGTCCTGTCTCTTGGTCCCGGGACTGCTGGGAGGGGACGTCTGACCTCCCTGGACATTCGCTTCCTCGTGGCTGGAGGATGCACGGGGCCCAGCTCAGGTCTGGCGTGCCCAGTGACGTGCCTCCTTCCTTTCCAGCTTTGCGTCCAGAAGTTAAGGATACTGATAGAAGATTCCGATCAAAACCGTGAGTAGCTCTGCTTCCCTCCACATCTCGGGGGCTTGACCTTGCACGTTCTGAACTCTCCAGCGTCAGGACGGTGCAGGCCCTGGGCAGCCTGTGGTAGCTGCCACCCCGGCCGTGGCTGCTGCTCGCTGGCTTCCGGCTCTTGGCGGGGTCAGCCCTTCCTGTGTCCAGGCTGGGGAGTTTTTGGGGGGCTTTGTGAGGTAGCTGAACTTGGGCTGAAGATTTGAGAAAGATCGAGAGCGTTCTCTGAGCCTGGGTTCCAGGGGGGAAGCTAAAGGGGGCTCAGTCCAAGCACAGCCGAGACTCAGGTGTAAAGATGCTCGCAGTGGACAGACAGGGCAGCCCGGCATGCAGCCTGCACGAACATCTCTCCAGGCCTTCCCTCACCACACCCCAGGCCGCTTCTCCATGACCCGGGAGGGCTCGGGGCCTGTTCCTAGTCAGCTCTTGTTTAGGCCAAGAGACAACGGAACTTTCTGTGAAGGGCCGGGGAGGAGTGGTTTTGGCCGTGCCGCCAGTGGGTAGTTGTTGTGACAGCTTGGCCTGGCCCCGGGGGTGGAAGCAGCCAGTGTAGGAGTGAGGGCGTGTGGCTGTGTGCCAATAAAACTTTATTTACAAAGCAGATGGGGGCCAGCTTTGGCTTGCTGAGCCTGACTCAATGTGAGCAGCCTGTGGCAGGTGGTCTGCACGGCCGCTAGCCTGGAATGGGCATGGTTGCCCGCGTGCCCCTGGAACTGTGCACAAAGTAAAGTTGTAAAGGGAACACGTGCACAGCGACAGGCCGCAGCCTGGCTCGGCCCTGGGGCCACCGTCTGCCCGGTGGGGTGGATGTCCCGCCCGGGACACGCGATCGTGCGTTGACAGAAGGGAAGGCGCACGGAGGTGGTGCTGAAGGTAGCAGTGGCACTCGTAGGGTGCGGCAGCTCGGGCTTGGGGCATCCTCAGTCATGGCCTCGGGGAGCTTGGGCAGCTGCGCATCCACCTCTGGGGTCTCCCCCGATGGTGCCTGGCGCTCCCACCGGTGATTCCGGCTGCGAAGGGGCTGCAGCCAGGCCGGGCCGGGTGCCCGTCCCCTGGAGCAGCCGCGGTGAGTGCCCTCCCCACCCCGCAGTGAAGTACTTGGGGCTGCTGGCCATGTCCAAGATCCTGAAGACGCACCCCAAGTCCGTGCAGGCGCACAAGGACCTCATCCTGCAGTGCCTCGACGACAAGGACGAGTCCATCCGGCTGCGGGCACTCGACCTGCTCTACGGGATGGTGCGTGGCCGGGCTGCACCGGGACGCGGCCGGGGCGCTGGGGGGGCTCCCGCGGCCCTTCACGGCCTCTTCCCTCAGGTGTCCAAGAAGAACCTGATGGAGATTGTCAAGAAGCTCATGACGCACGTGGACAAGGCCGAGGGCACCACCTACCGCGACGAGCTGCTCACCAAGATCATCGACATCTGCAGCCAGTCCAACTACCAGCACATCACCAACTTCGAGTGGTGCGTGCTGCGGCCTCGGGCGGGGGGCCCCGGCCCCGGGCGTGACTCTCACAGGCCCCCCGCCCGCAGGTACATCAGCATCCTGGTGGAGCTGACGCGGCTGGAGGGCACGCGCCATGGCCACCTCATCGCCGCGCAGATGCTGGACGTGGCCATCCGCGTCAAGGCCATCCGTGGATTCGCCGTGTCGCAGATGTCCATGCTCTTGGACAACGCCCACCTCGTCGCCAGCAACGCCCAGCGCAGCGGCATCTGCGAGGTGCTCTACGCCGCCGCCTGGATCTGCGGGGAGTTCTCTGAGTGAGTGCCCCTGCCGGCGCCCCCAGCCCATCTCCCTCTGGCCGCCAGGCGAGCTGCCCGCAGAGGCTGCCTTGGGCCCCGTGAGACTCTGGGTTTTTTGCTAAGCCGCAGGGTTGGGAGTTCGCCCAGAACCTGGGTTTGCGGCTGCTTTTGGCAGAGCCTCGGGGCCGGCCCCTGGGTGGCCAGCTCACCACCGCCCGCCTCGGCCACCTTTCTGTCCCTGTGGCGTGGGTCCCAGAGGGGCCCTGGCCCTTCCTGTGGGGAAGTTTCTTGGCTACAGTGATGGCAGCAACCAGCTAAAACCCAGCAGACTAAGCCCCAGGGCCCTCGCGCTGCCCCGACCACCGGGTGTCCTTTCCGAGCTTCCTCCTTGTCCTTGCTCGACACACGGGGTTTTCTGGAGCTCAGACCACAGAGCTGGTGCAGAGCCCTCCCGGGGCCACGTCCACTCCCTGCTCTTCGTAGATCCATCGGGGCCTCTGCCACTGCCTGGGGACGGGGGGCTTCCACAGTAACTCGTCGGCGCCAAGCTCCCGGCCTGTGTGGCCGGGGCCGCGGCGACAAAGTACCACAGGCCACGGGCTCAGAACAGCTGGAGCCAACTCGAGGCTTCGGCGGGCCGCCCTCCCCGGGAGGGTCTCGGGGTGGCGCTTCCCTGAGCCCGCGGCCGCCGCCTCCCCCAAGGATCTTGTCGTTTGGACAAAGGGCCCCCCTGCTCTGGCGCGACCTTGGCTTAGCCTAATTTTTGTACCTGCAACCACTATGCTTCCGGAAGCCGCCTCTGGGGGACAGCGGGGCCCGCCCCCGGCATCCGGCCGCGGTCACTCACTGCTGCCTCGTCCCCAGGCACCTGGAGGAGCCCCAGCAGACCCTGGAGGCCATGCTGCGGCCCCGCGTCACCACGCTGCCGGGGCACATCCAGGCGGTGTACGTGCAGAACGTGGCCAAGCTCTACGCGGCCGTCCTGCAGCAGCGGGAGCAGGGGGGCGGCCGGGGCGCCGCCCGCGATGTCACCCAGCTCCTGGTGGACCGGCTGCCGCAGTTCGTGCAGAGCGCGGACCTGGAGGTCCAGGAACGGGTAAGAGCCGCGTGCCTCGGGGCCTCTGGCGTGCTGGGGGCCCTTCCCGCAGCTCGGCTCCCTCCGTCACGAGGGTCTCCTTTCACCCCGGCAGCAGGCGCGAGGGTCGGCGCGGCTCGCTGGGAAAGCACGGGCTTGGCAGCAGCGCTGGCCTACCCTGCTCGAGCCGGCGGCCCCTGGCGGCCACCCTCTCGCTGCCGGAGCCCCCGGTGGCCTGAGGCACGGCGTTGCCTCCACGGCCTCGCGAGGGGCTCCCGGGTCGCCGGGCTCTGGCGCGGCCCCAGCGGGGGCACCTGGCCGGGAAGACCCTGAGGCCGCAGCGCCGCCGCGCCAGGCTCGCTCCTCCTCGCTCCCCCGACTGCAGACATGCTGAGCGGGCGGCGCAGAGCAGCCAGTGCTCCCTGCCGAGGCTCGCTGCCTGTCGCGCTGGCTCTTCCTCTGGCGCGAGCTTTTCCTCCCGGCGTCTGTCGGCTGCAGCCGCACGACACTCGGTGTCTGTGCGTGGAGCGTTTCCCGCCCCCCAGCCTCCCGCAGACACGCCTTGTCGTGCAGCCGGCCTCTCCCCGCCTTTCCCTGGGTCTCACCCGCTGGCGTTTGAGGGGAGGGAAGGGTCTGCTGCTGCCGTTCAGCTTGTTTCCTGCCGTGTGTGTCTTCTGATCCTCAGTCACCCCCGTCACTGCCTTTTTTCCTTGGTCTTACCCTTTCTTGTGATACTCCTTTTTTTTTTTTCACATTTCTCAATTAAATGTAATGGATACGTGTAAAAAAATTTTTTTTTAATCAAACAATATATTACACAATATATTTGGTTCATAGTAACACATTCATACAGTATTTGTCCTTTTGTGTCTGGCTTGCTTCACTCAACATAATGTCCTCCAAGTTCATCCATGTTGCCAGATGCTTTACGACTTCATTTCTTCTCACAGCTGCATAATATTCCATCGTGGGACTAGACCACAGTGTGCTTTCGCTGTGATACTCTGTTTTGATTCTCTCTCTTCTGCTTGTCTTTCGTAGTTTCTTGGTGGCTAACTTTGCGATTTTGACGAATGTTCTTGAGCTGATGCCAGCCTCGGTTCACCCATCTGCCAGCTCTTTGCTGTACCCCTCTCCCACCCTCTAGGCGGCTGTCCTTGGCGTTGCCTGTTAAGTTGAGGGGGGCGGGGCGGTCACGCACCAGGAGTGCCGTGACTCAGGGCGGTGCCGTGAGTCAGTCCAGCGCGACTTGAGGGCTCGCTTGGGCGTTCTTGTGGGGAAGGGGCTCTTTGAGCTCTCGTTTACCTGTGGGTGTCTCGATTTCTCCTTCGGCTTTGAAAGGCGATCTTTCCCATAGAGCTCCGGCCGACAGTCTTTTCTTTGAGGACTTTAAAGTCATCCCACTGCCTCTGGTCGCTGTGGTTTCTGAGGAGGAATTCCATTATTCTCTCCGGGCCCCCCCGTGTGCGACACAGCGCTTCTCTCTGCCTTTGGGTCTTGACGTTTGTTTTCACGTGTCTTGCTGTGGCCTGGGCTGGACTCGGGCCGACTGGCCATTCTGTGTGCAGTGCGCGGGGGGAGGGGCCAGGCTTGCGGCCACAGGAAGAGCCCCTGGGCGCTGGTGGGCAAGAGCGGGGCGTAGGGGCGGCGTGGCCTACGGCAGGGCCTCCCGCTCGCCCCCAGGAGCTGGACCTCATGATGGTGGACCTCGAGGGCGCCAGCCCGCGCTCCCCGCTCAGCCTTCTCCTCGGTTCAGCCGAGACCCGCTCGCAGAGGCCGCCCGTTGCCCTCCTGCCCCGGTGCCTCTGGCGGGTGCCCTGGCCCCGGCCTCACCCAGCCTTGCCCACAGGCGTCCTGCGTCCTGCAGCTGGTCAAGTACGTCCAGAAGCTCCAGGCCAAGGACGTGCCGGTGGCGGAGGAAGTGAGCGGCCTCTTTGCTGGGGAGCTGAACCCCGTGGCCCCCAAGGCCCAGAGGAAGGTGCCTGTCCCTGAAGGGTGAGCCTGGGGTCCGGGATGCACTGGGGGGGTGCTGGCCGGGCCTGCTTGTGGGGGGACGGGGAGGGGCCGGGAAGCCGGCGGCAGGCCTGGGCCGCCACCCTCCGTCCCGGGGCCCTCCCCACGTCCCGTCCCGGGGGCGGCACTGACCACACCTGTCCCACAGCCTGGACCTGGATGCCTGGATCAACGAGCCGCTCTCGGACAGTGACTCTGAGGAGGAGGAGCCCAAGGCCATGTTCCACGACGAGGAGCAGCGGCATGCGAGGCAGCGGCCGCCCGAGGTGGACGAGGAGGAGCTGGCGCGGGTGGGTGTGCAGGGCCTCTGCTCCTGCTGCTGGCGGCTCAGCGCGGCTTCTGGAGCCCGTGCCGCGGGTCGGGTGGTCCTGGAGGAGCTGGGGCGAAGTGCGGTGTCGGGCATCGTCGCAGTCGCGGTTTCCCTTTGGGACCTGGGGGTGCTGCTGTGTCCCCAGGAGCCCCCCTGGCCCTTTGGGTGGCCCCGGCCCTAGCCTGCTCGATGCCCCGCCGGCCCTGGCGCTTGGCCGCCGCCGTCCTGGGGTGTGGGCGCCTCGAGATCTTAGAAACACAGAAAACGCTCACACTCTTCTGAGAAGCCCTTGGTCCCCTCTCTGGCCCCCCCCGTGCTCCTCTCCGTGAGGGCAGCCCCCCCGCCTCGCCCTCTGAAGGGGGCGGGGGCAGAGCAGCCGTGCCCCGTTGGGGCCTGACGGAGGCTGGGGGAGCAGGCGTGTGTGCAGGAGCAGGCCCGCGCTGCTGGCGGAGCTCTGGGCCCCGTGACCCGGCCGGGAGCTCTGGCTCGGAGCCGCCGGCCCGGCGCCGTCCCTGGTGGTGGAACGACGGGCTCCGCGCGGTGGGGGCCGCCGCAGGCCCTGCCCTGCCAGGGGCCACGAGCGTTTCACTCTCGTGAATTCTTCCTCCGCAGCGGCGGGAGGCCCGGAAGCAGGAGCAGGCCAACAACCCGTTCTACATCAAGAGCTCCCCGTCCCCTCAGAAGGTGAGGCTGCCCCCGACGCCCTCGAGCGGGGCGTGTGCGGGGGAGCGTTCTGGAAGCTGTGCCCGCGGCTCGTGCCCACGCACAGGGGAGCGGTGGTGACCACAGGAGGTCTGTACTGAGCACGGACACCACCCAGGGCGAGGAGAGGCGACCTGCGGGGGCCTGCGCGGCCAGGGCGTTGTGCCCGCTCGTCCCCCGGCTGCACGTGGCCTGGCCGTGCACACGCTCTTCAGTGAGCGTGTGTTCAGCCCTGAGAGGCCTTCCCGGGGCAGGTGCGCTTTCCGGAAGCTGCCCCCAGCGCAGGCGGCTCATTCGCGCGCCCGCTGTCTATGGGCTGTTTCTCGCGGGCCAGGGCCCTGTGGCAGGCACTGGGGGTGCAGCGGCGTTTTAAAGACGCAGAAATGGCGCTAAGCACCACATCTCATGGTCCGCCTTGTGGGAAGCAGCGGCCGTGGCGAGGGAGCGTGTGGACCAGACAGCGCCTGGACGGCGGGCGGCCTGCGTGCTGAGGCACTCCGCGTGCTTACCTCACCGGGAGCAGTCCCGGCTCCGGGCTTGGTCAGCTGCTTCCCAAGCTGCTTGTTGTGCATCGCACGGGTAGCGCTGGGTTTCCCGGTGCCCTCCAGAAGCTGCCAAGGAAGCGTCTGCGGCCGTGCGACCACATGGGGGCTCGTGTTTCTGTGCACTCCCCCGCGGGGCGCCCAGACCCTCCCCCTGGTCCGGGTCGGCAGCGACGGGCTGTGCAGCCCCCGAGCGTGGCCTCTCGGCCGCCTCTGCCCCACGAGCCCTCGGGTTGGCTCCCCAGTCATCGGGGCGGCAGCCCCCGCCCCTGGCGCAGCGAGAGGCGTCAGCCTGGTCTGCCTGGCCACAGATGCGCCTCCCCTCTTTCACCCTCCACCTGCCGGGGAAGGTGGGTCACGGGGCAGGCGTGTAGACCACGACGCCCGCACTCCACCCCGCTCGCCCCTCGCGTCGGTGCGCTGCCTTGGGCACGACTGACGGCAGCCTGTGTTCGTGGCTGCCGGGCCCGCTCTAGGCCACGGCTTAACTCAGGCCTCGCCGTCCGCGCCGTGCGGCTCTGGGTTTTTCACTCTATTCCGATGCCACGTGTGCGGCCTGGCAGCCCCCCGCCCACCGTGTCCACACACACGGCTCTGTGCCCTTAGTTACGCTCCCGCCGCCACCGCCTATCCCCAGTGCCCTGCCATCGTTAAAACAGACTGCGCTCGACGCCGCGGCCAGGCCCCCGGTGAGCTGTCCTGGAACCCACAAACCTGCTCATCCCGGTGGTCTCTTGTCAGTGAGGTCGTACGCCTGTCCTGTGTCTGGCTCCCCTCACCAACACGGTGTTTTTGGGGTTCCCCTGTGGCCAGGTGCACCGCGACCTCCTTCCTAAGCGATCCCCTCGGACCGGAGCAGACACGCTGCCCGCTGCACCCGGTCCTTCGCACCGTGCTGGGGGTGCTGGCAGGGCGGCCGGGCCGGAGAGGCGAGGGCGGGCTTCCCGTCCGCAGGCGGCCTCATCTGCCGCGGCGCGTCTGCCGCCTTTACCGGCGTGACGCCCGCTCACTGTGAAGCCCGTTGACGCCCCTGGGCCGGCGGCTTCCAGCGCGCTCGCAGAGCAGTGCGGCTGCCCCGTGCCGCCTGGGCCCCGCGTTCTCGGCCGTTCCCCGGCCCCGAGCGGCCCCGGCCCTGCGGGGCCTCCCGCGTCGATGAGGCCCGGGCGCCGCCTGGCTGCTCGCGCTGCGCCTGTGTCCCCGCGGCTCAGCGCTGGTGCCGTCGTGCCGACGCCCGGGCCCTCTCCCCGTGGGCTCTTGGGACCGTCCCACGAAGGCCTGCATCTGGCTCTGGCTTTTTGCGGGGTCGTGCCCCCTTCCTCCTGGGCGTTCCCTGGCACACAAGCTGTGCCGGACACGCCGAGCGGCGGCCGCGCGTCCGGTGCTGGGGGCCGGCGCTCTGGTTCTCGGGTCCCCGAGGGCTGAAGCGGGCCGTGGTTTGGGCCTGTGCTGCTCTCCCGACCTGGAGCGGGCGGGAGGTGCGGGCAGGGGCGGCAGAGGTGTGCCCTCGCTGCAGCAGCCCGCGCCGCGTACCTGGCCGCCAGGGTCCAGCTGTCAGGACCCCCTCCCAGGACAAGCTGTTACTCACACAGGGCGTCGCCGCAGGGCACAGCGACTCTGCTGCCTGCACGCTGCCTCTTGTCATGACACTGCCGTGTTTGCTTTTGCAGCGGTACCAGGACACGCCGGGCGTGGAGCACATCCCCGTGGTCCACATCGATCTCTCAGTCCCCCTGAAAGTCCCAGGCAAGTGCCCATGGTGCAGGTGAGGCCCTGCCCTGCGCGGCCCCGAGTGGGCGGCTGGAGCGCCTGCAGCGGCCTGGCAGCTGGGCGTGGTGTCTCGCGGCTGCAGGCGTCCCCTCGCCACGCGAGCCTGCTGTCGGCAGGGCAGGCGGGAAGTGGGGGTCCCACTGGTTCCCCAGACTCGGGTTTGCTGGGGGCTCCCAGGGCTCGGCACGTGGTTGCCCTCGCGTCTGCGCTCATCACCGCAGGGGCCCGAGCACGGGCAGCAGAGGGCACAGGCGCAGGGGAGACGGGCAGAAGCTTCCGGAGTCCTCACCCCAGAGTCCCCGGCAGGGAGCAGTGATGGTGTTTTATAGCACGTGACCTGGTGGCGTTAACTACACGCAGAGGTTCTGCTCCCAGCCCTGCCGCCCGTTACCTAAGCCCTTCTTCACCCCAAACGGAAACTGCCCCCAGACGTCGTACAAGTTCTGGACGGACACGCCTACGGCATCTCCCCCCGGCACCCGTGGGGGCCCTGCCCACTTCTCCCAGCCCCTGGGGCCTCGCCGTGGCCTCTGCTCTGTGCACGGCGCCCACCCTCGGCACTGCAGGCCCTTGCCTGGGTGGGCCCCCAACCGAGCTGCCCCTGCGCCTCCGTGCAGGGATGCCCATGTCAGACCAGTACGTGAAGCTGGAGGAGGAGCGGCGGCACCGCCAGAAGCTCGAGAAGGACAAGAAGAAGAAGAAGCAGAAGAAAGAGAAGGAGAAGCGCGGCCGGCACCGGCGCCACAGCTCGCTGCACACAGAGAGTGACGAGGACATCGCGCCTGCCCAGCAGGTGGACATCGTCACAGAGGAGATGCCTGAGGTATGCCGTGGGAAGCAGGGACGCGAGGCTCGGCGGGCGTGTCCGAGCTCCACCCACCCTGGCAGAGCCGCCCCCGCGCTCAGCTCCTGCGCCCCTGTCTTCCTCTGGGGTGGGGGCAGGGTGCGTGGCCGCAGCTGGAGTCCCCGCCCGACCCGCTCTGCCAGTCGACCGGCTCCCCCCTGGGGCAGGGCTGTGGCCCATCGTGGGGCCGAGTGACTGAGCGTGGCTGGTTTAGGGCGCGTTCCCCCTTCAAAAGCGCGGGTGGGGGTGAGGAGAACCCGCTGGGCTCTGGGCGGGCCCCTCCAGCTGGACGCTGAGTCCCACCCCCTCTGCCTCCAGAACGCATTGCCGAGTGACGAGGACGACAAAGACCCCAACGACCCCTACAGGGCCCTGGACATGGACTTGGACAAGTAAGGGGCAGGAGCCCTCGGGGAGCCGTCAGGCGGGGTCTCGGGCGGGCGTCCCCGGAAACAAGCCCCATCCGGAGCGCTCCAGCTTGCCCCCGTCCTGGCCCGGTTACCCAGAGCACCAGTCACACCGGCCACCGTGGCCACGTCGTGGTCAGTTTAGCTCTGTCTCCTGAACTTTGGGGCACGGGCTGCAAGTGCCAGGGTCCTGCCCACGTAACAGATCGTGAGCGTTTCCTGCAAATGAGGACATTTGCTTACGGAGCCACCCCCGTGCAGCTGTCAGGCTCAGGAAGTTTAGCGTTCACGCAAAGCTTAACCCGTATTCTGGTTTTTCCTGGCACCCCAGTAACGTCCTGTTGAGCCTTTTCTGCTCCGTTCTCAGCTCCCATCCAGGGCCACGTACTATAGCTCGTTTATTCCTCTTAAGTTGTGGGAACGCATAACAGAGACGTTCCTGCTTTTCCAGTTGGGGGTGTCGCCACTTTGTGTTGCTGGCACTTTCCCTTCACCCCGTAACCCGCGCCCTCGCTCGCCTCTGTTTTAAGTGGCCGGGCAGAGAAGCAGGTCCCCTGCAGGCCCCTCAAGTCTCGCTGTGGCACACGCAGGCGGCCGCCTTCTGTCCAACCCCCGTCCCACTCCTGCACCCCACGAGCGCTTACACATGCTCGGGCACACACCAGGCAGCGGCCCAGACCCCTCCCCTCCCCACGCTTGACCCCCGGGCTGGCCCCGGCTCCTCCGCGGGCCCCTCCCGCCGCCGGCCTGGCACCCGCTTGTCTTTGCCCTCCCCCGTTCTCCTCTCAGTCTAGCACCTTGAGCTGGGCAGGGGCGGGGGGGCGGTCACCTCCCCCCCCAGGCCACTGGCTGTGGGCGGCCAGGCGGGCACGTACAGCGAGGCCAGGTGCTGGGCCCGCGCGCTCCCCTCCTGGGCGCCAGGCCTGCGTCACAGCGTGGCAGTGCTGAGCCGCGCCCCACCCCCAGGCCCTTGGCCGACAGCGAGAAGCTGCCCGTCCAGAAACACAGAAACGCCGAGACCCCCAAGTCCCCCGAGAAGGAGCGTGTCCTTGTGGTAGAAAAGAAGAGCAAGAAAGCCAAAAAGAAAGAGAAGAAGCACAAAGAGAAAGAGCGGGACAGGGAAAGGAAGAAGGAGAAGGAGAAAAAGGTAGTGCTGGGCGCTCGGCTCGCGGGGGCAGTGCCTTGCCTCGGGCCCCAGCCCTGCAGTCGGGGCGGTGCTGGGTCCAAGGAGAGGTGGCCCTTTCTGGAACGTGGGGAGGGCTGGCCAGGGCTCAGAGCAGGAGACCCGCTCCCCACGGCCGCCTCCCATGTTGCAGGGTGAGGACCTGGACTTCTGGCTGTCCACGCCGCCACCTGCCGCGCCCCCGCCACCGGTAAGAGCCTGGCGAGCAGGGGCCTCCCGCCCAGCGCCCCCAAAGCCCCGTGAGCCCGGCAGGGCGGGGGCCCCGGGCCCTGTGTCTGCGCCCCTGCCCCTCCTAGCCCTCAAGGAAGCCTGAAGCCCCCGACCTCCCGGTCCCCACAGGACGAGTCCGGGCTGAGCACTGTCGCCGCCGCCCCGAAGGAGGAGGGAGGAGAACCCGAGCAGGAGGACGAGGAGGAGGAGGAGGACAAGGAGCAGGGCCGGGTGAGGGCCGGGGCTGCCGCCCCCGGGTCCCGCCGGGAGGGGATGCGCGTCCACACTCCCGTGGCGCCTTCTGGTCGCCGGCTCAGCCGCTTCAGGTGCTGGCCTTGTTGAGGCAGGCTTGGGCCCTACGGCGTTGCCTCCAAAGCGTGCCTTTGCACACGCCCGGGCTGTGGCCACTGCAGTCATTCCAGAACGTTCTCGTTGCCTGCGCCCAGTAGCACGCCCTCCCCCCCTTTCCCCTCAGTCCCCAGGGCCCCGAGTCTGCCCGGGGATCGGCCAGCCCTGGACGTTTGACGGCAGTGGAGCCACACAGCTCTTGGCCTTGGGCGTCTCTGCCCTGGTTCTGTCTCTTCGCTCGGCCCCACGTTCCAGGGCCTCCCACGCAGCGTGATCAGAGCTTCCTCCTCGTCCTTAGGGCCGCAGGGCGGGCCCAGTGTGCGGCTGGACCCGGGGCCGCCGGCTCCTCTGGGCGAGCCTGGCGCCCGCTGCCGTGCACGTGTGCGTCTGTCCTCGAGCGCCTCTGGGCCGGGTGCGACCCTCGGAGCTCCCCCTGGCCTGTGCCGCACGCGCTGGCGGCCCCTGAGCTCCAGGCCCCGGGGCCCAGGCCGCCTGCCGTGGGGGCACGGGAGCACGGGTGTTGCGGGGGCCAGTTTGGGGGCTGAGCCCCGCGTGCCGCTGGTTTCAGCGCTCCCCCACGCCTAAGAAGAAGCACAAGAAGGGGAAGGAGAAGGAGGACAGAGCGAAGGAGAAAAAGTCCAGGAGGAAGAAGCGTCACGGCAGCGAGGCGGCGGTGCAGGCCGTCCAGAACGGCGCGCTGGATGAGGAGCCTCTCCCGGTGAGGGGTACTTCGCGCGCCTCCCCCCCCCCCCGGCAAGGCGGGCCGCGGTCCGAGGGCCCTGGGCGCTGGGGTGCCTCGTCTCAGCCCCGACGCCCTCGGCGCCCACAGCTGAGCTTCCTTTCCTGCTCCCCAGCCCATGTCCAGCTACTGCCTTCTCGCTGAAAATGCCTACGTTAAGATGGTGAGTGGCAGAGGAGCCCGGGCTGGGGGCGCCCGAGACGCCGGGGTGGGGGGCCGCCCCTCAGGAGCGCTGGCCGTGGGTCCCCACGCGCCACGCCACCTGCCGTATGTCTGCAAGGACAGGACGGGGCCGGCCGGAGGCACGGCCCGCTGCAGAGGCGGTTTCCCGTGGGCGGGGGTGAGGGCGCTTCCCGTCTGTCCGGCGGCCGCCCCCGCTGACCGTGGCCCGCAGACCTACGACGTCCAGGCCAGCCTGCAGGAGGAGAGCCAGGTCACCGTGTCCGTGATCCTGGAGAACCGGAGCGGCAGCTTCCTCAAGAGCATGGAGGTCAGCGTGCTGGACTCGCTCAACGCCAAGATGACCCGGCCCGAGGGCGCCTCTGTGCACGACGGGGTCCCCGTGCCCTTCCAGCTCCCCCCAGGTCAGCTGTGGCCCGCGGCCCACAGACCGCGCCTCCCCGTGGCACGGGTGCTGCTCGCGGCGCAAGTCAGCTGGGGCCGCCGAGGGTCTGCGAGCAAGGGAGTCGTCGTCCCCGCGGGCCGGGGGCTGGCGCCGCCTGCCGGGAGGGAACCCCAGGGCGGCCCGAGGCAGGCTCCCCGCTGAGTCCCGCCAGGGCCGCTCAGGGCCTCCGCCTCGCCCCTCGCCAGGGGTCTCCAACGAAGCCCAGTTCGTGTTCACCATCCAGAGCATCGTCATGGCGCAGAAGCTCAAGGGCACCCTGTCCTTCATCGCCAAGGTGGGCGGGGCCCGGGGGTGCCCGTGGGGCGGGCGGGGGGGCGGGGCCCAGCAGCCTGAGCTCCCCACCCCCCCCCCCCTCCCTCCCTCCCTTGCAGAATGACGAAGGGTCCACCCACGAAAAGCTCGACTTCAAGCTCCACTTCAGCTGCTCGTCCTACTTGGTCACGACGCCCTGCTACAGGTGAGCGCCTCCACCCGCCCGTGGTGACCCCGGAAGCCCGCGCTGACGTCAGGCCGGATGGGCGAGAGCCCGGGGTCCGCCGCGGGCCCCCTGCTAGCACGGGAAGCGGGCCCGGCTCACGCCCCTGGGGCGCCCTGGCCGCAGGCCCCGCCGTGTGCTCCGGTCTGCCCCGTGCCGGGCGCCCCCGGCCCTGCCCGGTCCTGCGTGACCCCGCGGCCTGCGCCCTCCCACAGCGATGCCTTCGCCAAGCTGCTGGAGTCCGGGGACCTGAGCATGAGCTCAGTCAGAGTGGACGGCATCAGCGCGTCCTTCCCGAGCCTCCTGGCCAAGATCTCCTTCCACCACCACTTTTCCGGTAAGGGGTCGAGCTTGGCCCGCGCGTCCCCCGTGCCTTCGCCACGCGCGGGGGCCTGGGGCGCGGCCCTCAGCCGTGCGCCTGTGCTCTTGCAGTCGTGGAGCGGGTGGACTCCTGCGCCTCCATGTACAGTCGCTCCGTGCAGGGCCACCATGTCTGCCTCCTGGTGAAGAAGGTGAGTCTCGGCCCGCCCTCGCGGCAGCCCCCGCTCTTCCCGGCGCCGCCCCCCCCCCCCCCCCCCCCCCCCCCGAGCTGGTTGTTTCTGCGCCTGCGCGCGGGGGCTCGGGTGCCTCTGCTCAGGCGGGCCGTGCCGTTCTCGGCGCCGCGTGGCCGTGTCTCCCTGAAACCGGCTGGGAGGAGTCTCTGCTCTCTGGAGAGGCTGCTGCTTCCTCACACGTCTGCGGGGTCCGCGGTGACGCCGCCTGGGTGCGGGGGTCCGGCTTGGGCCCCTGCTCCCTGGGGCGGGCCCCCAGGCCGTGTCTGTCCCCTGGGGTGAGTTCCCGCAGGCGGGGTGGTCTGCAGCGGCCTCGTGCCCTCGGGGTGCTGCCCGCTTGGCCCTGGTCGCTCGGCTCTGGGAGCCCCACGTTCCTCAGTCTCCGTTCCCTCTCTGGGGCTCTCTGGGGCCCCTTCCCGCACCGTTCCTGCCGGGCCCCCCTGGGCGCCACGCCAGCCTCGTCAGGTGGGCGTCGAGCCTCCTGGCCGCCCTGGACAGGGCTGGAGGTGTGCTCTCAGCAGCTGGCCCGGGGTCCAGCCTGCCTCCCGCCTTCCAGCCACCCCCGGTGTCCCCCCGGCTTCCTAGCAGCTCTGGGCCTCCCCAAGGCCTCGCCCCCCCACTGCCGCCTG
Organism: Tolypeutes matacus; assembly: GCA_026826555.1. Taxonomy (NCBI): domain Eukaryota; kingdom Metazoa; phylum Chordata; class Mammalia; order Cingulata; family Chlamyphoridae; genus Tolypeutes; species Tolypeutes matacus. The sequence continues at coordinate 101,416 of JAKSZT010028947.1, read as the reverse complement.
CACCTCGATGGCCTCGGGCAGCTGCGCGCGCCGCCAGCGTGGGCCTGGCGCTCCCCTCACCCGGAGCCCCCCAAGCGCGGTGCCCGGCGCCTCTCAGAGCGCGAGAACCGGGAAGGCGTGGGCGCCACGCGGCTCCCTCGGCCCTTGCTCAGCGCCTGCCGTCTGCGCCTCCCGCAGGGGGAGAGCTCCGTGTCGGTGGACGGGAAGTGCAGCGACGCCACCCTGCTGGGCAGCCTGCTGGAGGAGATGAGGGCGACGCTGGCCCAGCGCTGACCGCCCGGGAGCGCCGCGGGGCGCGGCTCGAGTGCGCCGTGGGCCGTGGCCGTCTGAGCGTTCCTGTCCTTCCGTCTCCTCTTCAGTCCTGTTCTACTTTGACTGTTGAACCTCCGCGGCAAGAAGCCCCCTTTCCACCCCCAGGCCAGGGGGGCTCCTGTGCGGTGCCCCCACCCCGACCCCGCTCGTGCTCCCAGCGGGCCGGCGCCTCTCAGGTGGTGGCTTCGCCCCCTCAGCCAGCCGAGGGCGGGCAGCACGTGGCCAGTGCTCGCCTGCCGCGACCCCACTGGCCGCCTCGGGGGGCCCTTGCCACCACCCCCTTCACCCCGAGGGCCCCGAGACACCCCAACGGGCAGGGTCTGTGGGGCGGCAGCGGGCGGGCTGGGCAGCGGTCAGCGCAGGTCACTGTCCTGGGGGCGTGCTCGGCGCCGGCCCCCGGCTGCAGTCCAAGCTGCAGGGCTGGGGGCGCCCGGCACAGGCGGGGCAGGGACCGCACCGCGCTCACTTCCCTCCAGGGGCGCGCGCGTCTGCTCGGACGCCCCTCCGCCTTGCCCCTGCGCGCACGCGGTGCCAGGCCCGGTGAGGGCCCCGGGAAGGGCGCGCGCCCGCTCCCTCTGGCGCACGCGGGGATGCCGCTGGGCGGGGGCGGCTGTGGCGGGGCCGGGGGACCCTGGCCCGGAGCCCTCCGTGCCGGGCACTTGCGTGACACTGAACTTGCGTAGACGGCCCTCGGCGACGTTTTAACTAGTTTTGATGAAAAGCGTCACCTTAGCATGTAACTATTGCGGAACCCCACGCGGTGGCTCTAGGGTTTTGGAATCGTGTGACGTGTTATGTAAGATTTATCCACTACCCACCTCCCCGTGTAAAGGAGACAGACCTCGCGTGCCGCGACGACTCCGTGTGCCGCCATCAATAAAGCGCAGAACAGCCGTGCACAGCGTGCGCCGCGCCGCCCCGCGCCCCCTCGAAGGCCGTGCGGGACACGCCCGCCCCGCCCCTCCCCACCCCGCGCCGCCCCGCCCCCGGGCCCATGCCCAGGCCAGCTGCCTGGAAGGGGGGTGTCGGGAGCCCAGGCCCTGGCAGGAGGCCCCGTGGGCCCCGCCCTCGGGTGTCGGGAGTCCCGGGCCCCGGCGGTGCCGGGCAGGACGAGGGCGAGCTGCGGCGGGTGCCTGCCCCGGGGGGCGCGCGGCCCCACGTCGAGGGCTCAGCTGGGAGGGCCCGGCCCCGTCTGGGGGGAGCCGCAGGCTCCTGAGGCGGGTTTCCGGGCACCCTGCCGCGGGCTGGCCCAGAGGCCCACGTGGAGGACGCGCTCGATGGCCTCGGTGGTGCTGAGCTGGCCCACCCGGGGCCCACCAGAGACCTCTGCCGCCCCCACCCCCGATCCCGAGCCCCCTGGAGGCCGCCTCTTAACAAAACGGAAGGGCACTTTAATGGGGATGGGTGCAGCGCGCTGCTCTGTGCTCTCGTACAAGCCCGCGTCCCTCTCCCCCTCCCCGGCCCTCGGGCTCTCAGGGACCCCAGGGGCCCCGGCAGCTGCTCCCGGCTGTTGGGGACCCCAGGGGCGGGGCGCCACTGGGACAGCCGAGCCCGGTGCTCCCCAGCACTGCCGGGGCGCCTGCAGCCTCAGTGCTGCGTGAGGCACTCGGAGGCGTTCTCCAGCGTCAGGTTGGCGAGGTGCGGGGGCTCCAGGCACGTGAAGCTCGGCGATATCAGGCTGCGGGGCGGGGCCGCGTCACCCTCGCCGCCTCCCCACCCGGGCTCACGCTGTGCCCGGGGCCCTGCCGCGCGCGTTCCGCCAGGCTGGGCCGCGATCCCAGGCGCCCGCCCGGCGGGGGGCTGCGGGGGCTGTGGCCGTCACTCACAAGGCCGGCGTGTTCCTGCGGGTCCAGGCGTCCGGCGAGGCGAGGAGGAGGAGGAGGAGGACGGGGAGGAGCAGCGCACGGTTGGGCCCGGCAGCGGCCCCGTGGGGCCCCCGCGTGGACGTGGCGCCGTGTCCGAGGCGCGGCCCCTGGCCCTGCTGGCCCTGCCCGCCCGCCCCGCCGCCCGCCCCCCCAGGCCAGCGGGCGCCACCTACCTGGTCTTGGTGTCCACTCTGAAAGACACGACAGGGGCCCCTTCAGGCGGGCCGCCCCTGCCCGGGACCCTCGGCGGCCTCGGGCCTCTCCGGGCCCGCACGGACTCACCTGCTCCCGCTGCCTGGGCCACCCCGCCGCGCTTAGGGGAGGGGGACTTACTTGTGCCACTTGCTTCTGCAACGACAGCGGCCCCCGGTCAGGAGACCCCGGCGCCGCGGCCACGCCCGGCCGCCCGGCGACCCCACTCACATGTAGCGGAGGAGCCCCTGCACCGCCGTCTCCCACTGCACCGACGACCTGCGGGCACACGGGGGCTTGGGGCGCCGGCGGGACTCCTCGGCCCCCCGGCGCCGCCCCCGGCGCCGCCCCCGGCACTGCCCCCGCGCCCCTACTCGCAGTTGTAGCCGAAGCACACGACGTGGGAGTCCGTGCAGTTGCGGCAGGCGATGGTCTGGTACTGGAAGATTCCTGCAACACAGCACACGGCCGCCGGCTCCCTGGGCCGCCGCCCCCGGGCCGCCGCCGCCCCCCGGCCGCCACCTACCGCAGTGGCGCTGGCAGTCGACGCGGCCTGTGCGAGGACAAGGGAGACCGGGGTCCTCACCTGGGCCCCCCACGGCCCCCCGGGGCCCTGGCATTCCGCACCCTGCACTGCCTCCCCCCGCGGGAAGGGGCCAGCCTGGGCCGGGGGCCGCCCGGGCGGTGTAGGGGGCTGCGGGTCCCCCGCCACCCTGGCGCTCACTCTCGATGATGGCGTTCTGGATGAGGTGCACCTGGTCCCGGAAGATGGCGCGCAGCTCGTTGGGGAAGTAGCCTGTGGGTGGGCAGGCGTCAGGTGCGGCCCGGGCTGGGGGTCCCGGGGGTCCCAGAGTGAGTCCCAGGGGGTCCCAGGGGCTCCTGGGGCGGGATCCTGGAGGAGGGATCCGGGCGTCCTGGGGCAGGGTCACAGCAGAGGGAGGGGTGAGGGAGAGGAGTCCGGGGGTCCCGGGGGGTGGTCCCGGCGCCGGGTGGGGGTCCGAGGGGTCCTGGGGGCCCAGGATTCCGGGCTGGGGGGTCCCGGGGTGCCGGGGCGGGCGCGCCTACCCGGGAAGTACATCTTGCCCTTGTACAGCAGGTCCATCCTCTTGTACACGACCTTCGCCACCTGGTCCAGCTTGTCGCGGGCTGCGGGCGGCAGGGCGGCGTGGGCCGGGGGCCGGGGGCGCGGGGGGCGGGGGCCGGGGGCGGGGGCAGGAGCCGGGGCCGGGGGGGCCGGGGGCCGGGGCCCCGGTGCGGGGGGTGTCGGGGCCGGGGCCCAGGTACGGGGTGTGTCGGGGGCGGGGGGGGGGCTGCGGGGGGGGGCGGGGGGCCGGGGCCGGGGGCGGCGGCCCCTCACTGATCTCGGCGGGGATGGCCAGGTGCAGCTCCTTCATCGTGTCCTGGCCCCAGTCCGCCAGCAGCGCGCCCGACACGGGGATGTCGCCCACCCACCAGGACTTGAGGTTCACGTGGTGGCGGTAGAAGGAGAACTTCTCCGAGAAGTTGCCGTGGCAGTGCAGGCAGCCGTGGGCCAGCGCCGCCGTCAGCCCCAGACACAGCAGCAGGGCCATGGCCCGCCCCCCGCGCCCGCCGGCCAACCAACGGCGCCGCCCGCGCCACGCCCCCGCCCGCCGGCCAACCAACGGCGCCGCCCGCGTCACGTCCCCCGCGCGGGCTCCGCCTCCGCCGGGCAACTGACGGCGCTGGCCCCGCCCGCCGGAAGCCCCGCCCCGGGGAGGCCCCGCCCGCTCACGGCGAGCCCCTCCCCCGCCCCGCGCTCCGGCGAGTGCGCATGCTCCGCCTGCAGCCCTGAGCCGCGGGCACCAGTCAGTGGCGTCAGGGGCCGCCCCCTGTTGCTAGGCAACGGAAAGCGCTAGGGTCGGGCTCTGGATCAAGGCCCGGGGCGGGGCGGGGTCGCCCGCCTCCCAGGGTGGCCTCGGGGACGCTTGACTTCCGGGCGTCCCGGCCAGGTCGAGGTCGGCTTCGAGCCTGCCGGGGACGACGGCGCTGGCCCTTTAAGAGAAGTAGATCCGGCTCCCCCGTGGGCGGGGCCTGGGCGGGGCTTGCATACCGTGTCCCTCCGCGGGCGGGGCGAACGGTGCAAGGAGCGGAGGGGCGCGGCCGGCGGCGGAACGGAGACGCGGCGGTGAGAGGGGGGCGCGGCGACCCCGGGCGGCGGGGAGGCCGGTGTGGCCTAAGGGGCGACCGCGGGCGGCGGGGAAGCCCGACCGAGCCGAGCCGGGCCGAGTCGAGGGGCGACCCCGGGCGGCGGGGAGGCCGGTGTGGCCTAAGGGGCGACCGCGGGCGGCGGGGAAGCCCGACCGAGCCGAGCCGAGGGGCGACCCCGGGCGGCGGGGAGGCCTGTGTGGCCTAAGGGGCGACCGCGGGCGGCGGGGAAGCCCGAGCCGAGCCGAGCCGAGGGACGACCGCGGGCGGCGGGGAGGCCCGATCCGACTTGAGGGGCGACCGCGGGCGGCGGGAGGGAGCGGCGGCAGGCAGCCCTTGGACGGGTGGTGACGTGCCCCTGTGGGGTCAGCCCCGGGGGCGTGTCCGCAGCGTCTGGGCCGTCAGACCCCGCGGGGCCCCGCCAGCCTCCCCCTTCAGGCCCGCAGCGGGGCTCCCCGCCCAGGTGCGCCATGGCCCTCAGGCCACGTGCATTCGGCGCCCGGTGGGCAGCCGTGGCCTCGGGGTGTCGTGCAGCTTTGCACAGCTTGCGAGCACCCCCCTGCACCCCTGCACCCCCGCACCCGCGTGCACCGTGCGGCTTTGCGCTGCTTCCTCCACCCAGGCCCCCAGGGCCTCCTCTTCCTATGAAACTGCTGCGCCCCGAGCTTGTGGTTTCCGGGGTGCGTAGGCCTCGCCCGCGCTTCCTTTTGGGGCCAGCCTTTCTTGCGCAGAGGGGAAGGCCGGTTTTGGGCGTGTGTGTGTGTGTGTGTGTGTTTCAGCTGTGCAAGCGCCTCGGCGAGTAACGCCTGTGACCTCCCCAGGCAGAGCCTGGAGACCTCACGCCCATCGCACCTCTGAAGAGCAAGGGGAAGGACCATGGGGGGGCGTCTCAGATTGTCACGGCCGCGGTGACAAATACCCCCAGCGACTCGGCCTAAACCACGAGCATTTATTGGCTTACATTTCGGGGGCCAGAAGCCCCAAGTCAAGATGCTGGGTGACGTGGTGACGTTCGTCGTCCGTCCCGTGGCAACCTGCCTGTCCTCTCTGGCTTCTGGTTTCATCCGAATTTCCTCTTTATAGGGCCTCCCACCGGGCGGACCCCTGCCCAGCCCGGTCATCTCGGCCGCACCCTGACAATAGCACCGTCTGAGGGTGCCCTTGCAGGATGGGCTCACCACCCCCCCAGGACTGGCTCAGGACTTGCTCGAACACGACCTTTCTGGGGGGTGTGACTCAGTCCCCAGCAGCCCTGGAAAGGCCTGGAATCCCCGGTCTGAGAGAAAGCCAAAGTCTCGTCCGTCCTGCCCACCCAGCGGCCTTTTCTTCTTCACCTCCCGTCCCACTTTGGTTGAGGGGCTCCCCTTTCCCGGGGGGCCGCCCCACTGCAGCCACCTTCCCGGCCTGCAAGGCTGACCTCCCCGAGCCCGTGCAACCGTGCCGGCCGGTCCAGCCGCCACTTGTGAAACGTGGTCGAATCGAGATGGGCCACGTGTTACAAATTGCACGCGGGGTCTCCGAGCCAGCGTGTGGGGGGGGGGAGAATGCAGACTGTCTCACAGACCTTTCCTCACTCGTGGCGTGTGGAAGGGATGCTTCGGCTCTCTGGGGTTACACAGGCTATAGAACGGATGTTAATTCCACCTGTTTCTCTTTTGCCTTTTAAGGCGGCTACTAGAAAAGTCAGAAGTGACATACGTGGCTTCCGTTATACACGTATACGTGTTTTAGGAGATGCCGAGGATCGAACCCAGGACCTTGTGCCTGGGAAGCAGGCGCTCAGCCTCTGAGCTACACCCACTCCCCCCATTACATTTCTAGTACCTCCCGCGGCGTTTACTCTTGCAGCAAGTAGGTACGGCGGTCGTGCCCCTGCCGTGTGCGAAACGCTGTCCTGGGAAGGTGCATTTCGTCAGGGGACAGCAGAGTCCCTGCTTGCATGGAATCCGTTGTTCTCCGCTTCCTGTTTGCGGCTTTGTCGTCTCTGAAATCGGGCCGGGAACTTTAGGGACTAACCGAGATGCTTGGCGTGTAGTCACCGGCAGGTCGCCGTCAGCTCTGGCTTTGATGCACGCCTCCCTGAAGGAAGGGGCCACGCGGGGGTTTCCCCCTGTGTGGTGAAACGCGCGTGACTTGACGTTTACCGTTTTAACGCGTTCCTAAGCGCGTTGCCATCTCTCGGCATCCTCACCAGCGTCTGCCGTTTTCTGGGTTTCTGGCCATCGCCATCCTGGCGGGTGTTGGCGTGCCCGCCGTGGTTTCAGCTTCTATTAAATAACCTGTACTCCCAGCGACGCTGTGTGCGGTGCTTCCCGCCTGCCGGGATCCCCGAAATAACTTCATACAAGCGCTCTTAACTTCTCCTTTAGGATTCGGATCGGTTTGTAACCAGCTGCTTGCTTCTCTCTCTTGCGTGGCGAAGGCAGGCTTTTATTTTCTTTCTTTATTCTTTATTTTCTTAGGAGGTACTGGGGATCGAACCCGGGACCTCGTACGTGGGAAGCAGGCGCTCAACCGCTGAGCTGCAGCCGAAAAGCAGCCTCTTAAAGCCCCCCGGGGGGGCGGTGACGACCCTCTCTCCGTTCCTGAGCTTCCTAGACCGTTTGCTCGTATTCTCACCGCGTTCCCTGGCAGTCCACCCCACGGGTGAAAACCTTCCTGAGCCACGTGGTGCCCGTAACACAGCAGACAGCCTGCAGGGAGTTATTTCCCCGTGCCAAGTGCCTCATAAAGTGGCGGTTTAGAAAAATAATAAATTCCCCACACAGCTGACCCAGAAAGTCGGTCTCGACTCTGGAAAGTTTCAAACAGTCTGTTCCCTGCCTTCCTGGAATTTGGAGGTTCAAAGCGTTTCACCAGAAAAGGCCACTCCGACTTCAGAATCCGGGTTCTGGGAAGGAGACCTTCACCTCTGCGTTTCGGGAAGGCCCTGCCCGGCTCGGAGCGCCCGGTGGGACTCCGCCATCAGACAGGGACGGCTGCTCCGCCATCGGGCAGGGGCAGCTGCTGGCGGGGGAGGGGCCGAGAACCGCGGCCTCTGAGCTCCGGTCGCCCCACCCGGGCCGTTTCCTCTTCCTTACGATGATATCAAAATCTTCTCTTTTCCTCTTTTCTAACCAGACCAGGAAAAATATAATGTCCATTTCCCATAAGGATTCCCAGAAGCTGGGACCACGTAACACGGGAAGGGCATTTCCCCGGTGACCGCGCCTCGCAGGCCACCGCAGCTCGTCCTTCTCTCGCGGACCAGTTTGTCACGATGGTACTTGCCTCTCCCGAGGTCCTGCTGCCCTGCTGACCCCCCGCCGACTCCCCTCACGCGGCACGTCCCGGGCGCCCGTCCCCCTCAGAAGCGCCCCGGCCCTCCTTAGACCCCGTGGCTGCGTGGCCTGGACCGCCCCGGGACGGGTTGCGTGTTTTCCTGAAAGCTGAAGGCTTCTTTGCAGCCGCCCGCGGCTGAGAGCGGCTCTGCCAGAGCAGGACAACTGGTGCCCAGCTCTCACCCCAAACCGTGAGGGGATTTTTTGTTTTTGTTTTTTTTTTAAGATTTATTTAATTTATTTCTATCTCCCCTCGTTGTTTGCGCTCGCTGTCTGCTCTCTGTGTCTGCTCGTCTTCTTTTTAGGAGGCACCAGGAACCGAACCCGGGGCCTCCCATGTGGGAGAGAGGAGCCTAATCGCTTGAGCCACCTCCACTCCTGCTTGTTGTGTCTCTCATTGTGCTTCCCCCTGTGTCTCCTCGTTGCGTCATCTTGTTGCGTCGGCTCGCTGTCTCGCTCGTCTTCTTTAGGAGGCACCGGGAACCGAACCAGGGGCCTCCCATGGGGCAGGCGGGCGCCCAACTGCTCGAGCCACATCTGCCTCCCCGTGAGGAAACAGAGGTTTCTTCCCTCTTGTCGCTCCCTTTCCCGCTTGTCGCTCCCTTTTGTCTCCCACAAGTTGCTTAATTTTTTTTTGCCCTTCAAAGCCTTCTTGATTTTTTTTTTTTTAACTTTATTTTGAGCATTTAATAATTGAAAATACAGACAACTAAAGGCCTTCTTGATTTTGATGCAGAGTTTATGTCTCAGTTTCTTACTCGGGAAATCGTCTGAACGCCTCCTGTGTGTTTTCCTTGTTGCCGTGTCCGCTGTGTGCATGCGCCCCACCAGGCCCAGGTGGAAACGGGGCGCGGGGGCCCTTCCTGACTTCCTGTTGGGCCTGCAGAAGCTTTCCCACGACAGCGCGGGCAGCCAGGCGCGTCGCTCTCGGGGCCGTCCTGGGCGCTGTGGGGGGCTGTGCAGCCTCCCTGGGCTCCCCCTGCGATGCCAGGAGCACCCCCCAGTTGTGACGCCCACACGTCTCTCGACACCACCCAGCGTCCCCTAGAGACAGACCCACTCCCAGTCGAGACCCCTGGGTGAGGGGGTTCCACTGACCCCCGAGAGACCCGGCCCCCTAATCCTCTGACCTGCTGCCGTCCCAGGAGGCTGCACACGTTTAAATACACAGACTGGGGGGGTGAGGAGTGGCCCCAGAAGCCGGGGTCACCTGGTTTGGCCCCCGTCACCCATTGGGAAGTTACTCTGGTGCAAGGTGTGAGCAGGAGTCGACCTGATTGTTTTCCAAATAATGAACACAGGGTCTTCCCACCCCCTCCCCACCCCCCAGCGCTGCTGACACCGCAGCCAGATCGTTCTCTGCGTGGGGGCGTCCGGGGCACTGCTGGGTGCCGAGCAGCCTCCCTGGGCTCCCCCCACTCGATGCCAGGAGCACCCCCAGCGGCGACAGCCACAAACATCCCCAGACATGGCCCGTGTGCCCTGGGCCCACCTGCCACTTCCCCAGGGGCATTCGGGGGGACCTTGTCCTGCCGAGCACAGAGCCCAGGCCTCGGTCACCGCTGCCCAGGGACCCCCGAACCGGGCCCCTGCTCTGGGGCCAGGCCCGCAGCTGCCCCTCCACCCCGCTAAGGAGAGCCCCAGGTCCCTTCCCCGTCCCCTGCTGCGTGAGGCTCTGGGTTCTCTTTCCAGTTCTCCTAGAAAAGTGGAGGGACTCCCCCGGGCCCCGGGTGCCCGCTGACCACGGGCTGTGTCCCGAGGAGCGGGGCCGTGTTTGCCGGGGACGGGGGAGCTCCCGGGGGCAGCCGGGGGTCCAGCCTGTCCAGCAACTCCCTCTCCCCCTTGGGCTGGCCCCCCGTTCTCCCTGACGTTCACGCACAGGATGCCCGGAAAGGCGACTGCGAGTCGGATCAAGTCCCCTCTCTGTAGCGATGCGTCTGCTCCCCAACCCAGAGGGTCTCTGCTTGCCCCAGCGGCTCTTTTAAAACTTAAAAAGAGATTTGTGTTATTTATTTCTCCTCCGCGCTCCTCGTTGTTTGCTCTCACCGGCTGCTCGCTGTGTCTGCTCATTGCCTGCTCGTCGTCTTTAGGAGGCTCCGGGACCTGCACCCAGGACCTCCCGTGTGGTAGGCAGGTGCCCAACCACTGGTGCCACATCCGCTCCCCTATTTACTATTTTTCGGTCTACTTAGTTAATTTATTTCTTGCCCCCGTGTTTGAGCCGCTCATTGGGGAACGCTCCGGCACCCCCGTCTGTGCCTGCCCCGCCCGCCGCCCTCCCCTTCCAGCCCCCACGCCTCCCCCGCCACGGCGCAGAGCCCCAAACCGCCAGTTCTCCTTTGCCCCGTGGTTGCCGGCGCATGCTCTCTGGAATGTTCTCTGGCAGATAGGGCAGCTTCCTTTTTTTATTGTGGTAACGTAAACAAGCGTAAAATTTCCCATTTCAGCTGCTTCCTAGCGTTTGATTCAGCGGCGCAAATCCGTTCACCCTGCCGTGCCCCCCTCACCGCCATCCGGCTCCCCAACTCTTCTCTCCCCCAAACAGGAACTCTGCGCCCGCGAGGCCCCCCACCCCCACCGCGGGCACCCTGCTCTCGAGCTTCCACGGAGGTGCAGCCGAGCGCCGTCTCGGCCTTTGCGCCAAAGGCGCCTTCAAGGCTCCGTCCGCGTGGTCGCGAGGCCCGACCCGCATTCCTCCTCGTGGCTGAGTAATATTCCGCGCTCTGGGCGGACCCCGGGTTTCTCCGTCACCTGCTGCTGCCCGCCAGGGTGGCCTCCGCCCTGTGTCTCGTGCGCTGGTGCACGGCTTCCATCCAACGCGCGCTCAGCAAATACGTCCACGGCCCCGCGGGACGTGCAGCCGCGAGCCAGCAACGGTTTTTATGTTCTTTTTTAGTTTAGATTTTAGGAGGTGCCAGGGGTCGAACCCGGGACCTCGTACATGGGAGGCAGGCGCTCAGCCACAGAGCCGCGTCCACTCCCCAGTGAGAGGTTTTTTGTTTTGTTTTGTTTTGTTTCAGTTTTTAAAGTTTTGAGTCAGAGAAGTTGTGGGTTTACAGAACAGCTATGCGTGAAATCCAGGGTTCCCAGACAACGCCCCCCACGAACGCCGTGCGCGGGTGTGGGAGGCTGGTTACGGATGACGATCGCACGTTTCTACAGTCGTGCCGATAACGCAAGACCGTGGCTTAACCGGGCTTTCTTGCTGGGCAGCGCAGGTCTGTGGATTTCTAAGACGTTCTTGTCCCGTTACCCGGCGTACAGCCCACGGTCCCCTTTCAGGCGTGCCCAGGTGCGCGTCTCGGTGCTGATGGTTGCCTTCGCGGCATCGTGCCACCGCCACCGCCGGCCGTCTGCTGTGTCGTTCCAAAGTCAACATCTGTGCCGCCGCCGCGAGCACTGGCGCTCACGGTTCCCGTGGCCGAAGAGAAACCAGAAGATGGAGAGTGGCACACGAGGAGCGTGCGGAACGCGCGTCAGTCGGCTTATTGGCGCACAAGCCTTTGGTCTGTGATCTGTGCGTGCGGCTTTCGCACTCGCTGCGCGGCAGAGCCCGTGCTCGGGGTGGAGCTGAGGGCGTGGCTTCTGCGGCCTGGCTCAGGACAGCCGGGCCTGGCACGAAGGCTGCTCCTCGTGGCTGTTCCTGCGCCGAGGGCCGGGGGGCTCCCGGGCTGCCCTCCCGTGAGCGGTGGAGGAACACGCGGGACCTTCGGGCTTTTTCACGCTCACACAGACGTTAGACTCTTCAGGGGAAAGCGGAGGAGCCTCAGCCCAGGGCCGGCAGCGCTGGGCGCGTGGGCGGCT
>JAKSZT010028947.1:55083-74612 GCA_026826555.1 Tolypeutes matacus | reverse complement strand
GGGGGGGCGTCCCGCGTGGGAGGCAGGTGGCATCCCCGGCGCGCGCTCCTGCCGGCCGCCCCCGCCCCGGCCCTCCCCAGGCGTTGCCAGGCTTTCTGCGGCGTCCGAGCGAGGCCCCGGCGCACAGGCATGGGCGAGGCCCCTGGCACGGCGGCGGCGGCCGGGTGCCCGAGGAGCATCGAGAAGCATCGAGGGCCGCGCAGGCCCCGGCCCCCGGCCCCCCGCGCCCGCTCAGCCCGTCCCCGAGGGTCCCGCTGCAGGGCCCCCTCAGAGCAGAAGCCCCCTCCCCGCGCCCCAGCAGGACTGGGGAGGCCCAGGTGGCTCCCCCCGCCCCTCCCCGGCAGCTCCCGGCGGCCCCCGCCCGCTCAGGCCCGCGCCGCTCGCCCTGGGGTTCAGGGGTGCTTCTTGTTGGGGTTTTCTTATATTTCACAAGTAAAAAAGTCTAATTTTTTCCGAGGTACAGTTCTCCATCTTCCCCCTCGTGAAGGGCACAGCGCAGCAGCTTTCAGTGCGTTCACGGTTTTGTGCCCCCCCACGCCCTCCACTTCCAGAACATTCTCATCCCAGAAAGAAACCCCTCCCCCGGCCCTGGCCACTCCACGCATCTGCCAAGCCGGCCGGTGTTGAGCCCCCCAAAGCCAGGGTCACTCAGGGCCCCCCACGTCGCGTGGGGCAGGGACTCGGGGACCCCGGTTCCAGAACGTTCCGTGGCGGTCACTCGGTGCCAAAGAGGAAACCGAGCATGCAGGCCGTCCCGGATCAGCGGCCCCTCCGCGCCCGCCCGAAGCCCCGGGGTCAGGGTGGCCTCCCGGCTGCGGCTTTCCAGCTCGGAAACGCCGGCGCGGCCCGGGCGGCCGGGGCTGCTCCCAGGGACTGCCACCCCCTTGGGGTCCCTCTCGGAGGGCGTCCCTCTCGGAGGGCAGCAGAGTCCGGTTTGGGCGTTTCCTTCTTTCCCGGCTGACTCCCTTCGTTGACTCCGATGCTGGAAACCATTCTCTCTCTCTCCCCTTTTTTTTTTTTTTAACAACTTTTAAAAATTGTTTGAAAAAAAATCTTCATGTGGCTTTTCCATTTTTGTACATTCTCCGGTGGGATCTGCCCATAGCCTGACATTTTCCCAGTGAAAATTGTAGTCTGCTTTCTTTTTTTTTTTTTTTTTTTTTTCACCTTAGTTTTTCTAGTTCAATGTTTTCTGTTTTTAACTTTTTTCTTAGATCGTTTCCTCCGTGAGTTGCTTGCGGTTCTTTCTGGAGAAAGTTGGAGGGTAAAGAAGCCCGTCCCCGGCCTTTCCCCGTGTTCCTAGGTGGCATCCGTGCGTGTAGTTGAAACAGGCTCGGCAGGTGCCCCTCGTCCTTCCCGGCCGGTCTCTTGTTCCCGAGTGATGAGGTTTTGTGGACTTTGCTGTTGCTTACGATTCGGCAGGGAACGCCGCTCACGTCGAGCTCTTTTGCACTTGCGTCTCCAGATCGTTTCCAACGCTGGGCTCACCGGGTCCCGCTGTAGCATTAGAGCTCTTCATCTTCATTTCCAGGCAGTTTTCCGGAAGCTCGGTCAGCGGTACGGGCAGGGATCGGCCCTCACGGCCCACGGGTGCCACCCGGTTTTGTAAATAAAGTTTTATCGGCACCCGGCCACGCCTTGGCTCGGGCTGGCCGCCTCTTGGCCAGGACTTCAGGCTTAAGTAGTCACACAGACTCGGGCCCCCAAAAGCCAAAAGCGCTCAGTTTGCCGCGTCGGTTCTGCAGCCGCTATTTTCTGTCCCGTGTCTTTAACTCTTGGGCTGGGACGACGGGGACCCCCCCCAGCCCACACCACCGCGTTCCTGTTTTACGTGCGACTCGTGTCGCCTCTGGTGTGAGCGTCACTCGACGCCTCACGCTCTGGGTGCTTGTCCCTAACAGAAAGAGATGACCGCGCGGATGTGCCACTGAGAGACCCTCGCCCCCTCCGCGCCCAGAGCCCCTCAAGGCCTCGCCGTCCCCCAGGAGGCGCCACGTGGACACGCAGCCTCGGAGGGCATCCTGTGTTAGACCTCGGCGCCTGCTTCCGGCCTGAGCATCTCGATGGACTGGCGGCGCCGTGGAGATGGTCCCGGATGCTCCAGAACTGGCCTGTGTCACCTGCCGGCTCCTGGAGTGGCGGCGGGCGGTCAAGGCCGACAGCCCCAGCCCGCCCCCCTCCCTGAGCCTCCTTGACCCTCGGTCTCCTCTTCTGTCAGACGAGGGCCCTAAACCTGTGTCTCGTCAGCACACAGAAATTTTAAACCCACCTTGTTTTTAAACCACTTGCACTCGCCAGGAAGCCACAGAGCGTCTCCAGAATTGCTCCCGGGAAGTTCTGCCGCCAATCCCCCCACCCCACGCAGGCCTGTGCCGGGAAGCCCCAGGGTGGCAGGCATGCTGTGCCCCCCACCCACAGCCCCGCTCCTGAGGGCTGAGGAGCTGGGGGCTCCCGGCAGGAGCCTTTATGCCACTAGGGTCTCTCTCACCAGCGGTACGACTTGGCCCCGCCTCATTCCCTCCCCTCTTCTCCTTCAGGTCCCCCTGGGACCCCCCTCCCGTGTCCGGATCCCGGGTTGGAATCCTGGGCTGAGTCTTTCCCAAAGGCCCCTCACCTGCCCCCGAAGCTTCCGTTTTTAAACAGCCTCGTGCCCGCCCCTCTTGGGAAGGCGGCCCACCTACAGGTGGCGGCGCTCTCGAAAGCCGCGCCCCCGGCACCTTCCCTCACGCACCCCGCGCTCCCAGGCCGCGAAGCTTTTGCGTTTTGCCGAAGGTTCGGCTGGAATGGGCTCTTCCTTGCCTAGGAATTTCCCGCCAACACCCCGGCCCCCCTCGCAGCCCAGGCACCCGGGGATGGCCAGGGGCAGCCGCACGCTGCCCCCACGAAGCCGTCTGCCCCTCCGTGCTGCAGGGTCGGCCCCACTCACGGGGGGCCCTCCGCGGCCGGCCCCGCCGACTCCTCCAGGCCCCGCATGCGCCCTGTTCTTCCTGGTTTCCTGGGGCGTCCGCCTGGGAACCGCGCCTTTCCCACCTGCCCCCCCAGGCTCCTGCCAGGAGCCCAAACAAGTGCAATTAAGCGGATTCCCGTGTCTTAAAAATAGCCCGCTCGGCGCACGCCGCCCCATGGAGCTGAGGGCTGCCGGGCGGAGGGGCCTCGAGCGCCCGTGCACGCAGGGACCCGACTTTACCGAACGTACCTCCCTCCCAGCCTAAAGCACCGCCACCCAGGGACAAGACCACCTCGCCCTCGCGAGGACACTCGACGGCGCAGGGGGTTCGAGGCCCACACGCGGGTACTGAGAGACGGAGCCCGTGTGGGGAGGGTCCCTGCCCGGGGCCCGGGAGACCCCCGTCCCCAGGCGCCCGCGCCCTCGTGCCGGGAGGGGCGAGCATGGGAATAAATTGTGCTGATTTCACACCCAGCTCTCGGTCGTCGTCGTCTGCTGCGTCATCCTGGAGGGCCCGGCCGGGGGGCCGCAGAGCGAGGCCGAGAAAATCCGGGACGTGGCGAGGGGTGGCGGCCCCGGCCCTGAGCGGACCGTGTCACACTTGCTGTGAAGGTCCCACGGGGTGGGCGGGCGCCGGGAGGGAGCGCTGCCTTGGAAAGGTCTTTATTTAGGAGGCCGGCGAGCGAGCGGTGGGGGGAGCGCTCGCTGCTTTCCCGAGCTCCGGCGTGTCCGAGTTGCTTCCAGCACTCCTGCCTCCTCTGCTTCGTGAACGAAAGGGGCGCAGAAGACGTTTCTCCAACACCAGAAGGCGGGTTTGGGGGGAAAGCCGGGAAGGGGTGGTGGCCCTGGCCACGGGGTTCATTTACCCTAAAACGTTTTTAGGAGGTGCCGGGGATTGAACCCGGGACCTCATTCGTGGGAGGCAGGCACTCAACCACTGAGCCACACCCGCTCCCCATGAGAGTTGGTTTTGTTTATTTGTTTTTCAGAAGGTACTGGGGCTCGAACCCAGGACCTCGTACGTGGGAGGCAGGCACTCAACCACTCGAGCCACACCCGCTCCCAAAACTTGTTTTTTTTAATGTGAAAAAGCGTGGGGGGTCGGGTTATGTCGTCCCAGGGGTCCCTTTCAACTGCGGGGTCCATGGTTCCAGGAGCCGGGGGACTCGGTGTTCTCCCTCACGGGCTGCCCCTGCCCTGCCCTTTGCTGGAGAACCATTCCGGAAGCCTCCGCGCCCAGAGCCCGCCACGCGCTGCGCCCTCTGCCCCCTGGGGGGCACGGCGCCCCCGCGGCGGGGAGGCCTTTTTCTCCTCCCAGGCGCTCAGGGCTTGCAGTCGTCTCCCAAGGAAGCCCTGTTTCCCAGGCACGCACACCCCAGCTGTCTCCAGGACCTTCCGTGGAATCGGGGGGCGACTGGAGGGGCTCGGTGGGGCCTGTCCTGGGCTGTGGGAGGCATCAGAGTGGTGCCTACAGGGGGGCGGGCGGCAGAGCCGGAGGCGGGAAGAGGACCCCTGGGGGCTTCGCAGACGAGCAGGGGTCCCGGGCCAGGAACGCGGGGCCTGAGGAGCTGGGAAAGGCCCCGAGCGGCTTCCGGGGGGGCCTCGGGGAGGCCTTAGGAGCTCTGACCCCAGGGCGTGAGACTCCACCTGCTCCGCTTAGGCCTGGCACCCCTTTACTTCCCCACATGGTAAGCCTCGGTTCAGACAGCTCGTGTCTGTTGTTTGAGGTGCCAGGGGCCGGGGATGGGAAGCCGGCGCTCAACCACTGAGCCACCCCTTGAGTTAGTTTTCTCGTTTGTTTGCTTGTTTTTGTTTTTTTTTGTAGAGGCTTCGGGAACCGAACCCCATACCTCCCATGTGGGAAGCAGGCGCTCAACTGCTCGAGCGACATCCGCTCCCTAGAGAGGTTTTATTTTTTATTTTTTATTTATTTTTTTACCTGGAGGTCCCGGGGATCGAACCCGGGTTCCTCCATATGGGAGACGGACACCCAAGCATTTGAGCCACATCCGCCCCCCTCTAGAGAGGTTTTAGATTGCAGAAAAGTTAATGGGAAATATAGGGGGTTCCCATATACCCCACCCCTCCCCTCCCACACTTGCCTCCATTAACCACCTCCCTCACCAGCGTGGCCCATTTGTCACAACTGCTGAACATGCTGAAGCACTGCCACTAACCGTGGTCTAGAGTCTACACTATAGTTTACACTCTGCCCCGCACGTTTTATAGGTTTTGACAAAATGTATCATGGCCTGTATCCGTCATTGCAAAGTCATGCAGGACAATTCCAATGTCCCCAAAATGCCCCATAATTTAACCAGTCCCCTCTCGTTGGAAATGTTGGTTATTGACATTATATTTCTTTAGTTGAACCTGTCGCTTTCCCTAATTATTAATAAGGGAAAATAGCTGTGTCAAAGGGAATTGTATTTGAGGGTTATTTTAATAGGTTGCGTTTCCCCTGCAGAAACGGGGGACCGACTAGTACTTCCACTGATGTGTTTGCTCGCTGCAGTCTCCCTACATCCTCGGGCACTGCATTTTAGGTCTTAGGTTATTGATCAGTTTGGCAGAGAAGAATAATCCCTAAAGCGTTATTGACCGTTACTATGGCTGATTCGTACGGTTTGTCCATTTTCCCATTGGGAAACGGTCATTTTCTTATTGGTTTGTAAAAACTTTTTACTTCGTTTCATAAACATTTTTTTTGCCACCATGGTTTATAAAAGCTTTTCTGTATATTTGACATCTAAGGTACAAAACTTTTTCCCGGTTTGGTTTTGTGACTTTGATTTTACTCCCAGCAATTCTTATTTTTTTGAGGTGCCGGGGCCAGGGATTGAACCCGGGACCTCGTTTGTGGGAAGCCGGCGCTCAACCACTGAGCCACAGCGGCTCCCTCCTCCTGGCAACTCTGACACACTGAGGGCACGTCCACCTTTCTGGTTCCAGTTCTTATCCAGCTTCTCCTTGCTGGTTTCTGTCCTCGATGATAAGGTCACAGACTCGGGCTGGGGAAGGTCTTTTATAAAAATAGCCAACTCTGGTCCCTTCTTGTTCCCCGTGGTTCTCTATTTCCACAGTAAACTCCAGATAAACGGAGAGTTTACTTCCCCTGTATGATGCGAGGTGGGACTTCGGTGAATTCTTTGTTTGACGAGTCAACCACCTCTCCCAGCGTCCTGCGGTCGGTTCAGGCCGTCAAGAGGCTCCTTATTTATAGGACTCTGTTTCCGGGTTTTCTCATCCTGTTTTCATGTATTTTATCAAGTGAGAGTAATTTTAATATCTGACAGTACAAATGCCTCCTCCTTATGACTATTTTAGTATTTTCTTGACTCTTCTGAGTATGTATTCCAGAATTATTTGAAGTTCCAAAAGCAAAAACAAAAAACCTCCCTTTGGGGTTTTGGTAAAAATAGTGAATTTGGAAAATAACTTGGTCCCCGCTGTCACCTTCGGGACACTGAGTTGTCCTGAGACCAGCTGTGTCTCTCAATTTATTCCAGCTGGGGAAACCCCGTAAAAATCGCCGCATGACTTTTTCCTTTTTTTTTTTTTTTTCATATAATTTTAACAATTAGCATACCATGAAATTCACCACTTTAAAGTGCACAAATAATTGGTTTCTTGTGTATTCAGAAGGCTGTGCAGCCATCACCCCTAATTCCAGAATGTTCTCTTCACCCCAGAAGGAACCCCGTGCCCCTTAGCAGCCACCCTCATCCTCCCCTCCCTAGGTCGTCTGCCTCTGCCTCTGGGTTTGTCCGCTCTGGACATTTCACATCAGCACATTTCCCTTAAAATTAATTCTTAGTTATTTTTGGTTGTTCCTGTGATTGAGATATTTTCCCATGATGTCTTTTTTTTCTCCATTATACTTTGGAAATGGTCCTGTCTGACGTTTTAGTTTGCCAGAGGCTGCCAAAGCAAAACATCAGAAATAGGAGTGGACGGAGCTCAGTGGTTGAGCACCTGCTTCCCACGTACGAGGTCCTAGGGCTTAATCCCCACTACCTCCTGAAGGAAAAAAATAAGAACACCAGAAATGGGTGGGATTTTATAACGGGAATTTATTAGGGTAAAAGCTCACAGTTCCGAGGACGAGAAAATGTCCACATGAAGGTACTGCCGGAGATGCCGTGTCGCCAAGGTCGGCTGCTGGCGACCGTGGGCTCCTGCCACGTGGCGAGGCAAAATGGCGCCCGTCTCTGCCCTCTCCTGCAGGCTCGCTCTCTCCCCGAGCTCGGCTGCGGGCGACCGGGCACACGGCTTTTCTCTCCCTGGCCTCGCCTCTTCAGCTGCTCCGCTGATTCCAGCCCGGCCTCTCTCTCGGCCTCTTGGGGCTTCTCCATCTCTCTGTGGCTGCGGCGGTCGTGGAGTCCTCTCTCCCGTGCCAGCGTCAAATGGCGGCTCTTCCTCTCCTCTCTCCTCCGCT
Source organism: Tolypeutes matacus (assembly GCA_026826555.1). Lineage (NCBI taxonomy): Eukaryota > Metazoa > Chordata > Mammalia > Cingulata > Chlamyphoridae > Tolypeutes > Tolypeutes matacus. The sequence continues at coordinate 67,227 of JAKSZT010028947.1, read as the reverse complement.
GATATAGGACTCCAGTAAAGGATCAGGACCCTCCCTGGGTCCTGCCGTCCAATCAAAGACCCTCAACCAAAGGGATCTAATCCAAAGTCCCACATACTACAGGCTGCTCGCCCAGGAAGGGGCTGGCTTAAGAGCGTAACTTTCTAGGGGCCACAAACTCTCAGACCAGCCCATCTGGTCGTTGCTTTTATAACCAGCGGCTTCTCTGAATTTCGGGTTTATCCGTCTGTGTTTGCTAGGGAGGAATCCGCGTTTGCACCCCTTGTGACCAGAAGCAGCTGACAGTGGCTCACAGATGACGAGAACCGGCAGAATTAAGTTCAGTGTCGCCGCGGCTGGGAGCTGTACGGACGCCAGAAAACACGTTCTAGACCTGACCCCTTCCCGTGGGTATGGACCCCCTGCAAACAGGCCCTTCTGAGGGGGCAGCTCCGGCTACGGTGCGGCCCAGCTCAGTCAGGATGGGTCTCGAGCTGTCACTGGAGCTCTATAGAGAGAAAGAAATTCAACAGGTGGAGAGAAAGCCACAGAGGAAGCCGCCGGAAGCTGGACTCACCGGAGCCGGAAGGGAAGGGAGAGGCCACGGAACACCACCACGTGCCCTGCCTCGTGACAAGCCACGGACCACGGATCGCTGGCAGCCCCAGGAGGCCACAGTCTTTGGGACAAAGCACCACCCTGGTGACGCCTTGATTCGGGCTTTCTCTCAGCCTCAAAACGATAAGCAAAAAAATTCCCGTTGTTTCAGTTGACTCATTTCACGGTATCAGCCTGGGCAGCCTGGGAAACTGAAACAAGTACGTGTTCGTTTGTTTCACAAAACCATATAGTCAGCCGCAGGTGAAACGGAAATCAGTATGTGAAGTTAGATTAACTAGAGGAGGCAAAAGGCAGGAAAACATCATCTTTTAAAAACAAGTGGTTGGAAAGGAGACGGCAAGAGCGAACGTTTCGGAATCTCGTTCTGAAACAAGATTAGCGCAGGTAAAATCCAATGCGTCAGTTATATATATAGGTCAGGAGGCGGCTGTTTTGCCAATGAAGTTTTTCCCTCCCAAATGGCTCCCTCGTCTGTCTGCTTGTTGTCTGCTCGTTGCGTCTGCTCATTGTGTCCACTCATTGTGTCTGCTCGTCTTCTTTTAGGAGGCACCGGGAACCGAACCCGGGACCTCCCATGTGAGAGGCGGGTTCCCAGCTGCTTGAGCCACATCTGCTCCCTGCTTGTTGTGTCTGCTTATTGCATCTGCTCATCTTCTTTAGGAGGCACCGGAAACCGAACCCGGGACCTCCCGCGTGGGCCCATCTCTGGCCACCTTCACGTCAACAAATGAGCCGAGTATTTGTGACAGAGACCCTCTGGCCCACAAAGCTGAAAATGTCAACTCTCTGGACAGAAGCAGCCTGCGGACCCCTGATGTGGAGATACAGGCTGTTTCCCCTGTTCAAACACAGAGACCCCCGAACTGCGGTGGAAGCAGAATCTTACCACGCTCTTCTTTCCAAACACCCATAGACGTGGGGGTAGGGAGCGGGGGCGTGGCCCTTGAGTGGCAGAGTTTCTTCTGGGACTGACGGTGAGGTTTTGGAACCGGACGGCGGCGCGGGGACGCGACGCGGTGTGGTGAAGGACAGTGGGTTATATATGCGAGTGGGGCCAAAGGGGGGATCTGTGCTGCTGGAATAAAGATGAAAGGGCAGACTGCAGTGCTGGGCAGCAGAGCGAGCCCTGTGGTAAACGACGGGCTCTGGTCAGTCCACGAGTAAAAGCGCTCTTTTCTTTTCCCGGGTGGCAGCAGATGGGCCGCACGGACACAGACGCTGCTCCTGGGGCCGGGTGTGGGAGTTCGGTACTTTATATATCTCAGGCGCGATGTTTCTGTAAACCCACAACTTCTCTAACAAAAAAACAACAGGTTATCAAGAGAGGTAAGTTTTAAAGAACCCGCATGGAAAGCAGAATGGCGGTTCCGGGAGGGGGAATGGGGCGTTACCGCTAAACAAGCGAGTTGTGCTTGGAAGTGGTGAAAAATGTCTGGGAATGGACGGTGGTGAAAGTTCCACAGTTTTGTCAACGTGCTTCATGCCAAAGAACCGTCTGTTTAAAATGGTTACAATGACTTCCCCTCCTCTGAGTTGGCTCCCTCGTCTGTCTGCTCGTTGTCTCCGCTCGTTGTGTCGGCTCATTGGCTCTGCTTGTTGCATCTTCTCGTCTTCTTTAGGAGGCACCGGGAACCGAACCCAGGACCTCCCATGTGGGAGGCTGGTGCCCAACTGCTTGAGCCACATCCGCTCCCTACAGTGATTTTTATTTTATGTACATTTTACCACCATTAAACACAAATTAATTAAAAGAGGCACAGTGAGGATAGCTGCACGGCTCTGTGAATAAATACACAAAAAGCCTTGAATTGCTCGCTTTCAAAGGGCAGCTTTTATGATGTGTGAATTATCACGTCACCATGGAGCTGCCAGAAAGAAGACATGGAGAGAGTAAATCATCATGGGCAAAACCACATACAACCAACTGTAAAAGACGTAAAATACAATTACGTTTTTAAAATTGTGATTAAAATATACTCAACATAAAAATCATGTGAACCGTAAAAAAAAAAAAAAAGAGTAAAAGCCGAGAATTGGGCAAAGTTACCTCAAAATAAAGCAAACACAGGAAAGCAAGGATCACAGTTTTAATATCCAAGTTGCCTTCCAAGCGTGCATGAGACAGAGCCCACTGCTTCTGACCAAGGGCGAGATCTACGGAGATACACCAGTTAGAAAAATCTTGATGTATGGAAGAAATATATTAAATAAAATAGAAATTCAAGGAAAAACATAGAAAACAATCATAGTAAAATAATGTACTAAACATTTTAAGTTACCTGACATTTCTCACAGGCAGATATATGTATATATAATTTTTCTAGGTTGATTTACTGGTTAGTTTTCAAATTTTTTTGAAATTAGAGAATCTGTTGTTCCCCTCCCCCACGTTTTTTTGGCCAGGATGCCAGAATTAGAGAATTTGAAACCAGAGAATCCCCTTTTTTGCCAGAATGCCATAGACCAGTAGACACATTTATGAAAATTGACTTTATTTTTTAATTGTTCATAGATTAGAGTAGATTAGACGGTGTGTTAGTCAGCCAAGGAGGCGCTGATGCAAAATACCAGAAATCTGTTGGCTTCTGTAAAGGGTATTGATTTGGGGTAGAAGCTCACAGTTACCAGGCCATAAAGCATAAGTTTCTTCCCTCACCAAAGTCTGTTGCCACGTGCTGGAGCAAGGCGGCTGCTGACGTCTGCCAGGGCTCAGGCTTCCTGGGTTCCTCTCTTCCCGGGGCTCGTTTCTCTCCGGGCTCAGCTCCTCTGTTTCCTCCACAAGGTCAGACTATCAGGTGACCGGCTCTGTCTCTCTTCCCAGGGCTCGTTTCTCTCCAGGCTCAGCTGCCTGCTCTCTCCACAAGGCCAGCTGTAGACTATCAGGCGAGCGGCTCGTCTCTCTCCCCGGGGCCTCTGCCGTGTCTATTCGAGCCTTCTCACCCCTCCTCTGTGTCCTCACTTCCCAGGGCTCCAGGATCCAAACTCCAACCTCCCTTCTCTGCGGTGCAGTTTCTCTGTGAGTCTCCGTCCAACAAGGGGGCAGAGACTCAACGCCCCACTGACGTGGCCCAATCAAAGCCTCACTTGTAATTTAATCCAGAAAAAGCAAAACCTCCGAATCCAAGATAATCTAATATGCCCGCATATCAGACAGACCAGTTCACAAACAAATCCGCTGTCTATTTGTGGAGTTCATAAATAATGTCCTACTGCTACAGACTGTAAGAAAAACGTTAAATTCTCCGCCAAAGTAAACAGAAACAAAAATTGTACAAGGCACTGTCGGTCAGCAGAACGTGGTTAAAACGAGGCGTTAGCGGTAAAAGTTTGATGGCCTCAGCCACTGGGAACTCACAAAGCCCTCTCCTCCTCCTCCTGAACCCCTCTGGAGAGGCTGAGCTGCCTGGAGCTTCCAGGCGAAGCACCCCCGTCCCTTCCCCATCGTGGTTTCTGCATGTCGCGGGTCGGCATAGAACATTAAATGGGACTTTTGGGGGAGTTTTGCAGAAGCCACAGACAGCACAACACAGTAAAGGTTTAGAAACTCAGAAATGCATAAAATAGATCCACAGTATTTTATGATGCCAACATACTTTATTCTTTAACACCATAAACACACCCAAATTTACAACAGGGCGCTGTAAACAGCCCTCAGAAGAAAAAGGGGAAACTCAGACTTCCCTGGTACGAAAGGAGGGCCCAAAACTTCACGCGGATTCCCCAGATCGCGGGGGCGCCGTGCCCACGGCCCCCGCGATGTGGAAGGAAGGACTCCACTGGCTTTCGAGCCACACAAACCCCGGGAGAAGCCCAAACTGCTTCCTCCCGCAGAACGACACGTCACCGCGAGACGCTGTACCCGCTATCCGCTGCCTAGGCGTAAGCAGCTGTATTCGTCACCCGTGACTGCGTCAGGTAACACACCTCACGATCACGTGGTCTCCGTGGCTCCAAAGGCCAGGCGCACCTTACCGGGGTCCCCGGCCCGGGCTGGGGTCTCGGCCGGAGGCTCGACCGGGGAAGGCCCTCCGCTCACGCGCTCGTCGGCCACACAAGCCGCTGGAAGACGGGGCGCCCTCCTTCCCGGCCCCCCAGCAGCTCGCCGGCCTCGCCATCACGGACGCACGACCGCCTTCGTCCTGTCCCCTTTGCCGCGTTCTCCAGTTAGGGTCAGGGGTCACCTGGGGGGCTCAAGCCCAGGACCTGGGGCTGTCCTGGAGAACTCGCCTCCTAGGTCGTCCAGCGTTGCCTCGTGGCGCTCCCCGAATCACGCGCCTCGAGCTGACTTGGGCTGCCCAGGCCACAGCCTACGTGGCCTGCGAGGGACGGGAGCGTGCTGGAATTGTCACCTCTGGAGGCAGCGCTGCCTCCAGACGCATTCCCGAGGTTTCCTAGGTCCCTCCTGAGCAGGGTCTCCCCGCCTCGGTACTGCTGACGTCGGGGCCGGAACCTTCTCTGGGGTGGGGGGGTGGGGCGTCCTGGGCCCTGTGGGGTGTTGAGCAGCCTCCCTGGGCTGCCCCCTCGAAGCCAGGAGCTCCCCCCAGGTGTGACAACCCCAGATGTCCCCAGACACCGCCCAGCGTCCCCTGGGAGGCACCACCAACCCCAGGACATTTGTGCCTCCAACGTCCCGGGATAGAATTCGGGAGTCCCCGCTGGCTCCACACCCTCAGTGCTCTTTGTCTTTTTCGTGCGTTTGTTCGTTTTCTGTTTTCTGAGAGGGGCTGTAGGTTCGTAGGTTTACAGAAAAACCCGCAGAAAACAGAGTCTCATGCACCCCCCACGCAGCCTCTGCCTGTAAAGTCTGCTTTCCTCACACCGCCGAGGTCGTTCTCCAGAAAGTTCCAGCGCGAGCGAAGCCGGCGTCTTCTTACAGGTCTCCGACGGCCAGGAGTTTCGACGGTCCTGGGCGCTCAGCCCGCGACCGGCGTCACCTGCCTCATGCGGACTTTGTTCCCTCCGTCCCCCGCCCCAGATCCCCTCCCGGGCAACCTGCAGGAGATGCACTGGGAAGGGGGAGTCTCCACTGGCTTTGTTTAGATTTTTTATTTTAAAGCAGTTTTATTGAGATATATTCACACACCACGCGATCTTTCCACAGTGGACAATCGATAGCTTTTTTCTTTTTAGCGAATCGACTTTTCTGACACGTATTAATAAAGCGTACAGTCCATCCCAAGTGCGCCCTCAGTGGCGTTTGCTGTAATCACAGAGCTGTGCACTCGTCGTTTGAATCATCGTTGGAACATATTCTTGTTAAGATTTATTGATTTTTATTTATTCCCCCCGCCCCCGCCTTGCTGTTTGCGCTCGCTGTCCGCTCATCTTCTTTTTAGGAGGCACCGGGAACCGAACCCGGGGCCTCCCGCGTGGGAGGGAGACGCCTAATCGCTTGAGCCGCCTCCACTCCCAGAGCATTTCCGTCATTTCCGTAATAATAATAAAGACCAGGCAGACAAGAAAACCCTCCGCCGTGCAGTCTCTCTATGCTTCCCCGGCTCTCCACAGCTGCTGTTTCTGGCTATTCTTGCACATTTATTGACTTATTTTAAAGCAGTTTTCTTGAGATGCATCCACGCCCCAGAGTCCGGCCCAAGCGGACGATCGACGGCTTCTGGTAGAGCCAGTGCTGGGCAGGCACCTCCGCAAAAGGCTTCACAACAGCTTCGTTTCTCCAGGAAGAGCCCCTCGGCCCTGCGCGGCCGCCCCCGGCCCCGTCCTTCCCCGGCACGGCCACGAGCCGATCACCCCGACCTGGTTCCCAAGGACAGCGGCGTCCCCTGGGCCCTCGTCACTGTCCAGCAGCTTTGCCGAGCTCTAACCCCATCCCACACGAGCCGTGCAGCCACGCTGATTCCAGAACATTCTCATCGCCCCCAAAAGAAAACCCGTGCCCTTCGGCTGTCACCTCCGGCGCCTCTAGAAAATCTGCCTGCTCTGGGGATTTCCCGTCCTTTGAGTCTGGCTTCTCTCCAGAGCGGCTCGTCCTCGAGTTCACCCACGCCGTGGCGCATCAGCGCTTCGGCCCTCCTTGGGGTCGGATAACTAATAGTCCACGGCGGCTTGGCGTCCTCCCTACCCGTCCACCGTCGCTGGGCGCTCGGGGGCTCTGCACCCCTCGGCCGCTGTGACCCGTGCTCTGCCCACGTTGGAATCCACAGCTCTGCGTCTGGCGCCGACGTGCCGGCCTCGTGGCGCCGCTCCCTCGTGGCGCCACTCCCTGGATGGCCCCCGGGAGGGTGGCACAGGCTCCTAGATATTTCTGGAGCAGCCCACCCCTCTCTCCCAGCCAGACGGTGACGGAGAAAACAAAACCAGCTGGCGCGCTCCGCCCCTGCCCACCGCGGGCCTCCAAGGAGGCCGCCCGGGAGGACGTCTGTCCCTCCTGGAAAACAGCCCCCGAGCAGGTGCGGGGCCCAGGGCTGCGGACGGCGCCTGGCCGCACGGCTCGGCCTCCAGGACCTCTGGGCACCTACGTCCGAGGCGGACGGTTGACCCGTTTCACGGCCTCTCTCAGCGTTTTGTTGCAGAGCGGAGGCCACGGACGTGGCTCTCTTTTGGCCGCATGGATGTAGCAAATTGCCAGACGTGTCCCTCTTGCCGGGTCCCTGGGCTCGTGATGGGCCCGAGCCTGCCGAGAACCCCATCGTGGCGCGGCCGGGAGGCCCTGGGCCTGGCTCGGCCCCGGCGTGGGCGTTCTCCCCGGACGTGTGGCTTCCCGGCTTCGTCTGACCACGAGCCGACTGCCCAGTGGGGCTCAGGCAGCCTTCCTGGCCCGTCCCTCCCGGCACAGCGCGGGGGGCCATGGCCGCTCCCCACACAGCCAGCCGAGCCCGGGAGAAAGGCCCAGAACCCTCGTCCGTCAGTCCAGGCACCCAAAGACACCGAGAGGCCGCACGGGTCATTTGTTACTCTGCAGTGAGAGCCTCATACGCTCGCGTGGAGGAGGCCCAGCGGGGCTCAGGGTTGAGACAATCTCCACAAACTTGGCGCCTGGAAACAACACACGAGTCTTCTTGACGGCCCCGCACGGGCCCCCCGGGGGCCGCCATCGAGGCGACGTGGCCGGTTCCTAATGGGGTCCCAGGGCAGAAGCTGTTTCTTGCCTCTTCCGTGGTCCCCAGGCCCGTGGCCCGTCCTCCACTTGCAAATCCAGCAGTGCAGCTGCTCTGGTCTCTCCCCGCCCTCCGTTTCCGTCATCACGTCGCCTCCTCTGACCCCCTGTCCCCACCTTAAAAGGACCCCCTGATGACACGGGCCCCAAATAACCCAGAGAACCCGCCCCTCGCTTGAGCCTGTCCGCACGTCCCCCTGCCGCGGAAAGCACAGCACGCTCTTAACCGGAAATGGTGTGAGCGTGGCGCCGGCGGGGAGCCCCTGCTGAGCCCGGCTGTGCAGCTTGTCAGAAACCTTATGGGGGAGCAGATGCGGCTCAAGCGGTTGAGCGCCCGCCTCCCACCCGGGTTCAATCCCCGGTGCCTCCTAAAACCAAAAACAGCAAACAAATGAAAAAAACCAACTCGGGGGAGCCGATGTGGCCCAGGGGTTGAGCGCCGGCTTCCCACATACGAGGTCCCGGGTTCAATCCCCAGCCCCGGTACCTAAAAAAAAAGAAAAAGAAAGAAACCAGTCGATGTCCCAGGGGCTCCCAGCGCCCCCTAGGTTGTGGCACGTCGCTAGGACGGCTCACGGAGCTCGCGGAAAGCTGATTCTCAACGGCCGCGTCATCTCGTAAAAGGATGCAAAGGAGAAGCCAAAGGAAGACACACGGAGGGTGAGGTCTGGGGGGCCTCGGGTGCAGGCTTCCGTGGCCTCCCAGCTCGGCACAGTCACTGTCAACCCTGGAAACCCCCCCGAGCTCCAAGCGCCCCGAGTTTCCACGGGACCCACCACTCAGTCTCCAGGAGGCCGGGAAGGTGGGCTTGTCGGACGCAGCCCAGAGCCCCCCCGTCACCTGTTGGTGTTTCTAGTGGGGGGGGCTGCCCCCTCCCTAAGGCTGCAGGTGTGGCTGGCCCCGCCCTGAACAGCCAGGTGTGCCCAGGGCCCACCGTGACCCGAGGGGCTTCCCCGGGAACTGAGGACACAGCCCAGCCAGGCTGTCTGTCCTGCCGCCCCAGGCCGCACGCCCACTGGGACACCTCACCACAGACTCTGCCCCCAGGGAGACCCCCAGGCGCCCCGATGCAGCATGGGGGTCTTCCCCAGGCAGGGAAGGGCGGCCAAGAACCGTGGCCAAGGAGCCCCGAGAGCGCTCCGCGTGCCAGGCCCTGCCCTCGCCACTTCTTTTCTCTCTCTTTAACCTTTTTTTTTTTTAAGATTTATTTTTTTATTCGCCCCTCGTTGTTTGTACTTGCTGTGCCCACTCGCTGTGTGCTCTCTGTGTCTGCTTGTCTTTTCTTTAAGAGGCACCGGCAACTAAACCCAGGGCCTTGGTACCCAATGGCTCGAGCCACCTCACCTCCCTGCTTTGTTGTGTCTCTCATTGTGTTTTCCTCCTTGTGTCTCTTGTTGCATCACCTTGTTGCGTCAGCTCGCTTTAACTGCCCGCTGTACCAGCTCGCTGTCTTGCCCAACTTCTCCAGGAGGCTCCAGGAACCGAACCCAGGACCTCCCATGTGGTAGGCGGGAGCTCAATTGCTTGAGCCACATCCGCTTCCGTCTTTCTTTAACCTTTAATGTCTTATCCCCATTACAGCACGTTACATGCTCACTGCAAACGACCAGAGCGACTCGGGAATTTATAACGTGGCGTGCGAAAGAACCAGAAACCCCAGAGGGAATCACCAGGAGCGACTGACTCCCTTTCGCATACGTGTGTGCGAAGTGACTTTATACAAATCGAGTCATTCGCTACATGATCCGGACAAAACTGCGTTCCGTGTGTGTGAGCGATGGTCGTAAAATTAACACTTGTAGTTACGTTGTGCGACGTAAAAAGTACAAGATTGCCGATACGTAAGTCCCCTCGAGAGTAACCATTATCTTCCTTTTGTTAAAAAAATCTTTCACATTTTACGATATAGGTATAGATCCCTAAATGTATCATTTGTCTTTTTTTTTTCTCTCTTTTTAAAATTCAATTCATAGAAGTTGTAGGTTTGCAGAAACATCATGCATGAAAGACGGAGCTTCCGTTATTAACACTGTCAACATGTTTTAATACTCACTATCGTTAATGCCTTGCCTTAGTGGCGTACATTTGTTATAATTCACGAAAGGACGTTTTTATTATCGCACCATTAACGAGAGTCGATCGTTTACAACAGGGTTCGCTGTCCTACGTTGTTGTTTTCTTTATTTTTATTTTATTTTTATTTTTTTTTTAGATTTTTTTTTTTTTTTTTTTTTTTATTTATTCATTTATCCCCCGCCTGCTGCTTGTGCTCACTGGGTCAGCCAACCACGCCGTGCGGGCGGGCCTGCCCCCACCAGGAGGCCCCGGGAACCGAACCCGGGGCCTCCCACATGGTAAACGGGAGCCCCACCGATTGAGCCACAGCCGCTTCCCTTATTTTTATTTTTTAACACATACAGGACCCAGTGCAATTTGTTATACTCACAATCTTGTGCCACCATTGTGTGTCACTTTGTCTTTTTTTTTTAATTCCCCCCACCCCTGAGATGGCTCCCTCGTCTGTTTGCTCGTCTGCTCATCGTCTCTGCTCGTTTGCTCATTGTGTCCGCTCGTTGTCTTCTCGTCTTCCTTAGGAGGCACCGGGAACCAAACCTGGGACCTCCCATGTGGGAGGCAGGGGACCAACTGCTTGAACCACAGCCACATCCGCTCCCTGCTCGTTGTGCCTGCTTATTGTATCTGCTCGTTGCGTCAGCTCGTTGCATCTGCTCGTCTTTTTTGGGAGGCACCAGGAACCAAACCTGGGACCTCCCATGTGGGAGGCAGGCGCCCTACTGCTTGAGCCACATCTGCTCCTACTTTGTCTTTTTCTAACCTGATAAAAACAGCTCAGCCCACCACCACGTGGTCTCCCACCATGCAGAGCCACGGTGCCCTGGAAACATGGCAGGTGCAACTGAGGGACAGGCTTTTCATTTTAACTCGTGACAATTTAAATATAAAAGAATCGGAGCTGGGAAGCGGCTGTGGCTCAATCAGTGGGGCTCCCGTTTACCATATGGGAGGCCCCGGGTTCGGTTCCCGGGGCCTCCTGGTGAAGGCAAGCCCGCCCGCACGGCGTGGTTAGCTGACCCAGCGAGCACAAGCAGCAAGGGGGGGATAAATGAATAAATAAATAAAATCTTAAAAAAAAAAAAGAATCGGAGCAGCGTAAAATATTTTTCTGCCAAACACAACTTTGTGGTTTTGATTGGGTGGCATTGCACTTTAAGCATCGGTTATGGGTGAATCGTGAAAAAGACACAGCCAAGGACTCACTCCCCCCGCCCCAACCCCGGGCCCGCGAAGTTGGCCTTATTTGGAAATAGGGTCTTTGTTCAGAGGCACCAGGAATCGAACTCAGGACCTCATACGTGGGAAGCAGGTGCTCAACCACTGAGCAACACCTGCTCCTGTGGAAACAGGGTCTTTGAAGGTGTGATTTGTTCAGAGGCGGCCACGTTGGGTTACGGTGGCCCCAATCCGAGATGCCTAGGGACAGACAGACTGACGGCGAGACGGCCAGAAGACAGGGGCCAAGCGGGAAGCCCACGGCTGGCACCGCCAGAGCCCGGAAGAGGCCAGGAATCAGCCCGCCCGGAGCCCCGGAGGGCCGCGGCTCTGCCCACTCCTGGATCTCGGGCTTCTGGCCTCCAGAGCCGTGAGACCACAGATTCCCGAGGTTTTACGCCTCCGACCTCATGCTCCTCTGTCATGGAGACCCCAGGACACGAAGGCAGCCCCCACGCCAAGCCACGCGGGAAGCACGAAACTCCTACCAGAGCTCCCAGACTTAGCCCCAAAAAACAGGAAAGTAAAACATCTCACGAGTCGTTTTTGTGTTGACGCCATGTCGAAATGACACTATTTGAGGATACGTCGGGTTCGACTCACTCTAGTCCTAAAAGTAATCCCTGTTTCTTTTTACCCCCGTAAAACGCGGCTTACTGAGCGTTGAAACGCACACGCGTGGCTGGCCTCGTGCCTCCATCGGTCAGCGCTACTGCCCGAGGAGCACGCCGGGCTCTTGCTTCTCTCTCCCCTGGGAGCCTGCAGCTATGGCTCGGTCTCCGTCATCGCTGCACAGGATTCCACGGTGGGAACAAGACCGGTTTATTCACAGGTTCCCCAGGAGCAGACCTCGGGGACGTGTTCCGTTTTCGTATTTATTGTCGCCTCTTCCGAGCCTTCTGCTCCAAACCCTCGTGTGCGCGTGTGGACGGCTGGAAGACACCGAGCTGCTCCCGCCCCCCGACTCCCTCTGGGGAGGGGGCGAGGGGTAGGCAACAGGCGATAGGTTTTCTGTCTGCTCGGAGTGAACGTGCCTTCCAACTGAAAACAATTATTGTAGTTTTATTTATTTTAATTTTTTTTATTTTTTATTTTTTTAAAGATTTTATTTATTTATTCATTTATCCCCCCCTTGCTGC
>JAKSZT010028947.1:20813-45127 GCA_026826555.1 Tolypeutes matacus | reverse complement strand
GGGGGGGGTCCTGGGAGTCAGCGGGCCGCAGCCTGGTCCCCACCTCCGGGTGGCCCCGGGGGGCGCCCCAGCCCGCCGTGCGCTGTGGGAGCGGGTGGGGGGTCCGGGCGCCCCCCGCCGCGCTGCGCCCCGACACCCCGGGCCCAAGTGCCATTTCCTGCCCGAGCGGGAAGTTTCCGCGGCGGCCGCCGGGCCGGGTCGCAGCTGAGCGCGCCGGGGAGGGGAGGGCAGGTGCCGGGCAGGGGCCCCGGGGGCCTGGCCCGGGGGACGCAGTGATGTCAGCGCCCGGCCCCACCCCGCCGGCCGCCGGGTTATGTAATGGCCTCGCCGGGCAGGGACTCGGGGACTGGGAGTGGGAGTGAGTGTGCCCTGCGCTCCCCGGGCTGGGAGCGGCGAGCCAGGGGTGCCTGGGGAGGGACCCCGGGGCCAGCCGCTCCCCGCCCCCCCGGGGCATCAGCGTCCCGGGCAGGCCCCAGAGCCCAGGCCGCAGCCGAGTCCCCGGCCCTGGTGGGATCGCGACACACACGAGCCTCCTCTGGGCATGGGCCGAGACGGGGTCAGCGCGCAGGGCCGGCACCGGGGCCAAGGCGGGCTCGTGCTTCTGGATGGTTCCAGCTGCCTCCTGCCAAAGCCTGCTGACTCGGGCCGCAGCCAGCCCCCGGGAGGAGCGGCTGCCCACGCTCCCGGGACCAGGGCCGGCCCCTGGGCACGGCCACCCGTCAGCCCCCAGGGGAGGCGGGCCGGGAGAGCCCCCAGGTGAGGTGCAGGAGCACTGGACAGGGAGTCCCAGCGACGTCCGCCCCGGCCCCCTGTTCCAAGCTGCTGCAGCAGCAGGAGGGCAGCTCTGGGGGGGTCCCGTGCTTACCTTGCCCGGCTGAGGTTCGTAAAGGCGAGCGTTTGCCTGCGCCCCCCGCAGGTGGGCGACAAGGGCTCAGGAGCTGATCCCTCCCCGTCTATCTCCAGGGTCAGGGGTTTCTAGGACGGGCCTGTGGGGTGCTGGCAGCTACGAGCGGGTCTTGCAGCCAGGCCTAGCGGCCACCCTGGATCCTTTGACCCGTCTCAGGCCCCGTGACTTGGGGGTGCTCCCCCGCCTCACAGCTGTGGGCCAGCGGGGGGAGGTGGCGGCCAGGTAGCCAGCGAGCCCGCCCCGCGGCCCCCTCCCACCCGCCGGCCCCGTGCTCTGCAGGGGAGCCTTATCGGGCCTTATCGGGCGGCGCAGCCGGCTTTGGCAGGAGCTGCCCGTGTGTGGGTGTCCGACGCCCTGTGGGGGCACCCCAGGGAGGGTGGGGGCTGGCTGCAGCCGCCTTCCGCCCCGTCCCCTCCCCGGCCTCGTAGCAACTGTCAGGAGGTGGGGGGGGGGACAGAGGCTGGGGGACCCTTCCCTCCCGCTGACCTGCATCTGCCGCTGGCGCCCAGCAGCGGGGTCCTTGTGCCGACTTTCCTGGGGCGAGGTGAGGGGGCGGCCCCCTCTGCCGGAGGAGCCCCTGCCCCAGCTTTCTGGCCCAGTCAACAGCATCAGCGCCGGGACCCCGAGTTCTCGCCCCCCGTCACCCTCCCTCTGTCTCCTGCATTTAGGAGCCCTCTTGCCCGGCCCAGGTCCCCCTGGCACGGGGTGGGGGGGCCCTGTTTCTCTGCTGTCCAGGCGCAGCCCGCCCACGTCGAGGGGTGTCCGTCCTGCTGAGACGCACTTTCTCAGACCGTCTTTATTTTGGGAAGTGTCCCCGGGGTTAACCCCAGCTTTGGGCCACCTTTTCTCTTGGTCAAGTTCCAGGCACTGAATTCACAGACACTTGTGGTCCAGGCGGGGTGGGGAGTGGGGAGAGAACAGCTGAAGGCCGAGGAGGCGGCAGTACCCATTTCACAGAGGGGAAAACTGAGGTCCGAAGGGCCAGGGGGCTTGCCCAGGGCCCCCAGGGGTAGGGGTGTTGAGCCCTGCCCGGCGAAGCTGGTGACTCACCTCCCTGCTGCCGCCTTTGAGGGGCGTGCCAGCTCAGCGGGGGTGGGGGGCTGTCCCCGTTCCACAGCTGAAGCCGAGGAGCCCTTTCCCGTGGACGTGGGCCCGGGGCCGGCAGGTGCCCCCACCGGCACCCCCTCTTCCGTGTTGCGGTTTTCTCACAGTCGGGAGCGTGGGATCCCCCCACAGCCTTGTCGGCCTTCGGGCCCGGGTCGTTCTTTGGGGTGGGGTGTCCTGGGCGCTGGAGGGTGCTGAGCAGCCTCCCTGGCTCCCCCCACCCGATGCCAATAATGCCAGGGGACCGGGGAGCAGACTGCAGCCCCTTTTGCTGGCAGGGAGGCCCTCGGGTTGGGGCGGGGTGTGGGGGCGCCTGAGAGCTGGGCCTCGTCTCCCCCGCAGGGCCCGAACCCGTTCGAGCTGGCCTTCTCCCTGGAGCAGGCCCACCACGGAGACCCTGACTTCGGCCTGGAGTGCCCGGCCCGCCCTGGTGAGGGGCCTGGGGGTCCCCGGGGGGGCGCAGGCCGGCCTGGGGGGTGGGGGGCCGGGCCTCACCCCCGCCTCCCCGCAGACATGCCCAGCAGCCAGCCCATCGACATCCCCGACGCCAAGAAGAGGGCCAAGAAAAAGAAGCGGTGCCGGGCCACGGACAGCTTCTCAGGCAGGTTCGAAGGTGAGCGGGCCGGGGCTGGGGCCGGGGTGCCGGGGTGCCGGGCCGGAGGGCGCGGCTCTTACAGCCCCTCCCCGCGGCCCCCAGACGTCTACCAGCTGCAGGAGGACGTGCTGGGGGAGGGCGCCCACGCGCGCGTGCAGACGTGCGTCAACCTCATCACCAACCAGGAGTACGCCGTCAAGGTGAGGGCGCCGCTCTGCCCCTGCCCCCCCCGGGCCCCTGCCCCCCCGGGCCCCTGCCTGCGCGGCCCCTGGCCCCCCCGAGTCTCTGTCCCGCTCCGGCACATGCAGGGTGACATTCGGGGAAAACCTGTGTCTAAAAATGGCCCCAGCGCCCGCTCTGCTGGGTGACTCAGGCCACCCCTGGGATCCAGGTCAGTCGGCGCTAAGCCCCGAGTCGGGGAGGCGACCACGTGGGCTGAGGCGAGCGTGAGCCAGGCCCCAGGCGCAGGGGCATCTGCCCAGGCTGGCAGGGGCCACGCAGCGAGTCAGGGCTGGCCGGCGCCCCGAGCTCCCCTTGGTGCTGCCCTTTGATGGCGCCTGCCGGCGGGCGGGGGGAGGCTGCTGAGTTCTGGGTGGTCCTGGCAGCAGGGAAGGTGGGAGGGGCTGCAGAGGCCCGGGGCCAGGGGCTCAGAGCGTCCCACTGCAGCCCTCCCCTGGTACTCGTGCCTGTGCTTGTGCTGACAGTGCGGTCCCAGCTTCCGGCACATTCCACATGCCCACAGGCGACAAGCCCCGCTCTCCAGGGCTGCGGGGGCCTGGCTGACCCAGCACCCTGCCTTTTTCAGATCATCGAGAAACAGCCAGGACACATCCGGGGCAGGGTTTTCCGGGAGGTGGAGATGCTGTACCAGTGCCAGGGACACAGGTAAGGCGGCACACAGCCCCACACGCGTGCCAGGGGACATCAGCAGGTGGGCTCGGGTGTGGGGGGCAGGGGCCTCAGGGAGCCACAGCGCCTCATTCCTGCCAATCCCCCCAGGAACGTTCTGGAGCTGATCGAGTTCTTCGAGGAGGAGGACCGCTTCTACCTGGTGTTTGAGAAGATGCGGGGAGGTGGGTGGGGCCCCCGGGGGGTCCTGCCTGCCCAGGGGGTGAGGCCCAGGGGTCGGGGTGGGGGCTGGGCAGGGCCGGACCTGCAGTGAGGCCCCCGCGCCCCTCCCCAGGCTCCATCCTGAGCCACATCCACCGGCGGCGGCACTTCAACGAGCTGGAGGCCAGCGAGGTGGTGCAGGACGTGGCCAGCGCCTTGGACTTCCTGCACAACAAGGGTGCGCCCGCCCCCGCCCCGCCCCGGGCGGCCCCGCCCCCGCCCCCCCCCCCGCCCCTGACCCACCCGCCGGCTTCTCCCGCAGGCATCGCGCACAGGGACCTGAAGCCCGAGAACATCCTGTGTGAGCACCCCAACCAGGTGAGCGCCCGGGGGCGGCGGCGGGGGCGCCCCAGGGCCGGGAGCAGCCCTCACTCCCCGCCCCCCGCCCAGGTCTCCCCGGTGAAGATCTGCGACTTCGACCTGGGCAGCGGCATCAAGCTCAACGGGGACTGCTCCCCGATCTCCACCCCGGAGCTGCTCACCCCGGTGAGGGCCGGGGGGGACCCCGTCCTTGGCCGCGCGCTCGCGTCCTCGCGGGGCTCGGCCCGCTGCGGCCGCCGTCGAGGGGCGGGGCGCGGAGCTCGGACTTCCGGTCGGCCGGCAACAGCCGCGGGCGGGGCGGGCGGAGGGCGGGGCTTCCCGGGGCGGGCGGAGGGCGGGGCTTCCCCGGGCGCCCTGACCGCGCGGCCCCCGCAGTGCGGCTCGGCCGAGTACATGGCGCCCGAGGTGGTGGAGGCCTTCAGCGAGGAGGCGAGCATCTACGACAAGCGCTGCGACCTGTGGAGCCTGGGCGTCATCCTCTACATCCTGCTCAGCGGCTACCCGCCCTTCGTGGGCCGCTGCGGCAGCGACTGCGGCTGGGACCGCGGCGAGGCCTGCCCCGCCTGCCAGGTGCGGGGGGCGGGGGCCGGGGCGGGGAGTGGGGGCGGGGCCGGGGAGTGGGGGCGGGGTCATGGGGCGGGGCGGGGCTGCGCCCTGGAGCCACGCCCCGTTTCCCTCCTTTATCTATTTCTTCCTTTACCGCTCTATTTCATCTTACTGTTTTTCACTTTTTCCTTTTTTACCTTAGTATTTTATTTCTGTTTTCTCTTGCTTAGATCTCATACTCTAATTCTTTGTTTCTGGTTTTCTGTTTTTATTTCCTAAACTCTAATCTTTTTACTGTTGTTTTGCTACTTGTATCTTTTTTTTTCCCTTCACTCCTGTTTTTTTTTTTATTTCTCTTTTCTCCTCTCTCCTCCCCCCACCCCCCACTCCTTCCTCTCTTCCCTCCCCCCTTCCTCTCTTCTCTCCCCCTCCCCTCCCCTTCCCCTCTCCCCTCCCCTCTCCCCTCCCCCCTCCCCTCCCCCTCTCCCCTCCCCCTCTCCCCTCCCCCTCTCCCCTCTTCCTCTCCCCTCTTCCTCTCCCCTCTTCCCTCCTTCCTCCCCCCTCCTCTCCTCCCTTCCCCCTCCTCTCCTCCCTCCTCCCTCCCCTCCTCCCTCCCCCCTCACATTTACTTCTCCTTAGCGTGGGGGGTTCCGGGACTGCTCTTGGCCTTGGCGCCCCGGCGCCTTCTCCGTGCCCTGGGCAGTGGCTGAGCCCCCTGCTCCTGCGCAGAACATGCTGTTCGAGAGCATCCAGGAGGGCAAGTACGAGTTCCCCGACAAGGACTGGGCCCACATCTCCTTCGCCGCCAAAGACCTCATCTCGAAGCTGCTGGTCCGCGACGCCAAGCAGAGGCTGAGTGCCGCGCAGGTCCTGCAGCACCCCTGGGTGCAGGGGGTGAGTGGGGGCTCCTGGGCCAGCTGGGGCGGTGCGGGGGCCACACAGGGCCGTGCCCGCGTGTCCTGTCGCCTGGTGCAGCTCGGCTTCTGGGAGCCGGGCTTTGCTCAGGCGTCCCGGCCTCCCCAGCGTGCTGCACACCGGCCCGGCCTGTGACTGTTTCCAGGCCCTGGGGGCTTGTGGGGGGCTGCAGGGCAGCAGGAGCGGGGAGAGGAAGGCGATGGAAAGTCAAGTCAGCCTGCAGAGGAGAGCTGGGAGTGGGAGTGGCCTGGGGCTCCGGAGCCAGGCCTGGGGCTTTGGCTCACCCGGGGAGCTGGGGGGGGGCAGGCCAGCTGGGTGAGGAGGGGCCAGGGGTCAGTGCCCAAACAGGCCTGAAAAAAGACTACCTTTTGGTGACCCCATGGAGGGAGCCAGGCTCAGGGGGTTTGGGAGGCTTGCGGGGTCCCAGTGGTGCAGAGGAAGAGTAGAAGCTAACCAGGGGCCAGGCCGACTGGGGCCGTGGCCTGGACACAGGGTCTGGGCAGCCGCTGCCACCCACCCCGGACTCCGTGTTGCAACCTCGTGCCAGGAGACCCCACCGCCAGGGTCCCTGGGTCAGTGCCGCTGGGCCTGGCCTCGGGAATCCCCCTCCCCTGGGCAGGTGGAGGGTGGTCTCCACGGCCGAGCTCTGGTGGGAGGCAGGGGGGCCTGAGGTCACTGCCCCAGCCTTGCTGTCGGTCTGCTGACAAGTCCCCGGGGTCCCCCGGGCGGGCTGGAGGCCCACAGGGTGGCCAGGCCGCGGGCTCCAGTGCAGCCCCTTCTCGTTGCAGCGTGCCCCGGAGAACACGCTGCCCACGCCCAGGGTCCTGCAGAGGTGAGGGGCACCGAGAGCCCTGCTTCCCAGGCGGGCACTGGGAAGCTCTTTCGCGCCCTGGGGAGGCCCCCGGTGGGGGAGACTGGGGTGTCCCGGGGGAGGGAAGCAGGGGCCGCGCCGCCCGCCCGGTGACCGCCCGCCCGCCCGCCCGCCCGCAGGAACAGCTGTGCCAAAGACCTGACGTGCTTCGCGGCCGAGGCCATCGCCGTGAACCGGCAGCTGGCCCAGCGCCAGGAGGACGCGGACGGGGCGGCGGGCTCGGGCCAGCCCGTGGTCATCCGGGCCGCGTCGCGCTGTGCGCAGCTGTCGCCGCCCTCCGCCTCCCAGCTGGCCCAGCGGCGGCAGCGGGGCAGCCTGGCGGCGCCCGGCCCCGTGGTCCTGGTGGGCGAGCGCGCGTGACGGCCCCGCAGGTGGCGCCGCGTCGGGGTTTCCGCGTCGGTTTTCCTTTTCCTGTTTTCCTCCGTTTCTGTTTTGTAACCCCATGAAGAGCGAGGCAGGGGCCCAGGGAGTGGGACGCGGGCCGCGCTGCTGCCCCCTCCCCGCCACCCCCTCCCGGCCGGGGCCCCCGCTCGCCTGTACTGTGAAGGTTGCCCCCGGCCCCGCACACCCCCTGCCGCCTGGGAGGGCGGCCCAGTCTTCCAGGTTGGGGTGGGGGCCCGGGGGCGCCCCCCTCTGCCGCTCTGGGCGGCCCCCCCCTCTCTCCAGGCTGCCCACTCCCCTCCCTACCCCCGGGCGGCCTCCTTCCGTCCCTCCCCTCCTGAGTCACGCCATCCCTGCCCTCAGTGTTTCAGGGACGGGCCCATCCCGACCCACTCGAGGTGGCAGCGGCTCCCGTTTCCTCTGCACCCTTGCTGGTGGCTTCTTGCGGGGGTTCCTGGGGCCCCCCCATCCGTGGCCCATGCCCTTGCCCCTCCTCCTCCCCCCCCCGTGAGAGTCGACAATCGGGGCTTCCTTAGAGGCCCTCGTCTGTCCAGGCTGATGGCCTCAGCCGGTGACCTTGACCTTCAGTGGACATCGGGGGCACAACCCTCCTGCCCACTCTGCCCCTCGGCCCTGCCTGGCCCTGCCTGGACCCGTCTGTCCCCGGGGGCCCTGCAGCCGAGGCGGGGGTCCCATGGTACCTCCCCGGGCTCCGAGGCCCCTGTCAGGGCTCAGTGGACCGGCCACGGAGGCCCCGTCACCCCTCACCCGGGGCTGGGGCCGGAATGCAGGGCCCCGAAGCAGCGACCCCCCCTGCCCGCGGATCTGGCCGCCGCCCTCAGGTCGGACAGCGCGCAGCCTGCCCTGGCTCCCGCCTGGCTCGGGGAGGCTCGCCCCGGCTTCGCTCTCGGGTGGAGACACACTATGCAATCGAGCTTCCTCTTCTACGTGCACATGTGGACTTGCTGGTCAGGGAAGGGCCGGGGGTCTGGGGGCGTCGCCCCACCCCAGGACAGCCGGCCCCGAGGTCTGCTCAGGTCGCCCCACGGCAGGCCGGCCTCTGACTCCGTGGCCGGGGCTGCGCGTGGCTAGTTAGTTTCTTCAACCATCAGGTGACTTCCACTCCCCGTTCTCAGAGAATACTTGAATGTCGGGGCTCTCGGGGCCCCCTCGGGAGCCGTGGGCTTGCGGGGAGGAGCTGGACGCCGGCCGGGCCCCCCAGCCCTTGCCCTCCCAGCTCTCGTGATGGTCCCAGTCAGGGGGCCTGGCAGCAAGCCGCCACCCCCTCCTCGGCACCCCCCCACCTGTGGGGCGGCCTCCCCTCAGCCTGCGCCTCCTGGGGGGCCGGGGGAGGCGGCCCTCCCCACAGCAGTTCTTGCCTGTCAGCGATTCCACGTTTTTGCAACTGGGGATTCTCTGCCATTTTGTTAAAAAAAAAAAAAAAAAGAAAGAAAAGAAAAAAAGCTTTCAAGGTGGGACAGTCGCCTCTTCCTCCACTCACCGCACTGACCCTGCAGCCGGGGGAGCACTCAGGCCGTAGTGGCTCGAGGCCGGGCAGCCCCCAGCCTCGGAGGAGGGGAGGGGACAGCGGCGTTTAAATGTTAAGACGTTTGGGGGGAAAAAAAAAAAAAAAGATTTTCAGAGAAGATTTTTTAAGTGGGGAAGATCATCCAAGCACTTTAACTCCGTTGTACCAGGTGAACTGATACAGCTCAGAAGTTTTCCTTTATACCAACCGTCAATGCCAGAATTTTGTATCCTGTTTTGTAAGGATTTAATAAAAGTCAGAAAAACCCACTGCACGGGCCCATGCCCTGGTTTTCTGTTGCTGCGTAACGAGCGGCCCCCGAGCTAGAGACACAGAGCCTGCTTGTTGCGTGGCATCTCCCCCGCCCAGCCCCGGCCTTGGGCTCCCGCGGCCTCACTCCCACCGCGTGCTGTGGTCAGGGCAAGGCCGAGCCGAGTCCAAGGGGAAGAGGAGGCAGCCTCGCTGCAGACGAGGGGGCGGCCAGAGACACTGCCCGGGCAGCACCGCCTGCCGAAACCCAGCTAACGCCAACCTCTGCGTGGCCGGCCCGCCTCCTTCAGGGCCCATGCGCTCAGCGTGATGAAGTTCCTGCTGTATACAGCACATCTCTGCCGGGACAGCCAAGGGGGTGGGTCAGGGAGGGCTTCCCGGAGGAGGGAGCCGAGGCCGCCGCGCACCTGCCAGCTGGGGTTGCCAGCACCTGGCACAGGGCAGTGAGGGAGCAGGAGAGGCGGGGGGAGGCCAAGGGCTTTGTACCTGCCGGGTCTGGGCAGGCCGAGAGGATCGTGCCCACCCCCGTGGCGGGGGGCGCCCCGGGGGAAAGGGGGGCCCGGCGTGCGTGAGAGCTGTGCGCCGTACACTCGCCCGCTTGTGCCGGTCAAATCGGTGACGCTCGGTCTGCCTGCGAGCTGGCGCCACCGTGCCCCCCTGCCCCCCGCTACCACGGCCCCCTAATGTCTGGCCTCCTGGACGTGCCATCGGAGCAGAGCCGGACAACGCTGGGTCTGGCCGCTCGGTCCGCGTGACGCCTTCGAGGCCACCCCTGGCCTGGCGGGCCCGGAGCCTTCCTTTCTACGCCGTGTACTATCGGGTGCCGGAGCCGCCAGCGGACACCCGGGCTGCGGCCCCTTCCCGGCTGCTGCAGGCTGCGCTGCTGCGGCCCTACCCGGGGCTGCCCTTGGCCAGCGTCCCCCTGGCTCCTCCACCCTCGGCCCTGCCGGGAGCTGCTGTGCAAGCTCTCTCCTCTCTCCCTGCTGTGCTCTTCCCTGCCAGCTCCGTGCTCTGTGTCCCCGTCGCAGCCTTCACCCCCACCCCTGCTCTGCCTCCCTTCTCTCCTCCCTCACTCTAACACCTGCCGGGGCTCCCCATTGCCCTCAGAATCAAGTCGGAACACCTCTCCTGGGCCTACGGGCTCCTGCCTGCCCTGGACCTCTACCCGGGGGCTCCCGGCCTCCCCGTCAGGCCCTCCCATCCCTCGAGCCCCAAGCTCCCTCCAGCTGCTGAAGCCTTGCACACGTTTCCTGTGCCCAGAAACCTGCCCCCACCACCACCACCTCCCCATCACCTGGTGCGTCCTGCGGTTCCCAGTTCATAGCTCGCTTCCTCCAGGCAGCCCTCCGAGAACGCCCCCACCTCCACCCCGAGGAGCTCAGGCCTGTGTCACCGCTCAAGGGATGGTTTGGGACCGTTTCCCACTGTGGGGTTTCTTTAGGGCATGGGCCGCAGCCCCTTCAGCTCAAAGATGTCCATCTGCCTCCCAGCAGGTGCCGCCCAAGTGCACGGGCAGCCGGCACCCACCCCTCCCCTCCGCCCGGCTTGCCGCGGCTGCCCCGTGCCAGGCCACCTCCCTCCCCGGTGGCACCGAGCCCCGCCCGGCCCTGCCAGGCCGCTGACCGCTCCCTGCCCCAGCCGCCTGCCAAGCCCCGGCAGCCCGGAACAGCTTGTCCCGCGAGCTGGTTCTGCAGATTTTGTTCTTTGCGGCTTCCTCTCCGCCGACCCCGCCCTCTCGCAGGCTCTGTGCTCCTGGAGTGGCAGGAAGATTTCAGAGAAACAGGCCTGGGCACCTCTCACAGGCTGCTTGACCTTGGCCGCCAGGTGCCCTGGGCCGGGCCCCACCTTGGCGCGGTGCAGACACCAGCTCCAGCCCGCCAGGCTGCGTCACCCGAACTCACGTCCAGTCGGGCCTGAGATTTGGGGGAGCCGCCACCCCCGAAAACACAACAGGACGCGGAGGTGTGAGATACTAACCACGGAGAATCTGGGTGCGGGGGATCCGGGAACTTCCCATCCTCTCTTTGCAAACGCTTCTGCAAACCTAAAACGTTTTAAAAAATAGTTTCTTTAAAAAAAAAAAAAAAATGGTTTTTAAATGTTGCAGGAAAATAATTCTATGTTGTCTCAAAAATTCAGCACAGGGTTACCAAATGACCCAAGAGTTCCACTCCCAGAAAACCCTAAAGAACGGGAAACGGGAAGTCAAATCCCTGGACGTGAGCGTCCGTGGCCAAAAGGTGGAAGCAGCTCAAGTGTCACCCACGGATAATGGAGAAACGGCACGTGGCCCAGGCCTGGGGGTCTTAGCCGTAGAAGGGGGACCACACGGATGCGCCTCGAGGACGTCACCTTGCGTGAAAGGACAGACGTACGATTCCAGCCGTTCGACGTGCCCAGAAGAGGCAAATCCGCAGACGGAAAGGGGATCCGAGGTTGCCCAGGGCCAGGGGAGGGGGACGGGGTGACGGCTGTCGAGCCCAGGGCTTCCTTTGGAGAGTTTGGGAACGTTCTAGGACTAGAGCTCGGTAACGATCACACCACGTCGTGACTGTAAGAAAAAAACAACGGCTTGTAAACGTCCAAGAGGCACAAAGACGCGACACGGCGCCCGAGGCCGCGTGGGGTCTGGTATGCAGTAAGTGCTCAATGGATGCGCGGAGGAACGTGGAAGGCGGTTCCCGCCGCTGTCACGAACTGTTGTGCCTTCCCGTGGGCCGCCTCTTCTCCCACTCCCCAGTCGCCCCGAGTCCCGCAGCGGCCCCGGGGCCCCGCCTGGTCTTTGACCCAAACCTGAAGTGTGACAGGGTCCAGGCAGATGTGAGGAAGGACAGGCCTCGTGGGTTAAAGCCAGAGCAGGGTGAGGCACGGAGGGAGCCGGTGGCCCTGGGTTCGAGTGCATGCAGGCTTGCTGTGTGACGCCCACCCCACCGCATGCCCTCTCTGGGCTGCCTCAGCTCCTTCCGTTAAATAAAGGGGGGGCAGCCTCGGGGAGATGCTGTGGGGCGTCCCTTTAACGCCCTACATCTCCCTGCACGGAGACTCCGTTTCCCCAGGTGGAATCCTTCACTCTTCCCTGCCTCGGTTTCCCTTCTGTGGGCACCTGTGAGGTGGCGGCAGGTAGCTCAGGGGCGGAGGTGGGGGGTCCTCCAGGGGCCCCAGGATGCCTGCACCAAACGAAGGCCTCGGGGACGCTTCCCCCAAACTGTCAGGTTCACAGCCAGACACGGGGTTGACCCAAGCGCTGCCAGGGGCCTCTGTGGGCGACGGAAGCGGCGTCCACCCCGGCCCGGAGACCCCGGACTCCCCACCGCCCACCTCTGCCGGCCTGGGCTAGTCGGTCCCTTCTCCGTGCGCCTGGCCCCAGGGGTGCGGTGACGGGAAGCCCGGCTCGGATGCATTCGGAATCAGAGCCGGCCCTGGGTAAGGCGAGCGAGGCACTCGCCTCAGGCACCGAGTTCAAGGGGTGGGGGGCAAAAAAAATCTTGTCATCACCAAGATAAGGCTTTTTTTTGTTTAATTTATTTATTTACTTTTATCTATTTTCACCCCCCGCTCCCCGTTTTTGCTGTTTCTGTGTCCATTCGCTGGGCAGCTCTCTGGGTCCGTTTCATCCTTCCCCTCCTGTCTTCACCGGGATTCGATCCTGGGAACCTCCGATGTGGGAGGGAGGCGTCCTGCCGCCTGCGCCACCTCAGTTCCTGGTTTTTCGGCGCGTCCCGTCTTGGCTCTCCCTTGTGTCACTCTCCAGTTACGTCATCATCTTGCTGCGCGGCTCGCGGGGCCTCGGGGCCCGTGCGCCTTCTATATTTTTCTTTATTTTACCGGGAGGTCCCAGGGATCGAACCCATATGGGAGACGGACACCCAGCCATTTGAGCCACATCTGCCCCCCGATAAGGGTGTTTTTAATTGAGATTCCTCCCCCCAGCCCCTGGCAACCGCCAATCGGCTTTCTCTTTCTTTGGATTTGCCGTTCTGGACAGTTCACGTGAATGGAATCAGACAGTCTATCCTTTCGTGTCTGGCTTTTTTCGCTGAGCATCACGTCTTCAGGTTTCATCCACGTCGTAGCGTGAATCAGAGCTTCCTCAGCACTTGGTGCTGTCCCTCCCTCCCTCTTTCTGTCCCTTTCTCCCACCTTCCCTTCCTCCCCCTGCCTTCCTTTCCATCATAAAAGTAACCTATATTTGGAACCGGCTTAGAGCTATTTTATTTCCCAGAACGAACGTGTATAAACTACATTTGTGCTGCGGCTTCCTGAAAACTCTCCAGCGACTCGGCATAGGAGGGGCAGTTCCTATCGACGACCGGTGGGGTCGGGGGAGCTTCCCATCGCACGTGGCAGAGCCGTCACCCCAAATGCCCTGGCCAGGACGGGGAGCCGCAGCCCTGCACCCCCCACCCTGTCTCCTGCGGACCCACGTGCCCTCCCACTCCTCGGGAGTCCCCCTGCACCTGTGAATTAAGCCTCTGCCTGCAGGGACCCTCCCACCAGCTGCCGAGAAGCAGTCTCCTGGGGTTCAGTGAGGTTACCCCACCCTGTTGACTGGCTTTGTCTGGTCTCCTTTTGCTTTGCCTTCTGGGAAGGGGGCTGGTCCCGGTGGCACCTCCAAGGTGTTCCCTCGGCCAGGTAGTGGGGTAGGAGCCAGGCAGAGCTGGATTTCTCTGTGTGAAGCACTGTAAGGATCTGGAAATCTAGGACGTCCCTGGAGGAAGGAAGGTGGGCGGGGGTCTGTGGGAGGACCACTCCCCAGCCCCAAATTGCCGGAATGGACAAAACAGACGGTGCGAACTAGTTTCTGATATAGGCTTTGCATTTTGGGTGCATGTTGGGGGAACAGAGATCAGATTCTGTACTGAGGAGGGGAGGCCGAGCTGGCGCTGACACCCTCCTTCCCGCTGCTGGGACGCCACAACCTGCCCCCGATGCACTGGGAGAGGAGTGTGTTCCAGCACCCCACTGCTGCGTAACAAGCAATCCCCAAGCACAATGGCTCACACCAACCATTTTATTTTTAATTCTTTTTCCTTTACTTTAATATTTTTATGTCAAAATAATTTCAAACTCACGGGACAGTGGCAAAGCATACAAAACTGGTACAGAGAACTCCACAACCATTTTGTTTGGCTTGGGCTTTTCTGAGGAGGGGCCCAGTGGGGCAGTTTTTCTCAGCAGGGCATCTGTCTCTGATAAACGTGACGTCAGAGGAAGCCGCCGGGATCAGACGGTCTCCCCACACGTCCAATGCCTCGAAGCTCCTCAGATTCCTTCTTAACACAGCGCCTCATCCACCGGGAATTTCCACGCACAGCTTGGCAGATGCACTTCTTACATGGCACCCAGCTTCCAGGAGCACAAGCATGCCAAGAGGAGGGAAACGGAAACTTCTAGGCCTGGGACTGGCGCCATGTCACTTCGGCCATATTCTCCTGGTCAAAGCAGCCCAAGCCAGCCTGGATTCAACAGGGTGGAAGATCCCTGCTGGAAAGGAGGTGGTGGGCATATGGCAGCCATCCTGGAGACAAGCTACAACAGGGGCATTGAGGCAGTTTCATCCGGTCCTCAAACAGGAGGCCCCACCTGGCATCTGGGTTGCCTTCACGTACCTCTCTCTCCCAGAACCTGTACACAGTAAGAACACAATAAAAGCTTGTGATGGGAAGGAAGGAAGCCTGCCCCGTGGTGTGTCACATTCATGTCTCTGTGTGTGTGTGTGTGTGTGTGTGTGTGTGTGCAGGCCCCTAATTTATGTCTGTCAGGATACACAAGGTTATGCTGCAGTAACAAACAGTCCCAAAAACTTAGTGGCTCATAACCACATAGGTTTTGTCCACGCAAAAGCGTATATACCTGCCCCTAAATCACGAGCAACGAAAGGAAAAATGGATAAACGGGACTTCAAGTTAAACACTTTTGCACTTCAAAGGACTTTGTCAAGACGAGAAGGCAGCCTACTCAATGGGAGAAAATATTTGGAAACCACATATTGGATAAGGGTTTGAATTCCATGCTTACAAAGAGATCATACAACTGAATGATCAAAAGGCAAGCAACCCAATTAAAAAATGAGCAAAAGAGAAGCGGCTGTGGCTCAATCAGTAGGGCTCCCGTTTATCATATGGGGGGCCCCGGGTTCGGTTCCCGGGGCCTCTGGTGAAGGCAAGCCCGCCGCATGGCGTGGTTAGCTGACCCAGCGAGCACAAGCAGCAAGGGGGGGATAAATGCATGAATAAATAAAATCTTTAAAAAAAAAAAAAAAAAATGAGCAAAAGACATTTTCCCAAAGTGGAAATGCAAATGGCTAAAAAGCACGTGAAAAGATGTTCAATATCGGTGGCTATTAGGGAAATGCAAATCAAAACTACAAGGAGATATTTCATGCCTTGAATGGCCTTTTTTTTTTTTTTTTTTTTACTTTATTTTGTACATTTAATAACTGAAAATATAAACAATTAAAAACTAAAAAGTAAACACAGATGAATGAATATATACATTTCTCAATGAAATGTAATGGATACATGTAAAATTTTTTTTTAATCAAACAATATATTACACAATATATTTGGTTCATAGTAATGCATTAAAAAAAAAAAATAGGAAACTCCAGGTGCTGGAGAGGATGTGGAGAAGTAGGAAGAGCAGCGTATAGTTTACCAGGAGGTGGGATGAAGGCTGAGAAGGGGCACTGGAGCTCAATGGATGTAGACTTTCTAATCAGCTTGACTGTAAAAGTGTGGAAATGGATCGAGTCGATGGTAACACATCATAGTGAGTGGAACTAACACGGCTGGTTTTTAAGTGGGATCGTGGCAGAGAGGGGTAGTGTAGGGATGTAGATGTCAATGGAAAGAAAGCTGGAGAATAATCTAGGGGCTGAATAGCACAGTGAACCCGGAGGTGCGTGAGGATGTGGTTAAAAGTACAAGACTGTCCTTCCATGAACTGGAACAAACGTACGTCACTGTTACAAGGCGATAAGAATACAGCGATGCCTGGGAAAATGCAATTAATGTAACCAATGGACTAGAGTTAACAGCAACATTGTAAAATTCTTGCATCGATGTCAAAGCAGTTACTCCATCGACGCTAAGGGTCAATAATAGGGGGCTGTGGGATCTTTTCTTCTGGACCAAGGAAAACGTTCAAAGGTTTACTGGGGCGGTGGCTGCAGACCTCTGATGAAAGCGAAAGCCCCTGAGTGTCCCCTCTGGATGGACTGTGCCAGGCATGGACAGGATGGACTGTGGCTCACAGGACGAAGAGGAGCGTGTTCTCCCCCGAACTGTAACTAACGTACAGCACTAATACAGGGTGTCAATAACGGGGGCGAATGGGAAAATAACCAAGTGCCCGCCATGGCCACAGTCAGTGGTCACGGCCTGATGACGTTCTCTCGTAATCTGTAGCAAATGTTCCAAACAGCGCAAGGTGTGGGTGGAGGGGTGATGTATGGGAATTCTGCACGTCATGCTGCATTGTTTTGTAAGCTCACAACTTCCCTAAAAAAGGTAAAAATAAACAAACAAATAAATAAATAAATAAGGGAAATGAAAACCTCACGCGCACACGTCGACATAAGAGCCGATTGGTGGAAACGGCCCACAGGTCCCACGGACGCAGGGCGGACACGAAGGGCTGGACTGCAATTGGCCATGGAAAGACTTGACGCTGTGAGCCCGCCACGGCGTGGAAGCTCAAGGCACCCGCGTGCCCTGTGACCATTCCTGCGAAATGTCCAAAGCAGGCAAATCCACGGAGAGAAAGCGGATTCACAGTGGCCGCGGGCCGAGGAGGGATGCGAGGACGGGGGTGACGGCTGAGGGGTACAGGGTCTCTTTTGGGGGCGGAGGAGCGATTCTAAAATCGATTGTGGCGACGGAGCACAGCTCCGAATATGCTAAAAAGCACTGAATCGTTTGTTTTATAGACGGGAACTGTATGGTACGAGAATTAGATCTCAATAAAGCAGGGTTGTTTTCTTTTTAAATAACCACGTCATCTTCCAGCTCCGGTGCTGGGTGGCAGAGGCGCCTCATTCCCCGTCTCCAGGGGGACAGCGTGGACGGCTCTTGGGAGGGGTCTGGTCCTGCCACTAAGTGCCACGGCCCAGGAAAGCCCCACCCGCCTGCTTGACGCTCGATGGCCATGTCCATGGAGCCCATCACCCGAGCGGTCAGGAAGTGCCAGCCTGAAGGTGGAGCATCCCTGGCCGCTCCCCCCCCTGAGCTGGGGACCCCAGACCCGCTTCCGTCCGCTCCTGGAGCGGGAACGAGAGCTGTGCCTGGGATCGGGTGGGGGCTTCGCAGGCCAAAAGATAGGATGAGCCCGATGAGAGGAGAAGGGGTGCAGGGGTGGGCCTGGCCATCCCCTTCGTGCCACACGGGCAGGGAGGAAGCCACCCCCGTTTTGCAGTCGAGGCACGGCCCCGATTCAGTTCGCAGCTCTCTCATTTCTTCGTTTCAGACGATGCAGAAGACAGACTGTGGGCACGAATGTGCCTGGGAGATAAGGAGGGCAAACACTGGGGCGTGTCTCCACCTGGGCTCGGCTCCAGGTGAGCTCCCCGCACGCAGACCCCCAGCTCTGAACGTCCTCTGGTCCTCTGCTTGACGTCCCAGGACAAGGGCTCCCTTTCCCAGATGCTGTCTCGGAGAACTCGAAATCATGCCTCTCGAAGCTTTGGTGCAGCTTCTGTTGCATGCAAAAGAAATCAATGCTAAGTCTCCTGGACAAACAACCTTCCTGCACCGAGGACTTTGGAGCTTCCAGGTTCTGGGCCGAGCTTGATAAGATAAGTGAGAGGAGGCGGTGGAGGAGAGAGAGAGAGAGTGTGTCAGTCCACGCACTTGTTTCAGGCTCTATCACTTGCAGCTTTCGTGAGAAGCTTCCAGAGAGAGGCACAACCCTTCCTGAGCAGTGTGCAAAGATCTCCCAGAATATTCCAGACTATTCCAACGCGTTAAATATAAAGTTCCTGGCTAACGACCCTGGACTCAGCCTTGACGCTTGTCAAACACTGGATTGTTCGGTCAATCTCTAGAAAGCACCTGATGTAGGGAGCAGGCTTTACTTGCCTGAGTTGTAAAAATATATATATATATACACCCAAGGCCTTCTATTTATCTGAGCAAGTCTGGTTTGGGATTTTTTTGGTGTTCCCGGAAGCGGATCCTGAGATGGGGATTTGTGGACGATGATTTATTAGGATTCTGCGGGAAAATCTGGTCGGGCAATGATTCTCAGCTGGGCGTGATTTTGCACGCCCCCCCCATCCAAGTGACACCTGGCGATGTCTGGGGGAGGGGGCTGCCATTGGCATGGAGTGGGGGGAGCCCAGGGAGGCTGCTCGACACCCCCCAGTGCCCAGGACACCCCCAGAGAAGGAAGCCCTGCGGCAGGGAAGGGAGAAACCAGAAGTGAAGGAAGCCAAGCAAGGGGGGCACGTCAGACCAAATCCCCTGCAGGTGACTCCGGCGCACCGGGGTCGCCCCCGGCTCGCTCTCCCCCGCTCGCTCCGGGGCAGCGGCCGCCATGCCGTGAGTATCCTCAAGCAGCGCTGCGGAGTCCACGCGGTGGGAAGCTGAGTCCTCCTGCCCACAGCCGGCATCGCCCTGCCCTTTCCTCGTGACCCGCCCTGCCGAGGAGACGGAGACGCTCGTCTCGCAGACTGTCCCACCTCCTGGCGTCGTGTCGCTGGTTTCTTACAAGCAGGGACTTAGATTCCCAGACAATGGCGAAAAGAGAGACATTTTTGGCTTGACCCGTCTCAGGGGTGGGGTGCCGGCCAGTTGGCACGGGAGGGACGCAGCCTCGGGTGGCTCCACGTTTCGGGGTTCTGGCTTGGACTGGAGCGACGAGTCTGACCTCTTTTCTGTAAAGTCGTGAGGCCACGACTAGACGGTGTCGTCTGTGGCGCGTTCAGCACCGTGGCCCGGTTCCCCCTCGATGACTCACCCTCGACGCGGCTGATAACCGGGATCTCAGCGGATAACTTCACCAAGAGCTGCAGACGCTCTTTGGTCCCTTCCTGCCCCCAAACCCGGGCACGTCCCAGCTCAAGACCTAGCGGGGTCCCCGTGGGCACTGCCGGACGCTGGACCCTGGCTCTTGGTGGGACCCAGGTATAGCCCACGGTCTGATTGGGCGTAAAATTCTAAACTGCCCAGAGAGAGACCACAGCTGCCACGCCAGCCCTCACCTGCCCAGGACCCCGGCCCACCTGAGGGCACCTCGCGTTACCAAGGCCTGGCTCGTCGGGGGTGTTTCCCTCTCAGACCCTGAGGAATCAGAGTGGACAGAGAAGCGCTGACCTGACGGGCAAATTTCAGGGGCTCCCCTACCCCCAGGCCTGCTTTTTTCCTTCAGTGTCAGGCACAGCTGGTTCGACTCATATTCAGATCGTATCTGAGCGTTGGGAGGAGGTGGAAGAGTGACGCTCCCCTCTGGGAAAGGGGCGTCCCCTGCTCATTGGTGATGGTTTCAGAGAAGATTGTAGAAAGATCCAGAAATTAACTAAAAATTTCCGAGCTTTGTGTACAGCGCCCTCTGGAGGCCGCCTCTGGAATTGACAGGGAGGTGGCACGGGGAGGAAAACCGGGGTGAGAAACTCAAAAATACTCTCAAATATTTACTACAATGGACTCAGCAAACAGGGACAGAAACCAGTGAGGTGGCCAGGAAGGCTCAGCGACCCTCCGCCGCCTTCCCTCGTCTCTCCCGGATAACCCCTGCGTCTTAGAAAGGCAGAACCGTAATTTCTTAATGCCGATTGGACTAAATTGAGGTATAATTTAGTTACAGTGGAATGCGCAGAAACAAGTGCCCAGTTTGATGAGTTTCGACAAAGTCTTGCCAGATCACCTGCACCCCCACCAAGATCTAGAACCTTCCAGCACCCCAGACAGCTCTTTTCCTGATTTCTACACCGCACACATTTTGCTGATTCTGGAACTTCACCCAGAAGCCACCATCTAAACGGGCTCCTTTGGGGTCTGGTTAAAGAGCCGTGATTTTGCAAATGTATTATATGAGGTAAGAAGATCTGTGCGCAGGGAAGAAAGTCTTCAAGATAATTTTGTCTTTGGAAAAGGCGAGCTCTAAGTAGAAAATTATTTTTAAAAATTTTAATTGCCTCATAAACCGTTTTTGTTTTTTTTCTTCTTTTTTAAAAATTTCCCCTTTATTCCCTACCCCCCGAGATGGCTCCCTTGTCTGTTTCCTCGTTGTCTTTGCTTCTTGTCTGCTCATTGCCTGCTTATTGTTGTTCTTTTCTCATTGTCTGCTCGTTGTCTGTTGTTTATTTTTAGGAGGCACCGGAAACCGAACCTGGGACCTACCATGTAGGAGGCGGGCACTCAACTGCTTGAGCCACATCTGCTCCCCCCTTTTATTTTTTTATTTTATTTTTTAAGGATGTACCGGGGATTAAACCCAGGACCTCGTACATGGGAAGCAGGCGCTCAGCCACTTGAGCTACATCCGCTCCCCTAAACCATTTTCTTGATAGGTGTGTTGGTCTCTTCCCTGGCAGGAATGGAACAGTTAGTCTGAAACACAAAGGTCACTGCTTGGCGCTATCTACCAAAACTGCATGCATGCATCTTGGAAATACCGCCAAGAGTAGAGTGGAGAGCTCGGTCGTGGGGTGACTGCACGACGGAGCACGTGACAGAGCTGTTGTGACACGGACTCACAGACCATCTCACACACCGTGCCGAAGGCGAGAAGTCAGACGTAGAACATGCTGAATGGTTCCACTATAAAAAGCTCAAAGCAGGCAAGACTTACTGGTGGTGACGGAAGTCAGCTGAATGGCCACTCTCGGGGGGCTTCGCAACCGGGAGGACATGAGGCTTTTGAGGCTGCTGGTGATTGTTCTGATACTTGGTCTGGGTGTTGATCGACTAAGCGTGTGCGCTTTGTAAAAGTATCACGGCACGGAGCAGTTGAGATGGGCACCTTTCCCTGTGGGTGCGTTATCTGTGATGAAGCCTTTCAACAACCACAACCCAAAGTTAAGCTCTTGTGAGCAAAGGTAGGGAAGCGGATGTGGCTCAGGCGACGGGGCTCCCACCTACCAAATGGGAGGCCGCTGGTTCGGATCCCAGTGCCTCCTAAAGAAGACAGCGAGGTCGTGTGATGGGCAGGTGCGGCAAGCTGACACGGAAGAGACACAAGAAGAAAAAACATAATGAGAGACACAACAAAGCAGGGTGTGGAGGGTCCCAGTACCTCCTAAAGAAGACAGCAGGCTAACATGACAGACAGGCTCGGTGAGCTCACACAAGATGACACAACAAGAGACACAGGGAGGAAAACCATAATGAGAGACACAACAAAGCAGGGAGTGGAGGTGTCTCAGGTGATTAGGCGATCAGAGGTCCCGTGTTCTGTTCCCAGTGACTTGTAAAGAAATAAGGAAGATGAACAAACCCAGCAAGTGCCAACAAGGGGGTGGGGAGAAATAAATAAATAAAATAAATCTTAAAAAAAAAAAAAAGCAATGGTAAGTCTCTTGAGTTTCTGTGGGTCCTAAATTGGTGAGTTGAAGTAGGATTATTATCGATTCACCAGTTTTGGGGTTTCATCCTCATTTTGCTTAGAAAAAAATAATCTTGGGAATGGGGATAAAAAGCTGAGGATGACAGAACCATCAGCTCTTCCCCAAGGCTCTGATATTTTAAAGGGGTTGATGATGGTGATCCCTTCTCTAAAAGAAAGTGTGTGTTGTTTTTTTTTAAACAGATTTTGCAAATTGAAATGTTTTCAAAATTGAGGGCTTTTGTTAAACATTTTCCGTTTAAAACAGAATAAAGAAGATAGCATATTAAAATGGGGCTTTCATTTTTCACATGTCATAATATTTCTCTATTATTGCTAAAAAAAATATGTCTCGGGGAATTTTCAAAAACTTCAATCTTGCATTTCGTCTCTGTTGCAGTAAATAGGACGGTTTCGGCAGGATGTAAAACTGGGGACCCAAGCATGGCATATTTTATTAACCCCAGCAAAGAGCCACACTTTTCTATCACAGCTGAAGTGGCTAAAGCTTCCCGAATCCCTTATATCTGCTTTGATAAAACCTCTACCTTTAGATGAACTGCTATTTCAGAGAATATAAAATGCTGCGTGAATATGGCTCTGCAACTGAAGTGTGCTCTAATCTGGTGGGTGTCTGAAAATTTTTTTGTAAAAACCTTTTTACCATGAAATTAAAGCATATACAACGCAAATAGATAATTTAACCTGTCACCATGAAGCCAAAACACAGGCCTTTGCCAGGGCCCAGGAATCCCCCACCCCACCTCAACTGTGAGATCCATTTTTATCCTCCCCCAGACGTAACCAGTAATGTGAGGTCTAGGATCATTTCTTTGCTACTTAGTTTACAGTTTGCCCACGAAACTACACAGCCTAAATAAATTTAGTTTTTTCTCTTCTTTCAAAACTTGATATAAATGAGATTATGCTGTTTTTAGTCTTTCGTATCTGATTTCTTAGTATCAATCCATGCCGGTCCTTGTAGCTGAGTTTATTTATTTTCATGAGTGTATAATGAATATACCATTAGGTTATTTACCCGTTTGATCTGAGTTGATCAAGGTTTTGGCTGTTTATAAAGCAGCTATGAATACTCTCTGGTACATGTGTCTGAGCACACGCACATGTGTGTGTGTGTATACCAGAGTGGGATTGCCAGGTCGTGGTGTTTGTGCATCTTCAAACTCACCTGATAAGGCCAAAGTCTTTTTCAAAGTTGTTGCACCAATTCAATTTACATTCACACCAAAAGGATCTGATAACTCCCATTGCCTCGCATCCTTGCCAACACTTGTTATTAGCAGACCTGAAATTCTGTTCCCAACCTGTTGGGTCTGTAGTGGAATCTCATTGCAGTTTTAATTTCCATTTCTCTACTTACTAACAGGGTTGAACCCCTTTTCATACATTCGTTGGCTATTTGGGTTTCCTCTTCTGTGAACCATCTTGTCAAGTGTCACCCCATTTTAAACGTGTTTCCCTAACTTTTTCTTATGGATTTCTACAAAATCTTTAAATATCCTGGAGATGAACCTCCTTTTATCATTTACATGTGTTACAAACAGCTCCATCTTGTGACTTGCCTTTTCGCTCTCTGACTGGGTATCTTTTGACCAGTTCTTAATTTTAATATAATCCAATGTATCATTCTTTTCCTTTACTGCTAGTGCTTTATGTGGCCTGTTCTGGAAATCCGTCATCCCCAGGTGGTAAGCGTATTGTCCTATTATTGTTTTTATCTTTCACATCGAGATCTATCATCCTCCTGAAACTGGTTTTGTGCGTGGTGTGAAGTGGGGGTCTCATCCTCTCTTTCTCCCATCGTGATTTCCCAGGAGCATTTGGGGGAAAGACTGCTCCTAATGACTCTAGCCGTATGAGGTCTTGGAAGCAATGCTGCAGTACATGACGAGACTCAGGACACACAGGGCAGCTGGTTCCCATCAGTGACTCACCTACTGCTCCTAGGAATATACTCAGTCGGAATGTATGCATAAATCCAGCAGAAGGCATGGATAGGAATGCCAGGGACAGCTCTATTCCTAGCAGCCCCACATGGAAACAACGGCAATATCCATTGAGAGTAGAGCGGATAACTCAACCACGGGGAGGCTAAAATCTACTGGGAGCAATATACCAGAAATGGGTTGGTTTTTACAATGGGAATTTACTATGTTAAAAGCTTTTGGTTCTCAGGCTGTGAAAATGTCCACATGAAGACATCATCAGAGATGCTGTCTCACTGGAGGTCGGCTGCCGGCGATCCTGGGCTCCTGCCGCGTGGCAAGGCGCAGTGCTGGCTCTGCCAGTCTCTGCCTTCTCCTCCAGGCTCACTTTCTCCCCGAGCTCGGCCGTGGGCGGTCAGGCACATGGCAGGGTCCACTCTCCTCTGAGCCTTGTTGCTTCGGCTTCGGGCTGCTCCATTTGTGGCTTGTCTCCCAACATCTGGAGGCTTCTCTCTGTTACTGCAGCTTTTTTCTTTTTCCTCAGTGTCTGTGCGTTTTTTTTTTTGTTTGTTTTTTTAGGTACCAGGGCCAGGGATTGAAACTGGGACCTCGTGTGTGGGAAGCCAGCACTCAACCACTGAGCCACATTGGCTCCCCTGAGTTGTTTTATCGCTTGTTTGTTTGTTTGTTTTCAGGAGGCACTGGGAACTGAACCCGGGACCTCCCGTGTGGGAAGCAGGTGCTCAACCAGTCGAGCCACTTCCGCTCCCCTGTCTGCAGCTTTTTATTCCTCCATTTATAAAGGATTCCAGTAGGAGGATTAAGATCCACCCTGAGTCCCACAGTCTAATTAAAAGGGCCTTAACTGAATCTAATCCAAAGGCCCCATCTACGGTGGGTTTACAGGCACAGGAAAGGGCTCACTGTAAGAGGAGGATTTGGGAAGCGGATGTGGCTCAAGCGACTGGGCTCCCGTCTACCATATGGGAAGTCCAGGGTTCGATTCCTGGGGCCTCCTGGTGAAGGCGAGCTGGCCCACGTGGAGAGCTGGCCTGGGCGGAGAGCTGGCCCACGTGGAGAGCTGGCGCAGCAAGATGACGCAACAAAAAGAGACAAGCTGACAGAAAAGCGCACAACGAATGGAAACAGAGAGTAGACAGCGAGTGCCAGCAGCGAGGGGGAATAAATAAATAAAATAAATATATATTTTTTAAAAGAATAAGTTGCAAGAGGCCCAAAGAAGAACAGACCCAAATAAAAATTAAAAAAAAAAAAAA
>JAKSZT010028938.1:0-11547 GCA_026826555.1 Tolypeutes matacus | reverse complement strand
TTTCCTTGAATGCCAAGAGCTAACAAAAAAAAAAAAAAAAGGAAAAAAAGAAAACATCTCCCCAGTCTTTGCAGAGTGACCTGTGTGTAAGTGCTCTTCTTCAGCACTTATCCATACAAAGAATTTAGAGAATAGCTTGAGGCCAAAATATAGGGGCTCCCCTGATCCTTTCTGAGCATGCTTCTTGGGCATATGCATGTGGCCCTGGGAATTCCCGTTTATATGGATTCGAATGTCCCCTCTTCCCTAGGAAACAGCTTCCCCTTGGTCCTCCTGACATTTCACTGGATGTCCTATAGTCATCAATCTGTCACTCCAGGCAGTCACTTGACTGCTCTGCCACAGCATTATGTATGTAGGAGAGCCCTCTGCGAACTGCTTTCTTCACACAGGGCAAGTTCTGGGTCCGTGAGTCCCTCAGGCCACCTCCAGAAAGATTGTGCCAGACATACATGCTCCCCGTAAGTTCACAAGGGTTACTCTGCTCCCTTCAGAACCGGGACCTGGGATTCCGATCAGGAGAATGGGCTGTCTTTGCACTGAGCTGGTGAGAGGTGGGGGAGGAGAGCCTATCACATTTTTTAAAGATAAAATTTTATTGAAGTATATCATCCATACATGAACATAAATAAACAATAAGTGTATAGTAAAAGTTGTGAACTTACAAAACAAAGATGCGTATCATCATACGGGGCTCCCATATATCACCCCATCACCAACACTTTGCACTGTTGTGAGACATTTGTTACAAACTATGAAAGAGCATCATCAAAATATTTCTATTAACTATAGCCCATATCTTACATTTGGTGTATTTTTTCCCCAACCCACCCAATTATTATTATTTTTTAAACAATTTATTCAAGTATATCATTCATACACGAACATACATAAACTATAAGTGTTCAGTAAACATCGTGAACTTACAAAACAAACATGCATAACATCATACAGGGCTCCCACACATCGCCCCCCCCCAAACACCCTGCATTGTTGTGAAACATTTGTTAACAAATTATGAAAGAGCATCGTCAAAGTATTACTACTAACTATAGTCCGTATCTTCCTCCCCTACACATTTTTTTAAGGATTTATTTATTTATTTATTTACTTTTACCAATTTTTACACGCCCCCCCGCCCCAGTTTTTGCTATTTCTGTGTCCATTCGCTGGGCAACTCTCTGTGTCCATTTCCTGCCCTCTCTTCTCATCCTTCTCCTCCTGTCTTCACTGGGATTTGATCCTCGGAACCCCCATGTGGAAGAGAGGTGTCCTACCGCCTGCACCACCTTAGCTCTGTTTTTTTCGGTGTGTCTTGTCTTGGCTCTCCCTTGAGTCACTCTCCTGTTATGTCATCATCTTGCTGTGTGGCTCACGGGGACTGACAGCTCACCTGCTCGCGGGGCCTGGTGGCACCCACGCCTTTTTTTTTTTTTCCTCGCCTTCTATATTTTCCTTTTTTTTCTTTTCACTGGGAGGTCCTGGGGGTCGAACCCAGGTCCCTCCACATGGGAGATGGACGCCCAACCACCCGAGCCACACCTGTGCCCCTTCTGTATCTCTTAAGGCTGATCAAAGAGACCCAAAGTTAAGAGTCTTTTCCCCATACAGGATGGTCATATAATAAATCAGGCTTAGTTTATCACCAGCATTCTAAAAACCAGACTAGGGAGAAAAACTAGGTCTGGGGTCACATGCATGGTTTCTAATATAGCGAATGTTTAGCCTACCCTGATTATCACAAAATCCACCCAATTATTAACACCCTGTATTAGTATTATACATTTGTTATAGTTCATGAGAAAATATTCTCATGTTTGCCCTGTTAATCACAGTCGATCCTACCACTTTTAAGTGGCCTTTTTCTTAATTCAACGTTCACCCTGCTACTGCGACCCTTTAACTGTTTTTTTTTTTTTGTTTGTTTTTTTGTTTTTTGGTGCTTTAAGAAAGATGTTTCTGCCCATTCTTACTGGTTATTCAAAGCTTCTGTGGGGGGATGGAGGCATCTCACTCTGCCATCATGATTGGGGGGGAGCCCCTCATTCATTCATTTTTTTAAAGGTTTATTTTATTTATTTATTTCTCCCCATCCCCTTGTTGTTTGCACTTGCTGTGTCCGTTCATCTTCCTTGTTTCTTTAGGAGGCACCAGGAACTGAACCTGGGACCTCCGATGTGGGAGGGAGGCGCCTAATCACTTGAGCCACCTCCACTCTCTGCTTTTGTTGTGTCTCTCATTATGCTTTTTCTTCTTGTGTTTCTTGTGCCATCTTGTTGTGTCAGCTTGCCGCACCTGCCCATTGCATCAGCTTGCTGTCTTGCCCGTCCTTTTTAGGAGGCACTGGGAACCTCTGCTTCCTGCTTTATTGTGTCTTTCATTATGTTTTTCTTCTTGCTTTTCTTGTTGTGTCATCTTTTTGCATCAGCTTGCTGCACCTGCGAGTTGTGCCAACTCGCTATCTTCTTTAGGAGGCACTGGGAACCGAACCAGGGACCTTCCATGTGGTAGGTGGGAGCTCAAGTGCTTGAGCTGCATCTGCTTCCCCATTTATTCATTTTTTTTTTTTTTAAACCGGTTAGTTTTTTTTTTTACATTTTATTTACTTATTCATTTATCCCCCCCTTGCTGCTTGTGCTCGCTGTGTCCATTTGCTGTGCGTTTCTCTGTGTCTGCTTGTCTCCCCTTGCTGGGTCGTCCTGCTGCGTCAGCTCACTGCGCCATGTGGGTCGGCTTGCCTTCACCAGGAAGCCCCGGGAACCGAACCCGGGGCCTCCCATATGGTAAACGGGAGCCCTACTGATTGAGCCACATCCGCTTCCCCCATTCATTCATTTTTGAGTGCTCTGCCCACAATGCACCAGTTCTGTCCTGGGGATGGAGCACTGAGCAGACATTTTGGCTAGGGTGGCTAGGAAGAGCCTCACACTGAGAAGGTGATAGATGAGCAAATGCCTGAAGAAGGGAAGAGAGGGCACCATGCAGACCCTGGGAGAAAGCATTTTGCAGAGAACAACTAGTGCAAAGACCCTGAGGCAGGGACATGCCTGGAGTTTTGGAGAAGCTTGAGGATGTCCCAGTGGCTGGAGCAGAGTCAGTCAGGCATGAGTAGTGGGAGATGAGGGCAGCGAGGTGATGGGGGCAGTTTGTGAGTGGGAGGACTGGTTTTGACCCTGAGTGACACGGAGCCACAGGAAAGCTGAGGGCAAAGGAGGGATGTGGTCAGACTCAGCTGTTCATGGGCTCCCTCTGGGGTTGGAGATCTACTGATACTGCGGTCTTCCCTTCCTCTCTCTCTCTGCCCCTTCCTCTCGCTGTCTGCCTTCAGTGGCCTCTGAAGCTACGGCCTTCGGGTGAGTAGTTTTGGCTTTGGAGGTGGGGGGAGTGTAGGGAGGAGTTCCAGTTTCCCCTCCTCTGTGACCTCAGACCTGTGACACCCCCCCTTTCTCCCTGTAGTACATTCTACTGAAAAAGAGTCTGGAGATGCAATTTCCAAATTGTCTACTCTTTGTAAGTGTGCTGGTAGCTGGGGGCAGCAGGGTGGGTGAGGTGGTGGTCAGGGCCCTGAGATCCTTGAGGGGCTCCCAAGAGTTCTCAGCCTCCCCCCACCCTAACCTTCCCTCCCCAGGAGGAGGCCAGATCTTCCCAGGCTACAGGGGAGTTTGAAGTGTTTGTGGATGGAACACTGGTCCATTCGAAGAAGGTGATTCAGAGCAAGGATCCTGGATGGGGCGGGAGGGTGGTGCTGGGATTCTGGGAAGTGGGAGATATGTCTGTGCTCTCTTCCCCTTTGTGCCCAGAAAGGTGATGGTTTTGTGGACGACAGCAGGATGGAGACAATTGTGAGCAGTATCAAGGAGGCCATCAAGAAAAGGTAGCAGGCAGCCGGCGAGCTGGAGGTGAGGCGCGGGCTTGCGGAGGTGGCAGTGGGAGGGCAGGGGCTGGAGTGGAGGTGGGGGCAAGGGCAGGGGACAGGGTGCTGTCTGGGAATCACAGCCCCAGGCCTTGCTCAGCCAGTCCTCACTGTTAAACCAGAGACA
Source organism: Tolypeutes matacus (assembly GCA_026826555.1). Classification (NCBI taxonomy): domain Eukaryota; kingdom Metazoa; phylum Chordata; class Mammalia; order Cingulata; family Chlamyphoridae; genus Tolypeutes; species Tolypeutes matacus. The sequence continues at coordinate 7,507 of JAKSZT010028938.1, read as the reverse complement.
AGTCACTTACACCCTTTTCTGAGTCTCGATTTCCTCATCTGTAAAATGGGGTTGTTGAAATGATTCCGTGAGATGGCTCACGTAGGGTAAAGAAAACAACCAAAAAAACATTGTGTGGATGGGGAGCCGAAGTAGCTCAAGTGGCTGAGCGCTTGCTTCCCATGTATGAGGTCCTGGGTTGGATCTCCGTTACCTCCTAAAAAAGCAAAACAAAACCACAAAAAACCTGAATGGGAAGTTTTGCTTGGTGGTTATAGTTTTGTAAATAAAATTTTTAAAAGGCAAAAATAAAAGTGGCACAGAGTAGGGCTCAGTGTATGTTGACCAAAAAAAAATTTTTTTTCCCAAAAGAGCATTTTATTTTAGCTTTCAGTTGTGAAGGTGGGCTGCCCAATAACAGCATAAGGAACATGTGGCTATTTAAATTGAAATTTGACTTAATTAGAATTAAATACAATTTGAAAAATCAATTCATCAGTGACAGTGGCCAAATTTCAAGTCTTCAGTAGCCACATATGGCTACTGCCTAAGGTAAAGAGGGCGTGGATAGATGGAATCCATCATCACAGGAAGTTCTATTACTATTATTGTTCAAAGGTACTAAAGTATATGCACAATAATTTACTTGCCACTGATAGTGGATTTTTAAAGGCACTTATGTGACACACCTGCAAGTGCTACTGGTTTAGTCCCTTGTCACCTGTTTTTTTTTTTTTTTTTTAAGATTTTATTTATTTATTCATTTATCCCCCCCTTGCTGCTTGTGCTCGCTGGGTCAGCTAACCACGCCGTGCGGGCGGGCCTGCCCTCACCAGGAGGCCCCGGGAACCGAACCCGGGACCTCCCATATGGTAAACGGTAGCCCTACTGATTAAGCCACAGCTGCTTCCCCCTATGTTTTTTGTGTGTGTGTGTGTGAGAGTAGGACCTTTTTTAAATTGAAGTATGTCATTCATTCATGAACATACATAAAGAATTAAGTGTATATTAAAAGTTGTGAACTTACAAAACAAACATGCATAACATCGTACAGGGCTCCTACACATCTCCCCACCCCTAACAACTTGCATTGTTGTGAAACATTTGTTACAAGCTCTGAAAGAGCATTGCCAAAATCTTACTACTAACTGTAGCCCATATCTTACATTTGGTGTAGTTTCCCCACAACCCACCCAATTATTAGCACCCTATATTAGCATTATATATTTGTTATTGTTTATGAGAGAAGGTTCTCCTATTTGTTCTGTTAACCATAGAACATCTTCCACCACTGGGTTCCCTGTGTTATACAGCCCCATGCTTTGTACAATCCATTCAAAATGTACACTCAGTGGCTCTTATTTTCATAACAGTTATACTGTCATCACCTCAGTCAGTTTTAGAATGTTTTCATTACTCCAGAAGGAAAAATCCCATACCTCTTCCCCCCACTGTCCCTTAGAATTGAAATAGTAACTTCTCTGCCATTGCTGCTAATATTACAATATTACTGTTAAATGTCATCCATAAGTTACAGTAGTTGTAATTTTCCCATGTATCACCATATTCTTAGCACTTTGTAAAGGAAGAGCATTCTTGTATTTATACTATTAACCAAAATCTTCATCCACCACCGAAATCAGTTATACATTTCCTGGATTATACTCTAGTCCTATATGTTTTTACATTTATTTTCAACTTTGCTGAGGTACAGCTGATGTATAGGAGACAGCACCTGTTGGAAGTATACAAGGTGATGGGTTTGATCCATGTGTGTACCTGTGCAATCACCATCACAATCAAGAGAATGAGCCATGCTCGTCCGTCACCCCTGAAATTTCCTCAGGAGTTTTTGTAATCTCTCCCTCCCTCTACCCAGTCCCATGCAACCCAGTAATCTGCTTTTTGTTGCACTAGATAAGTGTACATTTTCTTTAGAATTTTATATAAATGGAGGCTGTAATTTTTAAAACCTTTTTTGTTGTGGAAATTTCTAGACATATATAATAATTGAGAGAATAGTATGATGTGCCCATGACCCAGGTCAGCTTTTATCACCTTTCCCTTGCCTTGTTTCATTCATTCTCTTTTTTTTTTTTTCCTTGCACTGTAATATTTTAAAGTAGATTCCAGATCTCAGGTCATTTCACCTGTAAATAAATACCTCAGTATGCATGCATCTCAGATAGATACTTTATTTTTTTTTATATAAATCCAAGACCATTAGCACATGCAACAAAATTTTAAAAATGTTTTAACATCATCTAATACCTACCCATGTCTCAAAAATATCTTTCTACAGTTGGTTTGTGGAGTTAGGATCCAGACAAGGTCCACACACATGTTTTATTATTAACTGTTTTTAAAGAGTTATAAACAGGTTTTTTTTGAATCCCTACTATGTACTAGGCTCATAAGTCTTTTTAGCAACCAAGCTAGGGTGTTGGGTCAGGCAAGGCGGGGTAAAGGTCTGTTTCTCACTCCTGCCAATATGCAGAATAGGCTGGTGGTTACATCTGCAGCTTCCAGGGTCACGGAGACCTGGGTTCAAATCCTGGGTCCGCCAGCCATGCCAGGCTGAAGTGAGGTGAGGTGAGATGTGCTAAATGCTTCCCAAAGTCCTTCCTCAATAACTGATAGCAGTTCTTATTGCAATCAGTAAAGACTCTTCTGTTTGCAAGAGAAAATGCAGCCCAAGCTGGTTTAAGGGGAAAAAAAAATTGGCTCATAAGAAATAAATCTGAGGTGTCTATTGCCACAGGTATGGCTGCATGCAGGTACCTGAAGCCTACCACTGGGACTCTCTCTTTTCTTCTGGGTTTTATTTATTTATTTTCCTGGTCAGCCTGTATTCTACCCCTCTGAGGTGGGGAGACACAAGTCCTGCAGAAGGGCCTCATTGGCCTAGATAGGTCACATATCCATCACCGAGCCAATCGCCAAGGCCAAGGGTGTGTGCGCTCTCATTGGCCAGTCCTGAGTCATGTGCCCGCTCCTGGAGGCCAAGGGGGTGGAGCTGGTCCGGGGTGCGAGGAGAATAATAACTCCTTACGTTATAGATCAGAGGATGAGTAATGGTTGGCTAGAACCCCTGCTCTCCCATTTGTTGGCTGTGTGACCTGGGGCAAATGCCATCACCTCTCTGTGCCTCAGTTTCCTCCTCTGTAAAGCAGAGATTATGGTAGCCCTTACCTCATTGGAGTTTTAAAAAATATATTTTTATTACAGTAGTTGTGAACTTACAAAAAAATACGGAACGCTTCACGAATTTGCATGTCATCCGTGCGCAGAATCTTCTCTTTATCATTCCAATTTTAGTATATGTGCTGCCAAAGCGAGCACACCTCATAGGATTCTTAAAAAATTTATATTCAGGGAAGCGGCTGTGGCTCAATCAGTGGGGCTCCCGTTTACCATATGGGGAGCCCCGGGTTCGGTTCCGGGGCCTCCTGGTGAGGGCGGGCCCGCCCGCACGGCGTGGTTGGCTGACCCAGCAAACGCAAGCAGCAGGGGGGGGATAAATGAATAAATAAAAAAATCTTAAAAAAAAAAAAAAATATATATATATATATATTCAACAAATATTTGCTGAGCACCTACTATGTGCTTGATACCGTTCTAGGCCCTGGGGGTACATCAGTGAACAAAACCTTGTCCTTCTGGAACTCACATTCTAGTGGGGGAGACAGACAATGAAGAAGATACATAGGTAAATTACTAGGCCTTTTAGAATGTGCTAGGGAACAAAGTAAAGCAGGGAAGGGAGTGAGGAGTGCTGGGGAGTTTTTTTTGCAGTTTTCAATTTGGTGGTCAAGGAAGGCCTCATTGAGAGGTTGATAGGTGCACACTTGAAGGGTATGAACGATTGAATCATGTGGGCCTCTGAGGAAGAAAGTATTCCAGGCAGTGGGAGCAGCAAGTGCAAAGGCCCTGGGGTAGGGTCTGCCTGGTATGTTTGAGAAGTAGCAAGGAGACCTGGGTGGGTGCTGGGATCCATGTGAAGCTCTAGAACAGTGGCAGGCACACAGTAAGCCCTGTAGAAATGCTATTATTTTTAGGGACTTGCTGTACTATTGTTATTATGGCTATTTTAAAAATTATTATTTTCTCTCTCCTTTCCCCATCTCAGGAGCCTCAGCAGGATGGCGAGAAGGGCTGAAATGTTGCAGTCAGGTCCTTTTCTGATGGTGGCTGGGGCTAGGGCGGGGCCAGGGAGGGATGAAGAGGGAAATACATACAGAGACTGCCTTCCTGTGTCCTGCTCTGGCTGTGTCTTCTGTTCTGTTGCCACACTCACTTCTGGGATATGCGGAAGGGTCCCCAAATCAACCAGTTTCTGGGCTGGGCAGAAGGTTTGCCGAAACTAAAACTAGTCCTACTGCTTCTCAGGTTTGCTTCTGCTAGTCTAGCCTCAACTCCTCATGCTGCCAAGGCCAATTTGTTTCTTTTGTTACTTTTTTGTTTTCCCTGCCCTGGTTAAGGTCCTCAATGTTCTCATCTGTAAAATGGGGGTTATAAAACTAACTCATGGAATTTTTGTGATTATTATATATTAAACTATGCCTGAGAAGAGATTAGCACATGACCTGGCGCCGAATAAGTGCTTGACACGTGGGCTTCAGTGATGAGTACTTTTGCCTGCAAGTAACAGCAAGCTTGACTGCCAATAGCTCACGCAACAGCAGAACCAAATTGTTCTCATGAAACAAGTTTGCAGGTGAGCCTGCCATTAGAGACCCAGACTTTTTCTGTGGTTCTTTTCCGCTTTGGTTAATGCGTTGGCTTTGGGGCTCATGCAGATTGTTTCCTGATTGCACTTCCACACATTGTCTAGATTCCAAACGGGAGAGGGGTGAAGAAGCAAAGCCATACCTGCTGGATCTTCTCATTAGAAAAGCAAAACTTTCCTGGAAGCCACACTTAGTCTTCTGCTGTTACTTTTCCCTGCCTGTCCATCCCCAGTCCGGCCTCCACCTTCCCAGCACCACCTCTGCAAACAAATAAAAAACAAATAGCGGGGGGAGCAGATGTGGTTCAAGCAGTTGAGTGCCCACCTCCCACATGGGAGGTCCTGGGTTCGGATCCTGGTGTCTCCTAAAGAAAACAAAACAAAACAAAACAAAAACAGACAAGCAGACAATGATTAAAAAAACCCAAGCAGACAGCAAGCACAAAGAGCAAAAACAACGAGTAAAAACAATGAGCAAACAGATGAGGGAGCCATCTTGGGGGTGGGGGATATTTAAAAAAAAAAAAACAAATAGGGGAGTGAATGTAGCTCAAGGGTTGAGTGTCTGCTTCCTATATACGAGGCCCTGGGTTCAATTCCTGGTACCTCCTGAAAAAAAAAAAAAAAAATATATATATATATATATATATATAACTTAACCTCATAATAAGGGAAAGGCAAATTAAAACTACCAAATACCATTTTTCAACTACAAGATCAGCAAAATCCAGACATGTGATGGCTGTAAGGAAACATCCATGCTCAGCAATTGCTGGTGGAAGGTGAATTGGTACAACAGGTACGGAAAGCAACTTAGTAATATATATAAAATTCAAATGCATACCACTGGCCCAGAGTTCTCACTGTGTTATATTTTATATAACAAAGAATCTAAGAAGCTACTGATTATAAGGTGCACCATTATTTTTATGAAAAATTAAGAAAAATACAGTATTACACCATCAAAGGTAAGATACGGCCCAACTTCAGAGATACTGGAATATGCAAAAAGTACATTTAGAATTGATGCAATACTGTACTTGTGCACATGCCACATCATATGTGTACAAGGTGAACTATTATAGCCATGGTGTTTTTTTTTTTTTAAAACGGTGTTTTATTTTTGTGATAGAAAAAGATGGGAAACAATCCAAATGTCCATTGATATGCTCCTGGTTAAGTTATGACATAGTCACAGAGTGGAATAAAATGCAGCTCTGAAAATGAAATGTACTGGCTTAGTACGATCTTGAAGATATGTTCTTAATGAAAAAGCAATGTATAAACCAGCAAATATGCCAATTTTTGTGCAGAAAGGGAAAAATAAACCTATATTTATATTTGCTTGTGTATACATAAGGAAAAAGAAGGGCTGATGAGAGCTGTGGTTGGTACTGGGTGGAGAGGGACAGGGATGAAAGCCTTTTCACTGTTTATTTCAGATTTATGGGGGCTTGTGACTTGATTACTTACCAAAAACTTCAACAGAAAATTAAAAATTGAGGAAAGAAAAAAATGAGATATTTCAGATACTCTTGAAAACATGATTTTTTATATGATATATACAATAAGTACTTTGCTTATCATTTGAAATGCCTCAGAAAACACAAAACCAGTCTTACACTAAAAACTTCTGTTGACTCTGACGTGAGGAGGGCATATAGCCTTCCAATCCTAATAATTCAGCGACAACGCCTTATTCTTATTGCTGTTTGATCGTTTCTTTCGTCATCATGGGGTCTAGTATTAGCAATTTTTCTTCAAGTCTCAGTTTTAACGTGGTATCCTTTACTTAAAATTTTCCTTCCTTCCTTCCTTCCTTCCTTCCTCCCTCCCTCCATTCCCTCATTGTTTTGCATTTTGCTGTGTCTGTTAGTTGTGTGCTGGTCTTTCTAGAAGCATCGGGAACTGAACCCAGAAACTTTGATGCAAGAGGGAGGTGCCTAATTGCTTGAGCTACCTCTGCTCCCTGCTTTGTTGTGTGTCTCATTATGTTTTTTTCCTTCCGTCTCCTGCTGCGTCAGCTCCTCAGCTCGCTTTCTTGCTGGTTTTCTTTAGGGGCACAGGAACAGATACTGGGACCTCCCATGTGGTAGGCAAGGGGCGCTCAGTTGCTTGACCACATCCGCTTCCCTTCTTTACTTTTTAGTGAAGCAATTTTGAAAGGTATTTTCCACAATGCAGGGAAAAGAATCTGGACCAATCACAACTCAAAGACTGAGAGAGAACTCTTATAAGGCTTTTTGACACTTTTTTCCCATTTCTTTTCTAATCTTTTTTAAGATAAGCTTTTCACAACTTTCTGATCCTCTAGTTGTCAATTGAGCACCGCCTCATTCTTACATACTTGGATTTTCTTACCATCAAGTTACTGGACTGGTGTAAGAGTGTCCTGAATGCAGAGGTTCTCCTGACGTTCTCACCTAACTCTTCTCTACTGCTAACCTTAGCACTACCAAGTTCTTCTCTCAGAGGGTCCATAACTTGCAGTCAGCGATAGAGTCAATGTTAAAATATCAAACCCATCCTCTGAGGAGTCCGCTGATAGTCGGCACCAGAGGCGGCTTCCCTAGCAGTGCAGGCGGCCACAAAGCGCCTGCGGCGTCCTTCCAGCTCCCGTACCCCGCCCGGGGCAATGGGGCAATTTTCCTGGTGGCGGCGGAGGAGCTGCTGGGAACGAATCCCTACGACGCTAAGGGGCTGACGGAGGCGGACTCCAGGCAGTGCCGCCAGCCCTGCGCCGCCCGGGGCCTGGCCCCGAGCCGCCTCTCAGGACCCCCCTCCTCCCGGGCCCCCCCC
>JAKSZT010028912.1:3475-19165 GCA_026826555.1 Tolypeutes matacus | reverse complement strand
CGGAGGACATGGCAGAGCCGGGGACTCATGGCCGTCGCCCCAGGCCCGGCCTTACAGCGGGAAGAACCTGCTGCTGCTGTTCATTCTTGGGAGACTCCAGAGAGTTTGTGGAGACCTTTTAGAAAAATGATCAGAGTAAATACACCAAAATATTAGTGTCTGGGTAGAGGGAAACTTTTCTACAATAAGTACGCTTTACACTTTTCATCAGGCAATAATCATAGTTATAGGAGTAATCATAAACTCCAGAGGGATGCGAATATTCTTGCTGTCCTGATTTTGTGATGATCAGGGCAGGCTAAACATTCGCTATATTAGAAACCAGGCATGTGTCCCCAGACCTAGTTTTTCTCCCTAGGTCTGGTTTTTAGAATGCTGGTGATAAACTAAGCCTGACTTATTATATGACCATCCTGTATGGGAAAAGACTGTAACTTTGGGTATCTTTGGCCAACCTTAAGAGATATAGCAGGGGACGGATGTGGCTCGGGTGGTTGGGTATCTGTCTTCCATATGGAGGGACCTGGGTTCAATCCCCGGGACCTCCCGGTAAAAATAAAGAAAAAAGAGAAGTGTGGAGGTGCGTGGGCCACCAGGCCCCGTGGGCGGGTGTGCCGTCAGGCCCCATCCATGGGTGTACTTCAGGCCTCCGCGTGGGTGCACCACCAGGCCCCACTGCCAGGCCCCGTCCGTGGTTGCACCGTCAGGCCCCATGAGCCACGCAGCAAGATGATGACATAACAGGAGAGTGACAAAAAGGAGAGCCAAGACGAGACACAACGAAAAGCCAGGAATTAAGGTGGCGCAGGTGGTAGGATGCCTCCCTCCCACATTAGAGATTCTGAGGATCGAATCCTGGTGAAGATGGGGAGTGGCATGAGAGGAGAGTGCATGAGGCAGACATGGGGAGTTGCCCAGCAGATGGACAAAGAAACAGCAAAAACGGGATGGGGCGTGAAAATGGATGAAAGTAAATAAATAAATCCTTAAAAAATGTATAGGGAAGGAAGATACGGACTATAGTTAGTAGTACTACTTTGACGATGCTCTTTCATGATTTGTTAACAAGTGTTTCACAACAAGGCAGGATGTTTGTGGGGGGGTGATGTGTGGGAGTCCTGTTTGATGTTATGCATGTTTGTTTTGTAAGTTCACAATGCTTACTGAACACTTATAGTTTATGTATTTTCATGTATGAATGATATACTTCAATAAATTGTTTAAAAAGAAAAAAAAAAAAAAACAAAAAACTCCAGAGGGGCTGCCTGTCCATCAGCGCAGCGCTGTGCTGACAGCTTTGGGCCTGGGCCACAGGCTGCTGCTTATCAAGTGTGGACTCTAGAACAAACCACCTAATTGCTCTGTGCCTCAGTTTCCACATCTGTAAAATGGGGAAATAGTTGTCCCTGCCTTAGAAGGTTGCTGGGGGAATTAAATGACTTAATATATGAGAGCACTTAAAACAGAGTCTGTTTTAACCAGGCACTAAATAACCCTACCCATGATGACACTAACCCATTGAACCCTCACAACAGCCCTGTGGGGAAATACCACCATCTCCATTTCACAGGAAACTGGGGCAGAAGCACAAGGCCTCCAGCTTGGTGCCCCTCGGGGACCCAGGGCGGGGCCAGTGCTGCGCCGAGTCCCTCTGCCTGGGGTGTAAGTTGGGGTGGCTGGGTAGTCACGGATGACCCCCTCCCCAAATGGGCCCTCACAGACCGGGCATGGTCCGAGCACCCATCTTTGCTGCGTCTGGATAAAGAGAGGGGGTGCAAGAGCAAGGGGGCCTGAGAGGGTCCTGGGTGGGATCATTTCATGGTTTACAGGAACACTATTGTTTTCAGTGTCTTACATTTTCAATGTTTACGTATTTCAAACCTATACAAGGACTGGAACTACCTCAGACACCGTTAAGCAAATGCTAACATCTTGCGTATTTGTGTCAGACCTTTTTTTTAAGAAATAAAATGTTACTACACAACTAAGCCCACCACCTTGCCCCATGTCTTTTCTCTTCCAGGGGGTCTGTACTCTTAGAATGCATGAGTTTCTGTTTGTAGTACATTTGTATTAAGCATACTTATGTTTTTAGATTTATCCACAGTTCAAATAATTTTAAATGACCCCATTTGTAGGAATAAACTACAGCTTATTCATGCCCTATGCAGTGACATTTAGGTTGTTCACCTGTTAAAAATCATGCTCTGGTCTTCAGTAAACATCCTATACAAAGAGTTCTCCAAGGTAGACCTCGAGAGGGAATTCTGGATAAACCAACTGTCTCTCAAGAAGACTGCATCAGTATACCAGAGTCCTGGCCTTAATCTGACACTGACCCTAATGCTAACCTAACCCTAACCCTACCCAAACCGGACCATAAAGTGAACACTAACTTCGAAACTTGAATCCCTAACCCGAAAGTGAACTCAAATCTGAACCCTAACCCTGTCTAACCAAACCTGATCCCAAACCAGAAGCTTAACCCTAACCCTAACCCAAACCCTGTCTACCCCCAACCCAAAGTCACACCTTATCCCTAACCCTAACCTAAACCCCAACCCCAACCTGAATCCTAACCCAAACCTGATCCCTAACTCAAATTGGAACCCAAACCCTAACCCTAACATGCACTCTAACTATAACCCAAACGTGAACCCAAACCCAGCCCGTAACCCTAACCCTAACCCCATCCCGAACCAGAACCCAAACTTATATACCCTTCTTCCCTATCCAAACCAGATCCTGAACCCGAACCAGTAACTTAAAACAACCTGAACTTGAACTCACACCTCAATCGATACCCTCACCAAAGCTGAACTTTAATTCTACGCTTGGTCTTACCCCTACTCCTCTTATGAACCCCAACCGAATCCAACCTGCATCCTTGTTTTTTCCCGTTCTTTCCAGAAACCTAGCCCTACTGCTAATCCCAAACCCCATCCTGATCCCTCTAACCTGAAACCTAACATGACCTGGTATTTGAACCCAATCCCAACCCATATCCAAACCAAATCCAAATCACACCCCATCTAATCTGAACCCTCTAACCCTATTTTTTTCTGAATATTTGCTGAATCTGAATGTCAACCCTCTGAACCCTAGTCCCAACACCAACTTTAATCCAGATCCAATCAAATCCCAGCTCTAACCTCAAACTTGAACCCACACAATGTTTTGAAGCATAAGCTGAACACATTCTCACGCTTAACCAGACGCGTAAATCTACCTCATTGTACACTATTCCTAAAACGAACTCGAATCCAAATACGAGCCCAAACCCTAATTCTCAACACCCACTCTACTCCTACATTGTCAGTGCATATGTGGGGTTATCTTTTGTTTAACTCCTATCCTAACCCTAACCTCTAACCCCAACCTCAACCCTGAGCCTAACTCCACCCTCTCTACTAACCCTAACTCTAACTTCTAAACTCTAACCCTAACCCAAACGTCACTCAATTCCTACCCGACCCTCAATTCCACCCACAACTGCAATCCTAACTCGAAGCCAAACCCCAACCCCAGTGAGGCTTCCCCTGGCTCATTCATGCCAAATGTCAGCACAATCCCACTTTCCCAGTGTAAACAGGGCCCAAAGGCATGTTTCTTGAGTTATAATTTTCTCCTGGGCTCCCAATTAAACCTCACTCAATGTGCACTCCTAGCCACATGAACACACTCGCATGGAGACATTCCCCCATCATGACCCACTCCAAAAGTCCCCACTCCATTTGTACATACCACCCAGCAGCATGGTGGGTTTCTATTTCTGATTTTTTCGCTAAGTTTTTATTTTAATCCAAAGACTTTGCTTCATACAAAATGTCATTGTAGAAACAATAGAAGAATTCAAAGTTTGGCTGATAAATGGTACTCAGGCAGCAAACTAGTCAATCACAGAATTTTTTTTTTAACTAAGTCCCAGTTGAGTTGCATGGTTGGAACTTTTTTTTTAAAACACTGTTCTTAAATATAAATTTTTGCAACAAACCTTCAGTTTATATCAAACATAATTAAAAATTAACAAATGAAGAATACATTGTATCAAAAGTATGATGATACACATTTTCGTGCACATACTTGTATATATGTATATATTTTACATGCACACATAACTTGTTCAAACTACAGCCATTGCTTGAATGGTTCCAGATGCAAAGAACTGGTCGATGCATTTCAAATTTGGCAATACACTGTGAGATTTCAGGGGAAACATGATAGCTTGAGAAGAGACAGTACAAGAACAGAACCCAGAGTCAGGAAAACAAGACATAATATATCCTTTCCTCTTCCCTGTAATTTCCACCAATTCCAATACCTAGAATAATTCAGACAAGCCAGCGAATCCGTGTGTGTCCAGAAAAGCAGAGTCTCCACCCAGTGTAGCCCGGGAAGCGTGACTGTGGCTCTGCACAGAATGGATACGTTCGACACCCACAGTAACACGGGCTTGGGGGCGGGGTGAGAAAACCAGGGGGGAAATCGTAGGAGCGCAGCAAATCACGTGCACAGAGATTCCTGCTTAATGTCGTCCTGTTGGGACAAGCGTCATCTTTAGAGTTTCGTTGTGCCTTTGCGTAAGGAGATTCTGTGAAAAAGCTGGGCCCCAGCCACAAGAGCCTGGGACAGGCGGAGCCTTGCGTCCCCTCCGGAGCGCGCATCTCTGGCTGCACAGCCTGTGGGATCAGGCGCCCCCTCAGGAGCACACACCTGCACCCTTGCCGGCACCTCGCAGCTGAGCACACGGGGCTTCTTTAAGACTGATGGGGCAAGAGCCAGGGGAACATCACAACAATCCAGCAAAAGGTCATCTGAAATTTCAAAACGGGGAGGACACAGCAGAATCTGCCCACCTAAATGTCCTCTTTCCCATCTTCCAGCATCCCACACACCTCGAGCAACGTCCTAGAGAGGGTCTTTCTCTGTGACCACGCCCATGAGGGTGGGTTTCCCTCGACCACCTGCTTTTCCACGTTGGAGCGCAGTCACAGGTGTTTCTCCTTCGGAGCTCCAATCCCCCCACCCTCCCCTCCGCCTTCTTCCTGCTCAGACACGAGACTCCCACGACGGGCCCATATCTGACACCCCCAGTTCAAGCTCCCCATCTTCTCTGCTTCGTGTGAAAGGAAACTTCATCCCACACCCAGCAGAGATGACGCCCTCCCTGCCACGACCGCCTCCTCCCTGGGAACCACACAGCACGCTAGGAAAACGCCAAGCCACCCCTGCCGCTGGGGGCCAGCGAGTGCGCCACGCTCCGAGGCTCGTGGCAGGTCGGCGGAGAAGCAGCTGCCCCATCGCCAGCGACAAGCTTCCTGCGGACTCCGGCTGGCAGGCTCTCCGCTGACGCCAGCTCCCAGGGGCTGCCAGGAGGGCCCACGCGGCCCGCTGGTCCCGCCCCAGAGCCTCAGGTGCGAGGAGAGCCTGGCACGAGCGTCCAGGGCTCAGGCACTTGGTCGTGAGCAGCAGCCACACGGGTTACGGAAACTCACAATGGAAAGCAAAGCTTTCTAGTGGTTTGGTTTTTTAAAACATTGTTACGGGGGCGGGTGTGGCTCGGGTGGCTGGGCGTCCGCCTGCCATGTGGAGGCACCTGGGTTCGCTCCCCGGGACCTCCCGGTAAAATGAAAATATAGAGAGAGAGGGCGCGCGGGCCGCCAGGCTCTGTGTGCTGCTGAGCCATCGGGCCGGGAGCCATGCAGTGGGATGATGATGTGGCAGGGGAGAGCCAGGACGAGATGCTCCGAAAGCTGCAGAAGCCGGGGGCTGCGGTGGCGCGGGCGGCGGGATAGCTGTCTCCTGCATCGGGGGTCTCCGGGGTCGAGTCCTGGTGAAGACTGGAGGATGAGAGGAGATGGCGGGGGACACACACAGAGAGTTGCTCAGCGAATGGACACAAAAACAGCAAATGGGGAAGGGGGTGTTGGTTAAAATGGATAAAATAAATAAATCTTTAAAAAAAAAAAACAAAAACATTATGTTACATTGCTTCCCCATTTTCCTGGTTTTCTATTTTTTCTAAATCAAATGTTCAGAAACGACGAGAGGGAGAGAGGGCGTTGAGAGTAAAACCCAAAGCCAACGGCGAGAGCATTTACCAGATTTGGTCCCTTCGGGACTGACCGTGCACCAGGAAAAGGCAGCGGAGTCTGAGGATGCGCGGGCCGACACCGACAGGTGACAGGCATCCCGGCGGCTCTGCCCTTCCCTGCCCCGCACGGCACAGGGAACGCTGTCTGCTCCCCACAAGCTCAACCTCGGGAGAAGGGCCACATCCCAACCCCAGACCCCCGGTCTGCTCCGTAGGATTTGGATTTACCACGTCCTTCTCAGCCACGTGCAGCACATCGTCTTCAGTGTCTGACACGTGGCGTGAGACCCAGGAAGGCGGCATACCCAGGGGCAGGGAGAGCCACATCCCTTTAAGAAGGGAGTTTATTATCCATCCATCCAGAGGGGGAAGCAGGCCCTTTCCCTCTGCAGCCGCTGTCGCCGCCTCCACCCTGAGCGCGCCCGGGAACCTGGTGCGATGATAAAACTCATCCGCACCCACGGGCCCGTGCAACAGGCGCGTGCGGCCGGGCCAGCTAGCACCAGTCGTCGCGCTCGGGGGGCTGGTGGCAGCTGTGGGTGCCCGGTGCGCGAGCCGAGCCCCAGCGTGCAGTGGTAGCCGTTGGGCACGCGGCGCAGGGGGTGGGACTGGGAGGTCAGGGAGGAGACGTGGGAAGTCCTCGAGGAGCGGCCGGAGTTTGCGGCCACGGCCTCCGCGAAGGTGAGTGTGTCTTCAGGGGGGGTGCGGGCAGGGCCCTCGCCGCCCAGGCACTGCCCCCAGGAGGGGGGGGGTCGGAGCCAATCCGAGAGCCGGGCACCAGGGGCTGGCTGAGGGGGTCCCTCTGGAGCAGGGCGTTGCGTTCGGAAAGGCCACGGCTGAGCCGGCCGGGGAGGAGGCTGGGAGGCCGGTCTGAGGCCCGGTGAGGTGGATGGGCGAGGAGATGGCAGTCTTGTAGGTGATGCTGGGGCGGGGGGTCAAGGGGGTCTGGGGAAGCTGCCTCCGCCCACCACGGCCTGGGGTGCTAGCACCAGATGTTGACAGCAAGGGGCTCCCATTACCTGAACCTCTACCCTACATGAAAATGGAACAGAGCAAATAAAAAATAAAAAACCAAACACACAGAGCATGTGGTGGACACACAGAAGAGGAGATACGGAGAGGCGTGCGCCCAGTGAGGAGGGGGGCGAGGGGGAGAGCAGGGAGGGGAGTCTGGAGAGGAGGGAGGGGGCCAGAGCCCAGAGAGGGTGGGGGTGGGGGAAGAGGGTTTGGAGCAATGGGTGGGCCCCAGGAGGGGCGGGAAGGTGGTCCGGTCGGGCCCAGGGAATGGAGGTCAGGAGGGGGTGGGTGATGGGGCCGAGGGACACATACGAGGAGGACAGAACCGAAGGCCAGGCAGCGACAGTTGGGAGGGAAGTAAAGAAGCGACCAGGAGAGAGAGGTGAGGATTGGAGGCCCAGGCCCAGGGGACGAGATGAAACAGAATGACCGTCCCCAGGACAACAAACGGAGCAGAGACGGCCCCACCACATGGACACAGCTGGACTGAGGGACAAAGAGACAAGGGGAGCCTCTGGCCCTTTGGGGGGCCGTGGGGGGATGGGATCGAGGCCACCTGGGGGAGCCGAGGGCCACAGAGGGCCATGATCACAGGGACCTGCCGGGCTGGGCTGTGGGCACAGGAGCGTGGGGGGGAGCGGACGGGACCCAGGCCCCCATGAGAGCCCCGCCCTGGCCCCGTCTCACCTGTCTCTTGGGGCCTTGCTCCAGCCTGGCTGTCGGCGATGTGGGGTGGTTGCTGAGAGAGGACTTGGGTTGTGGGGGGTCCTGGCCCCCAACACGGTCACAGGAGTAGAAACGCTGCTTCTCGAAGGGGGGGGAGGAGGAGGAGGAGGAGGAGGAGGAGTGCTGCTTCCGCTCCTGAGACCGGCCGCGCTCCTGCCGACACAGGCCAGGCCCCTCGCCAGCGGCTGGCAGCCCCGGGCCCACGGAGCTGGCCCAGAAAGAGGGTGTCAGCTCGGCCGGCCCCAGGGGACCTTCCCCAGGACCGGTCCCTGGTCGGGCCCTGGGCAGAGCCGGGCAGAGCCGCTCACGGGGCTCCGGCCTCACCCGAGCTCTGCTGGACGGTGGGCAGTGGCCCTGTATGGCCAGGACCCAGGCCTGGGGCTTGACCCCTCCTCCCAGGCTGGTCAAGGAGCTGCAGCAGAAAGGAGGCAGGGTCTCCGCATGGGCTGCGTGGACCTCCCAGACCTGGCTGCAGCCCCGAAAGACCCCCAGCCCCTCCCAGCCCCAGGTACACATGTCCAGGGCACATGCACCGCCATCCGTGTCGGCAGACAGGCTGGGCCCTTTGTCCAGGGACTTCTGCTTCTTGTCCCTGTGGTGATGGCAGCGGTGGTGGTGTGGGCCCCGGGTGGCTGGAGCGCGGTCCAGGGCGGCATGGACACAAGCCCCGTGGGGGCGCTGGGGGGCCAGTGTGGAGACGGAGGGCTTCATGGGGCTGGCGCCTGGTGGGGGCCGCGGGCAAGGGCACTTGGCAGGCACAGCCCGGGGAGCCGGGGCCGGGGCAGCACTGCCGTGGGCTGGGAGAAGGCGGACGGTGGGAGCGGGAGGGTCGGGGGCAGAGGGGCCAAGTCCAGGCTGAAGGAGCCAGGCCCGGGGCAGAAGCCCCCCCGTAAGGCACCTTCCCAGGCCGAGGCCAGGTTGGAGTCCTGCCTCCAGAGCACACGTCCCCGTGCAGGACCGACAGCGTCTCCAGCCAGACTGCGCTCGGGAAGGACAAGACGATGCAGGAACCCCGGAGGAGTTTCTGCCACCGCCATGGACCCTGTGCCTCTGGCTGCCGCTCCCTCTGCAGCCTCCCTTCTTCACTCCCTGCCCTGAAGGCCCAGGCATCCCCCGAGCCTGGACCAGGGTCCTGCCACAGGCCCCCCCTGCCTCGGGGGCCGACTTCACAGCACCGCCCGTGCACAGCACCGGGCAGCGAGGCTGGGCCTGTAGACACTGGTGCCCGAAAGCGACATGGAGGCACCGGGTGCAGGGGAGGCCACCGGCCTGGCTGGAAGTTCTTCAGGGAGGGATCTGCAGTGCCTCGCAGCCTGGTGGGGTCCACGAGGGCCCTCTGGGCTGGGCCCGGGTGCTGCCTGCCCCATCTGTCCACTCCTCAGGACCTGGGGCGCAGGGAGGTTGGCAGGGTCATCCGCCAGGCTGGCCCTTGGCCACCTGTCCATCCAGTGCTGAGGACGACAGCGCCAGACAGGTCTGAGCTACAGACAGCGACTCCCAGGAGGGGGAGAGGGAGGTACGGAAAGGGTGGGCAGGCAGTGAGCTGGCGATGGGCAAAGAAGGGGCAGAGGCAAGGGTGGAATGCGGAGATAAGTGAGCTGAGAGGAAGGAGTTGAGGTTGAAGAGGAAACAGGATTTGCAGGCGGCAGCTGGAAAACCAGTGATAGTGGAGACAGCCAAGCAGGAAAGTGAGGGGCTGTGAGCTGTAGGAATAAAGTCGAAAGGAGACATCCAGAACCAGAAACCACAAAAAGGAGTCAGGGACAGATGGAGCAGGGAGCAGACAGTTATTCTCAGCAAGGGAGTGGCAGAGGGTCCCAGCCAGCCCTGTGTGGCCAGGAAGGATGTGTGGGGCCACCGTGGCAGAGCTCAAGGCCTCCTTGAGCCCCTCCAGCACCTCCTCAGTGGAGGAAGCAAGTGGCTTATCAAAGGAGAGTCACAGCACTTCCTGCCTCACCCTCCTGCAAACCTGTCCCAGAAAAGGCCGACTGGCCAGAGGCTGGGAGAAGGGTGCCTCCTCCAGTGACCAAAGAGAAAGATGGGCTCTGAGTACACCTCGGAGGTCCAGGTGGGGTGTGGAAGAGAGGGGGGTCATCCCTCAGCCTCTGAGCAGGCCTGAGGGAGGCAGAGAGGCAGGAGGGAAAAGGAGGGACCAGGTGTGCGGCACCCCAGGGCACCTGTCCCCTTGGGTGGGCAGTGCCTCCGGATGCCAGCAGGCCAGACGGTGCCCAGCTATCTAAGCTGGGCTGCCCGTGGGAGAGGCTGGGCCCGTCCCCCAGAGAGCTTTGCATGTGGATGCACAGCCCAGTCATGGCCCAGGTCTTGTCCCCATCCTTCCATCGACCTGACCCTCCTCGACCACCCACCTGTGTCTCTGCTGCCAGACGGGGCATGGAGGTGGCTCGGCCCTGGCTCTCCAGTCCAGATTGGGGCTCTCCACTGGGGACCCTCAGGGCTCTGTCCTGCATTTGGACATCCACAACCTGGGGGACAGTGACAGCAGCCAGTTAGCAGCTAACACATCACTGCCTAATCACACCTGCCTTTCTTCAGGTGACACACAACTCCCCACACCAGACACCTCCCCCAACCCAGTCACCCTTCTCAGCCCAGTCTCCCCCCAGCCCAGTGACTGTCCCCAGCCCAGCCACCCCTCCATCCTAGTCATACCTTCCCCAAGTCCAGTCAGACACACTCCAGCCCAGTCATACCCCCAAGCCTGATCACCCAACCCCAGTCTGGCCACGACTTCCCCCATAGCCCGGGAGCTCTCACTGGTTCCTGGCTGTACCTCAGGAATCTCTATAGAGTGGCCGTGCTCCAGGGGTGTCCGCACCTCAGAGGGCACATCCTGGGGCCGCTGAGTACCCCAGGAGACAGACTCCTTGATGCCACTCTCCTGTGTTGGCCTGTGGAGGACAAGAGGGATGTCCTTAGGAACACGGCTCCTCAGCCTGCTTCCACCTATCCATGGACGGCTGCGCCTGCCAGGAATCTCCACTGGCCATAGCTGTGGCCAAGCTCTGGGGCCTCGGTCTACCCTGCTCTGGGCAGCCCTTGAATATGGGACCTCCAACAGTCTGCACTCTTGGGACCAAGCAAAGGGACAGAAGTCAGAGCTCAGTCTGCCTTAGAGAAACCAAAGGTCCACCCTGGAGAAGCTGGAGCTAAGGCTGACTGTTGAGCAAAAGCTCATCACCTGTATGGCTCAGGAATCCTGCACCATAGCACGCCGAAATCTGGCCCCCAGGACTCAGGAGTCCAACCCCATGGTGCTCTGGAGTCCCGTGCCATAGAACTCTGGAGTTAGACCCCTTGGCACTCTGGAGTACTACCCAATAGTGCTCTGGAGTCTCACCCCACGGAGCTGTAGAGTACAACCCTGTGGTGCTCTGGAGTCTGAGGCCACAACACTGTGGATCCTGCCACTGGTGCTCTGGAGCCCAACCCCACGGCACTCTGAAGTCCAGCTCCACAGCACTCTGGAGTCCTGCCCCATAGAGCTCTGGAGTCCAATTCTGTATTAGTCAGCCAAAGGGGTGCTAATGTGAAATACCAAAAATGGGTTGGTCTTTATAAAGGGTATTTATTTGGGGTATAAGTCCACAGTTACCAGGCCATAAAGCGTTAAGTTTCTTCTCTCACCACAGTCCATTGCCATGTGTTAGAGCAAGACAGCTGCCGGCATTTGCCATGGCTCAGGCTTCCGGGGTTCCTCTCTTCCCGGGGCTGTGTTTCTCTCCGGGCTTAGCTCCTGTTTCCTCCACGAGGTCAGCTGCAGACGATCAGGCAAACGGCTTGCTTCTCTTCCCCTGGGGCCTTCTTTCCAACATCAAAACTGCTTCGCAAAAGACTATCTCAACTGTCCTTTGCCTTGCCTTTAATATTCAATTCCCCACCCACCAAGGGGTGGGGCTCAACGCCCTAATCCTAACCTAATCATGCCCAGATTAACAGATCAGTTTACAAGCATGATCCAATTATATTTTTGGAATTCATAATTACATCAAATTCCCCAACGGTTACATTCCACCCTCTGAATTCCAAAAATACATTACAATTCTCACAAAAAACTTAAATCAGTAACAATTCAAGTACAAAATCATATCAAAATCTTAAAGAAATACAGTTCATCTTGAGGCAAAGTCCCATCTGCTATAGACCTCTGAATCTTACAAAATCATTTAACTGCTTCCAATATACAAATGGAAAGACAAAAGATAAACATTTTCAAAATTATAAGGAGAAATTGGGATGTTAAACATGAGTCATGGATCCTCTACAGTTCAGTAAACTTGCAGGGCATCCTCCATTCAATTTCAAAGTCTGAGAGTCATTCTTAAGATGACGGTTTCTTCTCCTTGGGGCCACATGGGAACCCACCCTTTCCACAGGCTTGCCCAATGGCCATTTTCTTGATTCCACCCCCATCAAGCATCTGGGTTTCGACCAAGCCTCAGATCTCACCCTCCAAGAGTGTTGGGGTGATTGCCACACCTTACCCAATCTTTGGGTTAGAGTCTTAGCCCCCTTAGCACACTGAGGTGAAGACAACATTCCCCCTAACCTTTGGCATACAGGCTCAACCCTCTCAGAACAACGAGTTGACCACCTGGCCTTCCTTAACCTTTGGCATATAGGCTCAACCCTCTCAGAGCAATGGGGTGTTGACCTTAACCGCCCTAATCTTTGAGGAATGTGCTCCAACCTCCCTGCACCCTGGGGTGGCAAAACTCTTCCTGAACATTGGGTAGGAACATCCACCCTCTTCAACTGCTGGGGAAAACTCACCCTCTATGTATATATGGGTGGGGCTCCTCTCTCGGCCCAAGCAGATGTCTTAATCCCAGATCTCTGCTTCCACGGTTTTCTTCTTAAAGCTTTTTCTCCTTCAGTTTCTCCTTTCCATGTCCTCTTTTGTCCAAGCTGACGGTGGTTTTGTTCATACAGCTCTCTCAAAAACGTTGTTGGTTTAGTATGCAAGAAGCAGGGGTCCAAGCCATCAGACAGTAAGACTTTCCACAAGTCTTTCCGAGATAACTGCATCTTCAATTCTGAGTTATGAGTTCCAAGTTTAGTAAAGTCTTCAAATAGGGCATTTGCATCTGGGAATTTGATTTCCAGAAACTTGGAAGTTCCTGAATTAGTTTCTGTTTTCTTTTTGCCCAAAAGTTCAGTCCTTAGTGTATTTCTCTCGTCTAGTATTTTGCTATAAGCTGCAAGGAGAAGCCAAGCCACATTCTCCAAGTTTACCTTGGAAAGTTCTTTAGCTAAATGCTCTGGATTGCCATTTTCAAATTCTGTCTTCCATATAACACCAGGAGTTAATCTTTTTAAATTCTCTGCAACTTTAAAACATGGATCGCCTTTCCTCCAGTTTCCAATAATAGTTTCATCATTTACTTCCAAGGCATCATAGAAAGTCTCTTTAGTGTCCATATTACTATCAATAGTCTCTTCAAAGTGATCTAGGCCTTTTCCATCAAGCATTTCACAATTCCTCCAAAAAATACCCCTTATCCATTTATAAAACCATTCCAACATTTTGGTAATTACAAAAGCACTTCCCCATTCCTCGGTACCAAATTCTGTATTAGTCAGCCAAAGGGGTGCTAATGTAAAATACCAAAAATGGGTTGGTCTTTATAAAGGGTATTTATTTGGGGTATAAGTCCACAGATACCAGGCCATAAAGCATTAAGTTTCTTCTCTCACCACAGTCCATTGCCATGTGTTAGAGCAAGACAGCTGCTGGCGTTTGCCAGGGTTCAGGCTTCTGGGGTTCCTCTCTTCCCAGGGCTGCGTTTCTCTCCGGGCTTAGCTCCTGTTTCCTCCACAAGGTCAGCTGTAGACGATCAGGCAAACGGCTCGCTTCTCTTCCCCTGGGGCCTTCTTTCCAACATCAAAACTGCTTCTCAAAAGACTGCTTCAACTGTCCTTTGCCTTGCCTTTTATATTCAATTCCCCACCCACCAAGGGGTGGGGCTCAACGCCCTAATCCTAACCTAATCATGCCCAGATTAACAGATCAGTTTACAAGCATGATCCAATTATATTTTTGGAATTCATAATTACACCAAATTCCCCAACGGTTACAGACCCCTTGGCACTCTGGAGTACTACCCAATAGTGCTCTGGAGTCTCACCCCACGGAGCTGTAGAGTACAACCCTGTGGTGCTCTGGAGTCTGAGGCCACAACACTGTGGAATCCTGCCACTGGTGCTCTGGAGCCCGACCCCACGGCACTCTGAAGTCCAGCTCCACAGCACTCTGGAGTCCTGCCCCATAGAGCTCTGGAGTCCAACCCTACTGTGCTCTGGAGTCCTACCCCATGACACTCTGGAGTCCTGCCCCATGGAGCTCTGGAGCTCAACCTTACTGTGCTCTGGAGTCCTACCCCATGACACTCTGAAGTCCAGCTCCACAGCACTCTGGAGTCCTGCCCCATGGAGCTCTGGATTTCAACCCTACTGTGCTCTGGAGTCCTGCCCCATAGAGCTCTGGAGTCCAACCCTACTGTGCTCTGGAGTCCTGCTCCATGACACTCTGGAGTCCTGCCCCATGGAGCTCTGGAGTAGGGCAGACTCCTGGGCCCATTCAGGGAGTTCCTCAGCCTTCTGAAACTCAGTAGGTCATCTGTGAAAAGGATCAGGGGTAGTCCCTACCTCATGAGACTGCTATGAGAAGGGATGAGGTTGCATGTGTACAGCTTGTGTACATGGATAAGAGCTGAAGAAACAGACCTGTCATGCAGGTGAGAGGCTGGAAAAGAGCTGGCATGCCCCCTTCCACCTCACTTCCTGGACCTGTCCTTACTTTCTTTAGACCTCTTAGGGACTTTTGTGATGGTGGCTCCTCTTTTTCCTCACATCTAAATTAACTGTCTCCTCTTCTAGCTCTCACCCAACCCACCACCCCAGGGCTTTTGTATTTTCTGTTCCATCTGCCTAGAATGCCCCCACTCTTCCCAGGGCTCTATCATTCAGATCTGCCATTCAAATGCCACCTTTTGGGGTACCTTCCCTGGCTATGCACACCCCATCTGTCTTTCCTTCACTATTCCCTTATCCTCTTAATATTTGTATTTGCTATTACCTGTCTCCCAGCTAACATCTAAACTACATGAGGCTCTACAAGGACTGGAACCTTGCCTAATTCACTGTTCATTCTCAAGCAAAGCTTTCCTAATAAATATTATTTATTTATTAGGAAATATAAAATATATCTTTTCAATAAATATTTATTAAGTGAGGCATTGAATAAATCCAGAATCACACAGGCTGGTGGTGTTGGCCACACTCTGAGCTCCAGGGATTGAGCCTCATGGTCTAAGTCAATTAGTGTATCCAATATTCTGGCCACAGTGATAGACATAGAGATGGGCACAAGACCAGATCAATCACACTGAAATTTATGAGAAGAAATAACTTTCCTCTTCTGAAAGAGATGTGCTGGGGTGATGTTGTGAAGGCTGGAGCTGCTGCAGCCTCTGATAGTGCATGCAGAGAGTAGCATGAGTGAAAGGCTGACCCTAAGTAGAAGGGACAGTCAGGAGGATGGAAGCCAGGCCCCAATGGCATTACTAATCCTGAAATTGCACCATGTCCAAAGCCAGGTATAAGTTGAAACTGTCCAGTTTAATGGCTCAATAAAAATACCCCTATGGTAAGATAGCAAATAGGAAGCTCCAGAAATATGTCCCTCCAACAAAACAACTATTGAACTGGAAGGAACTGTCTGAATCAACTATTTTGGAACTCTGAAGTCTAATGGAATGCTTGTTGTATTCAGGGAAAAGCTAGATGAAGAGGACAGTAAATTTCAGTAAATATCAGTGAATTTCATCTTCCCT
>JAKSZT010028857.1:6614-19253 GCA_026826555.1 Tolypeutes matacus | reverse complement strand
TTCATTTTTCTTTTTCAATATGTCTTTGGCAATTTGGGGCCTCTTTCATTTCCAAATATATTTTGTGGTTAGTGTTTACAGTTCCATAAAAAATACAGTGTTGATTTTTATTGGGATTGCATTAAATCTGTACGTTAGTTTGGGTAGGATAGACATTTTGATGATGTTTAGTCTTCCTATCCATGAACAGGGAATATTTTTCCATTTATTTAAGTCTTCTTTGATTTCCTTTAACAGTGTTGTATAATTTTCTGTATATATGTCCTTTACATCTTTAGTTAAATTTATTCCTAGGTATTTGATTATTTGAGTTAATACTTTAAGGGATATATTTTTTATTGATATCCTCTTCAGATTGCCCATTGTTGGTGTACAGAAATGCTACTGATTTTTCAGCATTGATCTTATAGCCTGCAACATTACTGAACTCCTTTATAAGTTCTAGAAATTTGTGGTAGATTTCTCAGAGTTTTCTATGTATAGGATAATTTCGTCTGCAAATAATGAAATTTTTACTTCTTCTTTTCCAATCTGGATGCCTTTTATATCCTTTTCTTCCCTCAGTGCTCGTGCAAGCACTTCTAAGACAATGTTAAATAGGAGTGGTGATAGTGGGCATCCTTGTCTTTTACCCGATCTCAGGGGGAAGGCTTTTAGGACTTCACCATTTAAGATGATGTTAGCTTTGTGCTTTTCATATATACCCTTTATCATATTGAAAAAGTTTCCTTCTATCCTATCTTTGGTAATGTTTTTATCAGGAAAGAGAGCTGTATTTTATCGAATGCTTTTTCTGCACCTATAGAGGTGATAATGTGATTTTTTTTCATTCAACCTGTTAATGTGGTGTATTACATTGATTGATTTTTTATATTGAACCACCCTTGCATACCCGGGATGAAATCCACTTGTTCATGGTGTATAATCCTTTTGATATGTCGTTGAATGCGATTAGCAAGTATTTTATTGAGGACTTTAGCGTCCAGGTTCATTAGAGAAATTGGTCTGTAATTTTCCTTTCTTGAGTTATCTTTGGTTCTGATATTAGGGTAATTTTGGCATTGTAGAATGAGTTAGGCAATATTCCTTCCACTTCTATTTTTTGGAAGAGCATAAGCAGAATTGGTGTTAGCTCTTTCTGGAATGTTTGGTAGAATTCAACTGTGAAGCCATCTAGTCCTGGGCTCTTCTTTGTTGGGAGGTTTTTGATGACTGAGCCTATCTCTTTACTTGTAATTGGACTGTTGAGTTCATCAATTTCTTCTTTCATCAATGTAGGTTGTTTGTGAGTTTCTAGAAACTTGTCCATTTCCTCTAAATTTTCATTCTTGTTGGCATATAATTTTTCAAATTATCCTCTTATGATAATCTTTATTTCTGTGGGGTCAGTAGTGATATCCCCTTGCTTACTCCTTATTTTGTGTATTTGCATCTGTTCTCTCCTTTTCTTTGTTAGTCTGGCTAAGGCTTTGTCAATTTTATTGATATTCTCGAAGAACCAGCTTGTGGTTTTGTTCATTGTTTCTAGTGCTTTCTTATTTTCTATTTCATTTAGTTCTGCTCTACTCTTTGTTATTTCCTTCTTTCTACTTCCTTTTTGTTTAGTTTGTTGTTGTTTTTCCATTTCCTCCAAGTGTGCAGTTAGGTCTTCAATTTTAGCTCCTTCTTTTTTAATATATGAATTCATGGCTATGATCTTCCCTCTCAGGACTGCTTTTGCTGCATCCCATAGGTTTTGATAGGTTGTGTTGTCGTTTTCATTAGTTTCAAAGTAGTTTCTGATTTCTTTTGAGAAATCTTCCTTGAACCACTGTTTATCTATGACTGTGTTGTTTAACTTCCATATCCTTGTGCCTAGCCTGTTTCTCTGGCCCTTAGTGATTTCCAATTTCTTTCGGTTGTGGTCAGAGAAATTACTTTGTATAATCCCAATCTTTCTGATTTCATTGAGAGTTGTTCTGTGGCCTAGCATGTGGTCTATTTTGGAATATGATCTGTGTGTACTCAATAAGAATGTAAATCCTGCTGTATTTGGGTGTAGTGTTCTGTATTTGGCTTTTAAGTCCAGGTCCTCTAGTGTATTGTTGAGAGCCTTTGTTTCCTTATTGATTCTCTGTCTGGATGTTCTGTCTAATGATGATAATGGTGTATTAAAATCCCCTGCTATATTTGTAGAGGCATTTGTTTCTCCACTTAGTTTTTCCAGTGTTTGCCTCATGTATTTTGAGGCACCCTTTTAGGTGCATAAATGTTTATGATTTTTTCTCTCTTCTTGAGAGATTACCACTTTTACTAATATATAGTGTCCATCTTTGTCTCTTACAATAATTTTGCATTTAAAGTCTCTTTTCTCTGATATTAGAATAGCTACTCTTGCCCTTTTTTGGTTATTGTTAGCTTGTAAAATGGTTTTCCAGCCATTCACTTTCAGCCTCTTTGAATCCCTGGGTCGAAGGTGGGTTTCTTGTAGACAGCATATAGTTTGATAATATTTCCTTATCCATTCTGGCAATTTGTGTCTCTTGATTGGTGAATTTAATCCATTAACATTCAGCATTATTACTCGTAACAAATTTCTTACTTCAGCCATTTTTTCTAAGTTAATGTATGTCCCATGTTGTTTTGTTTCTGTTTTTGTCTTTTTAGTTGTTTTCAAACTCTCCTCCAACTCTCTCTCGCTTGTTTTGTCCTTTCAACTTGTAGAACTTCCTTTATTATTTCTTGAAGTGCAGGTTTCTTATGGACATACTCTCTTAATTTTGTTTATCTGTGAATATTTTGAACTCTCCATCATTTTTGAATGCCACTTTTGCTGGATAGAGAATTCGTGGCTGGAAGTTTTTTTCTTTTAGTACTTTGACTATGTCATACCACTGTCTTCTTTCCTCCATGGTTTCAGCTGAGTAATCAGCACTTAATCTTATTGTACTTCCCTTCTATGTGATGATTCTCTTTTCTCTTGCTGCCTTGAGTATTTTCTCTTGTCTTGAGCATTGGACATTTTGACAGGTATATGTCTTGGAGTTGGCCTGTTGGAATTTATACTATTTGGGATGTGCTGTGCTTCCTGGATCTGCACATCCATCTCTCTCAATAGGGTTGGGAAGTTTTCAGCCATTATTTCCTTCAACACTCCTTCTGTTCGCTTTCCTTCTCTTCTCCTTCTAGATGCCTATAATGCACATGTTTGTGCATTTTGTGTTGTCGGTTAATTCCCTGAGTCCCTGTTGAATTTTTTCTATCTTTTTGTCTATCTGTTGTACCATCTGTTGGATTTCATCTGTATTGTCTTCCACATCACTAATTCTTTCTTCTACCTGTTCAAATCTACTTTTATGTGAATCCAGCATCTTTTTGATTTCTTGGATTGTGCCATTGATCACCATCATATCGTTTATCTTTTTGGGTAAGTTTGCAGTTTCTTCAGTATGTTCCCCAAGTGTCTTCTTTATATCCTTAATCTCTTCCTTCACTTCTTTAAGTTGGTCCATGATATTTGTTTGGATAGCTTTGATTAGATGTTTGATATTCTGCATCTCTTCCTGGTTTTTAGGTTGTTCATTGGACTGGTCCATGTTTTCCTGTTTCTCAGTGTGGATTTTAATTTTTTGTTGCCCTCTAGTCATCATTTTATCTTAATGGGTTTATTCAGTTGATTAGCTTCTCTCTCTGCTCTAGAGTTTTATTTAGCTGGTGGTTCTGTGTGTGTGTGTTAAGTTTTCTCTTTGACACTTTTTCTTTTCTTTTATTTTCTTGCTTCTTTCTATGTTCCCATTCAGTCCACGCAGTCGTTCTGCACAGATAGATATCCCAAGCTTCTCACTCAATGCGCCCACAGCACAGACACCCCGGCAGGATGTCATCCACAATCCGCCGTGCTCTGGGAGCTCTCGGTAAGTGCCCTGCTACACCAATGCCATTTTTCCCCTCCTCCTACCTCATGTCTCTTCTTGCTTCAAATGACATTCACATCCAGTTTGGTGACTTCATAACTAGGAAATGGGGAAGTGATACCGCACTTGATTTATGATGGGGACAAAACAACACCCCCAAAATCAACCCTGGAACCTTCAGGCTTATGAAGGATAAGAAAGGTGCAGCTTCCAAAATGCACGAGTAAGCTGGACACAGAACAAAGCCAAAATGGCAACCCAGGAAATCCTGAATTCTTTGTTTTGGACTGACTATTTTTGTTCAACTTCTTTTTCTTCTATTTATTTGGATGAAATGCATTATTTAAAATTCTTTAATGTTTACTGGGAAAATTAAAATACTTTTGCTTGCCTTTCCAAATCTGCACTTATTAATTGTTATTGACTTGACAAATTATGTATTTTAAAACATTTTATATCCTGTATTATTCAGCCAAAGGGTTGCTGATGCAAAATGACAGAAATCTGTGGGTCTTTATAAAGGGTATTTATTAGGTGTGGAGCTTACAGTTACCAAGCCATAAAGCATAAGTTTCTTCCTTCCCCAAAGTTTATTACTCCATCTTGGAGCAAGACAGCTGCTGACATTTGCCTGTGTTCAGGCTTCTTGGGTTCCTCTCTTCCCAGGGCTGCATTTCTCTCTGGGCTCAGCTCCTCTGTTTCCTCCACAAAGTCAGCTGTAGACTATGAAGCTCTCTAAGCTTTGCCTCTCTCCACAAGTCCAGCTGTGAACTGTCAGGTGAATGGCTTATCTCTTTTCCCTGGGGCCTTCTGTCCTTTCTCATCAGAACTCCAACGTCAGAAACTACTCTAGGTCTGTCCTTTGCCATGTCTTTTTATGTTTCAAACCCCAGCCACCAAGGGGTGTGACTCAATGCCTTACCGACTGTGGCCCAGTCAATGTCCTTATCATAACTTAATCATGCCCAGATTAACAGACCTGTTTACAAGCATAATTCAACATCTATTTTTTGGAATTCATAGTGATATCCAACTGCAACATATCCATTAACACATCTTATGCTACATATTATTTTATGATGTATTTTAAAACTTTATTGTTGTCCTAGGCCACAGATATCAGTATTACTTTATTCATTCAGTAGCCATTTAGATATATAAATTTAATTAACAGATATTGTTCTTCCATCCATCCTGAATGTTGAATCTTCTGAGATTATTTTCTTTCTGCCTGAAAAATATTCTCTTACATTTCTTTTAAAGTGAGTTGCTGCAAGCAAACTTTATTAGTTTTTACTCATCTGTAAATGTACTTATTTCACTTCTTCCTGAAGGATTGAGATAAATTAAATATCCACTGCTTTTGTGAGCACACTAAGGGTTGAATTTCTCCATTCTGTTGTAAATATCATCAGTTCTTTGGAGAAGAAATTTGGGGCTTTCAGTTTTACTGCCTGCTTCCTACTTGCCCACCACCCAGGTAAAATCTGTGCACTCTGACTCTGGGGATGGGAATAATGGCACACTTCTCTGAGTTACACACATGATTTTGGAGCTAAGATTTGGTGGAAAAAGCACAGTATATTGAATTCTTCTTGGACCTATTCCAGGAGCCAGTGCAATGGTGGTCAGCACCCCATTTTTCTCAATGATAACTACACCCAAAATACAGCCACTGATTCATGATTTCCCACTTCTCCCAGACTTAGCAGACAACTCCTGATCAATGTGCCCTGGGTTAATGCCCTCGTTTGTGTCTTTTGTGGACCCCAGAATGTATATTCTTACTAACCCATTGCTGTGTGTGTAAGCCTTTTTTATGTAGGACATTTTGGTTAGATTCAGATAAAGGACCTTTCAATTAAGTCACTTTTTGTTAGATTGCTTTAGTTTAGCTAAGGACTCTTATTAGATTTCAGGCACCAGGATGTACCACAATCATTGTCCTGAAGTCCTACATACATGGAACACACAGAGAAAAAGTGTTGCCATGTTTACCCTACCATGTGGGAGAGTGTTCCAGGATCTCTACAGCTGTGGAGAGACACAGAAACCCTGAGAGGCTGAGGGAGATGCCAGAGGCTGGAATCATGGAGTAGCTTGAAGCTGAAGAAATCCAGCCCAGAGGAGAAGGGAGATGTGTGAGCAATTGTGCCTGGTGACCAACTACTGAGCTCAGGGAGAAAGTGAATTTGGAGGAAAAGGCCAAGAGAGGCAGGCAGGTCTAGGAGCAGCAGACCTATGTTAAGACAGCATTTTTGATGATGCCTTGATTTGGACATTTTTACATCCTCAGAACTGTAAGCTTTAACTGTAATAAATTCCAATAAAATTCAACCTGTTTCTGGTATTTTGTTATGACAACTCTTGGCAAACTCAAACAGCTGGGTACACAGGGTTGGAGAGATGCCCTGTTCCCAAATGGCAGTGTGATGCTGCTGCCCAGTGAATTCACCTACATACTTGGGGTATCTCCAGCCTAGGTGAGAATGAGTACTGGAAAGATGGAGGGGGAATTGCTCTTGGCCATCAAGTCCTGCAAGACAGAGATCTGCAGGGGAGTCACATGGTTTGTGGAGTAGTCTAAAGTCACAGATGCCCCAGTATTATGTACCTGCCTCAGGCAAGGGTTGGTCAGGTGGGAAGGGGCAGATAAAAGCATTGGACCTGGTGTCTGGTGCAGCAGAGGAGTAAGGGCACAGAGATGAGACTTCCTGCTCCTGCTCCTTTTGTGCTTCCCTCCTTCCCTTGGCCTCCAGGGTTGACCCTATGAGGATGCTGCTCTTACTGTACCCCGGCACAGACTCAGGTCTCCTGCTTCCATTTCTACATTCATCTTCTCCAATCTTGGGGCAGCTAAAGAAAGTGTAATGCCAAGATGAAAACTGTTGGTGTCAGGTAGGAAATGTCAAAATTCACATTAAAGCATTGGTTACAGCAATAACATCACCAGAATCAGCAACATTAGGCCAGTGACTCTAATGAATAGTACAGGAATCCCAGAAAGTCCTGGAACCTAGGGCTGACAAGAATAGAAATGAGGTTGTGAGCTAGTGCCATGTTTACAGAAAACCTTAGAGGGCTCAGATGCCATATCTTTCTCAGACTAATTAAATATAAAATTTTCAACACATTTTGAATAGACTTGAAAATGATGCAGACTTCTTCAATCCCAGAAGAGAATGGAGGGGTTGGATGGGAAGAATCTGATGAATACCTGAAAAACCTGGAATGTAACATGTGTTCACTGCAGTTCCCCCAATCCAGAGAGGGAGTGTCCTGTTTGGGAACCAAACTCTCAGAGCCCCAATGAAAACCATCATCATAGGTTCTTGATTTGCAAAGAACAGGGATAAATCCCTGCTCAACACTCACAGTCTCAGTTAGTGATGGGAGTCACTCTAGCATGTCTTCACTGGGGAGTAAGCAGCAAGAAGTCTATCTTCCACTTTGGAGCTAACAGCCCTCTAACCAGATATGTATAGAGAGCAGTGTGGTCATCACAAGGTCATGTCCATGCTCCTCGTGCTCCGTGCTCAGCCTTGCTGTGGGATTTCTCCACCTGTCCAGGCAGCTGGGGATAGGACCGAGGGGAGTGAGTACTTTTCCTTTATAAAGGACTCTCTTAGCAAAAGATGAGGAGAAGTGCCCCCCAACCCAGTAATGTTGCAGATACAAATTGATATATTCAAACCAACCACTTTGTATGATTTCATTGTGTACTATTTTCATTATTTCTTTTAAAGTATAACCAAATTATCCATGCAAAGAGTATGAAAATAATTTATGTGTATTATGGCAAACAGTCAAATTCCTTCCTTAGCTGAAATCCCCATTCCTCCTTCCTCAGTATTATCTGCATCAGCAGATTTTTGGGAACACATTTCTGTTTGTAAATACATGCATTATTTAGTTTCATCAATCCCACACCCTATCACATATAAGAAAAATATTGGAGTACAACCTAAGAATATAAATATATTTTCTAACTTCTTAAAATACTTGAGATTAGAAGTATATCATCTAATAATAAAAGGATCATTTCTGATTTAAAATAATAAGGAAAATTGGTGTTAGGTAGAAACAAGCCATTGTAGCTCAGTTGCTGTTAAACTTGAATCCACATCAGAATCAGGTGAAGAAACAAAAAATATCAATGGTTTGGGTGCCTTATAAGAAAATGCTAAAATAATGTGCAGCATTATTTTTAAAATGGTAATTTTTTAAATGCTTACCCAGAATTTAATGGATTGAAGAACGAGTGTAAACAACCAGGTTAATATGAAATAAGTGGAGAGCCCATCTTTACATAAACTAAGAGAAATCTCGATTTTTGATGCATAAATTACTGGTAACAAATTGAACACATATGAGTTTGGAAGAAGATGTGGGAGGAGCATATCTCTGAACAAGCTGCAAGTGCACTTTTCCAATAGGAAAAAGACATACTGAATTGTATAGTCACAGCCGCTTCCTTAAAAGATTGGCAACAATTTGCACAGACTGGAGGTGGAGACTCATTGGAGATTCACATTCATTACATTCACAGGGTTTCTCTCTAGTATGAATGTTGTAATATATAATGAGATACTGCCTCTGGCTGAAGGCTATTCCACATTCCTTACATATATAGTCTTTCCCTCCACTATGAATTTTCTCATGGTCAATGAGATTTGATGTGCTACCGAAGGCTTTCCTACATTCCTTACATATATAGGGTTTCTCTCCAGTTTTTCTTCTCTGGTATGTAATGAGGCTTGATTTCTGAATGAAAGCTTTCCCACATCCATCACATTCATAGGGATTCTCTCCAGTATGTTTTCTCAGATGGTTAATGATTTTTCCTTTCTGGTTGAATGCTTTTCCACATTCATTGCACATATAGAGATTTTCCCCAGAATGAATTCTCTGCTGTTAAATGAACTATTTCTTTTGGCTGAAGGCTTTTCTGCATTCTTTACACTCATTTTGTTTCTGTCCACTATGAATTTTTTCATTTTTGGTTAGACGTGATTTGTACCAAAATCCTTTTTCACATGCCTTACATGCATAGGGGTCTTTGCATTAGGAAATGTCTTGTATCTGAGACTTGACATTTGAATTAAAGCTTTCCCACATTTTTACGATTTCTCTTCAATAAGAATTTTCTGATGAATAAAGAGGTTTTCTTTCAGGTTGAAAATTTCCCACGTGTATTCCAATTCTTTGCTTGTTCTCATGTATGGCTTTTAAAATGAGGAGTTAAAAAAATCACTGTAAAAACAGACTACATACAGTACACTCATGGTTTCTCTCTAGTTTTAATTTCTCATATTTCATGAGTTTTATTTCAGATGGAAGCATTCCCATGTTCATTACAATACTAACTAATGTATGAATATTTCATCCTCAATGAGATTTAAAGCCTGGCTGATGATTTCCAATATTCCTTACATAGACAGTGTTTTAATCCTGCATGTTTCTTTGACTTGACTCTAGCTTTCCCAAATACATGAAATCCCAAATGGTTTCTCTGACGGATTAATTCTCAGGTATCTCATGAAGTTGAATTTTCAAGAAAACTTCACACTCATTACACTTAAAGGGGAGGATTAAAATGTGGGCAACTGGCAAAACTCATTCTCTTCATTCTTTTTTCCTTACATAGTTTCCTTCATGCTTAGGTAAGCATGATGCAAATACCTTCTAAGTGAAATTACATTTATAGAAGTCTTATTTTGAGGAAACAATGTTTGTGGTAGGAGAACATATTTTCCCAACTTTCTTACATTCTCTGCCTTCATCTTAAGTCTGTACTGTTGTGGAAGTTGATATAGCTTCACTAACAAGCATTTGGTTATGTGGTTCTTTCTGCTTGTTAATGTCCTATGCATCTTCATAGTTTGTGGGGGGCAGGGAAAGCAGTGCTACAGGGAAATTTATAGGTTTGAATTCATTCATTAGATAGAGGAAAGATCCAATATCAATCATCTAGGCATCAAATTTGGGAAGTGCAAGAATATCTCCTTTTTATTTGTTCTATCAATCATGGCCCTTCTTGCTTCAAATGAGCATCACATCCAGTTTGGTGACTTACTAAATAGGAAATGGGGTAGTGATACAGCACTGATTTATGATGGGGACAAAACAACACCATAAAGAGCATCCCTGGAACCTTCAGGTTTCTGAAGGATAAGAAAGGTTCAGCTCCCAAAATGCACGAGTACAGTGGGTCCAGAACAAAGACCAAAATGGTAACCCAGGAAACCCTGAACACTTTGTTTTGGACTGACTATTTTTGTTCAATTTTTTTCTTCTATTTATTTGGATGATGTATTAGTCAGCAAAAGGGGTGCTACTGTGAAATACCAAAAATGGGTTGGTCCTTATGAAGGGTATTTATTTGGGGTAGAAGTCCACAGATACCAGGCCATAAAGCATTAAGCTTCTGCTCTCACCACAGTCCATTGCTACGTGTTAGAGCAAGACAGCTGCCGGCGTTTGCCAGTGTTCATGCTTCTGGGGTTTCTCTCTTCCCAGGGCTGCGTTTCTCTCCAGGCTTAGCTCCTGTTTCCTACACAAGGTCAGCTGTACACGACCAGGCGAATGGCTTGCTTCTCTTCTCCTGGGGCCTTCTTTCCAACATCAAAACTGCTTCTCAGAAGACTGCTTCAACTGTCCTTTGCCTTGCCTTTTATATTCAATTCCCCACACACCAAGGGGTGGGGCTCAACACCCTAATCCTAACCTAATCATGCCCAGATAAACAGATCAGTTCACAAGCATGA
Organism: Tolypeutes matacus; assembly: GCA_026826555.1. Lineage (NCBI taxonomy): Eukaryota > Metazoa > Chordata > Mammalia > Cingulata > Chlamyphoridae > Tolypeutes > Tolypeutes matacus. The sequence goes on along the minus strand of JAKSZT010028857.1, from coordinate 8,593 downwards.
TTCAATTATATTTTTGGAATTCATAATTACATCAAATTCCCCAACGGTTACATTCCACCCTCTGAATTCCAAAAATACATTACAATTTTCACAAAAAAACTTAAATCAGTAACAATTCAAGTACAAAATCATATCAAAATTATTTTAAAGAAATACAGTTCATCTTGAGGCAAAGTCCCATCTGCTATAGACCTTTGAAACTTACAAAACCATTTAACTGCATCCAATACACAAATGGAAAGACAAAAGATAAACATTTTCAATATTATTAGGAGAAATTGGGATGTTAAACATGAGTCATGGATCCTCTACAGTTCAGTAAACTTGCAGGGCATCCTCCATTCGATTTCAAAGTCTGAGAGTCATTCTTAAGATGATTGTTTCTTTCCTTGGGGCCACATGGAAACCCACCCTTTCCACAGGCTTGCCCAACGGCCATTTTCTTGGTTCCACCCTCATCAAGCATCTGGGTGTCGACCAAGCTCCAGACCTCACCCTCCAAGCGTGTTGGGGTGATTGCCACACCTTACCCAATCTTTGGGTTAGAGTCTTAGCCCCCCTAGTACAGTGAGGTGTGATAACATTCCCCCTAACTTTTGGCATACAGGCTCAACCCTCTCAGAGCAACGAGTTGACCACCTGGCCTTCCCTAACCTTTGGCATACAGGCTCAACCCTCTTAGAACATTGGGTTGACTACCTGGCCTTCTCTAATCTATGGGGGACAGGTACACCCCTCTCAGACTTATGGAGTGTTGACCTTAACCGCCCTAATCTTTGAGGAACGTACTCCAACCTCTCTGCACCCTGGTTTGGCAAAACTCTTCCTGAATATCGGGTGGGGACATCCACCTTCTTTAACTGCTGGGGAAAACTCACCCTCTCTGCACCATGCGGCATCAAAACTTTCTCAGAACATCGGGTAGGAACATCTACCCTCTTCAAATGCAGGGACAAACTCACCCTCTCTGTACACATGGGTGGGGCTCCTCTCTTGGCCCAAAGAGAAGTCTTAAGTCCAGATCTCTGCTTCCACAGTTTTTTTCTTAAAGCTGATTCTCCTTCAATCTCTCCTTTCCATGCCCTCTTTTGTCCAAGCAGACAGTGGTTTTGTTCATACAGCTCTCTCAAAAACTTTGTAGGTTTAGCATGCAGGAAGCAGCGGTCCAAGCCATCAGACAATAAGACTTTCCACAAGTCTTTCCGAGATAACTGCATCTTCAATTCTGAGTTATGAGTTCCAAGTTTAGTAAAGTCTTCAAATAGGGCATTTTCATCTGGGAATTTGATTTCCAGAAACTTGGAAGTTCCAGAATTAGTTTCTGTTTTCTTTATGCCTAAAAGTTCAGTCCTTAGTGTATTTCTCTCATCTAGTATTTTGCTATAAGCTGCAAGGAGAAGCCAAGCCACATTCTCTGGGTTTACCTTGGAAAGTTCTTTAGCTAAATGCTCTGGTTCGCCATTTTTAATTCTGTCTTCCATATAACACCAGGAGTTAATGTTACTAAGTTCTCTGCAACTTTAAAACATGGATCGCCTTTCCTCCAGTTTCCAATAAAAATTTCATCATTTACTTCTAAGGCATCATAGAAAGTCTCTTTAGCGTCCATATTGCTATCAACAGTTTCTTCAAAGCGATCTTGGCCTTTTCCATCAAGCATTTCACAATTCCTCCAAAAAATACCCCTTACCCATTCATAAAACCGTTCCAACATTTTGGTAATTACAAAAGAACTACCCCACTCCTGGCACCAAATTCTGTATTAGTCAGCGAAAGCCCAACGGTTACAGAAGAGATGCACTATTTAATATTCTTTAAAGTGTACCAAGGAAATTATAACACTTTTGCTTGCTTTTCCAAATCTGCATTTATTAGTTGTTATTAATTGCCAAATAATGTATTTTAAATCATTTTTTATTTCATATTAATCAACCAAAGAGGTGCTGATGTAAAATACCAGAAATCTGTTGGTCTTTGTA
>JAKSZT010028855.1:9279-38330 GCA_026826555.1 Tolypeutes matacus | reverse complement strand
TAAACAGTTGACCATGTTTAGTAGCTATGTTTCACTCTTTGTATATCAGTTATAACAAAGCTAGCATCCACATATAAAAATGTATTAATATGGGAGGGAGGAAATGGAGAGGATGTTGGATGTATGAGAGTCTCCTGTATTCTGTGTGTGACTTTGCTGTGACCTAAAAGTTCTTTGAAAACAAATTGAAAAAATAGTGAGACACTGGGGAATGAGTGGGGGAAGTGCCACATACAGACAGGACACTAGATATTGCAGTGATGAAAGACAAAAGGTCAAAAAAATTTTAAACATTTTTCATTTTTTAAATATCCCAATCTTTTAATTTAATTTTATTTTTAGTATTTAAATTTTTAATGTATTTTATCTCTTATATTTAAACATATTATTATTTCATTTTCCTATTAATTGTGTTCAGCTGTTGTAATAGCTTCATCATTGAAGAAGCTTTGGATCACAGGAGAGTTACAACTTGGGGGGCAATTTTTGTTGTGGGGTGTCAGGGATGAGGGATGCATGGGAGGAGCGTATATATAAGGTATATAAAAATGTTCAAATGTTCAAGGGGCATTACCACAGTAGGTGGAGACTCAAAACAATATATGAGAGAATACTGAATTCTCATTCTGGAGAGCTCTGTCACATTCTCTAAGGAAGCAGCAACAGTGCCCCAAGTGTAAGGGCAGTGACTGGTGAAGGAGGATGATCCACTGATCAGCCCTTGATATTGATGACTAGGCTTACTCACCTTTACTCTTGAAATTAAAACTTAGCCTATTGTTACGGGGCACCTAAGGTTACCTCCTGAAAGCCACCTTGTTGCTCAAATGTGGCCTCTCTCTAAGCCAAACTCAGCATATGAATGCATTACCTTCCCCCCAGCATCAGACAGGACTCCTGGGGATGAGCCTCCCTGGTACCAAGGGATTACTATCAAGCACCAACTAGCAATGCAACTGGAAAAAGACCTTGAATGAAAGGGGGAAAAGGTAAAGACAAATGAATTTACATGGCTACGAGACTTCAAAGTGAGTCAGGAGGTCATCCCAGAGGTAATGCTCATGCACATCTCAGCAGGATCTCATAGACTGCCAAAGTGGATACCACCCCAAATAGTGGAGCTCCTGAGGGCTATGGAGACACCCAGGTCCTATGGTTAGGGTGGATTGCTCTGGAGTTTGGTGCCTTGCCTGTGAGCCCTCCTTTGGAGTTTGTGCTTCTGAGCCTGACAGAGTTTGGCTCAATTACGTCTTCTTTGCACTTGGCTCATCTGTTCCTTCTATTTAAACCTATACTTGGTGCTGGAGTTTGTAGATGTACATCCAGAGACTCGAGTCTTTGGTGTTTCCTTATGCCAGCTGGGCCCAGAACCATGTGGTGTTGCAACACCTACCCTATAGCTCATTCGATTCAACCAGGACACCTGGTGGGGAGATGATGATGGGCAATAGCTGTCCCAGGGAATGGAGAAAGTCTGCAGCTGCAGGCAGCATAGTCCCATCCATCTTCCCCATGGGATATAAGACCCTCTTAATTGGACATAGATTGTACATCACCATCCCAGATTCCTCAGGTTTGGGGGAAGAGCTATGGACTAGAGTGGACTTACTGGTATTCTACTATAGACATATTGTGATTCTAGCAATGGAAGAAATTAGAAATTACAACATTGATGTTGAACCAGTGGCCACTGGAGGCTCTAGGGGCAGAGAGAGGAGAAAACAGTTGTAATATGGGGGCTTTTTCGGGACATGGGAATCGTCCTGATTGACATTGCAACAACAGATATAGGCCATTTTACATCATCACATAACATGCTGAACTGTGTGGGAAAGAGTGTGAACCACAATGTGAACTAAGGTCCATGCTTAATGGCAAAGCCCTGATACGTGTTTATCAATTGCAATGAATGTGCCACACTAATGAAGGATGTTTATGTGAGAGGTTGTGCGAGGTGTGGAAAGTGGGGCATATGGGAATCCCTATATTTTTTGTGTAACATTTATGCAATCCAGCTATGATTTTAAAAATTAAAAAATTAAAAAATGAGAAAAAAAAAAGACTATTCTTTCCCTGTTGAATTGTCTTGACTCTCTTGTCAAAATTCAAATGACTATAAATGTGAGGGTTTGTTTCTGGACTATATATTCTATTCTATTTTTAAAAGGTCCATCCTGTGTCTGTACTACATCATCTTGATTGCTATAACTTTGTAGTAAGTTTTAAAATCAGGACTTGTGAATTCTCCAACTTCACAATTTCCTAAGTATTTTGGGTATTCTTGGTCTCTTGCATTTTCATATAGATTCTATAATCAACTTTACAATTTTGGCAAAAAATATAAACCTGTTTTGAGTAAACTGGGATTTTGATCAGGACTAAAATTAATCTCTAGACCAATCTGGGGAGTTTTGTAATGTTAACAATGTTAAAATTTTGATCCATGAACATGAAATATTTTTCCATTTATTTAGTTCTTCTTTCACTCCTCAAACAATGTTTTGTGATTTTCACTGTACAAACTTGCACTTCTTTTGATAAAATTGTGCTTAGGTATTTTATTATATTTCTTTGCTATTATAAATAAGATTGCTTTCTTAATTTCATTTTTTAAAATGTTTTGCTCCCCTGAGTTGCTTGAGTCATTGGTTTGCTCATTGTTTTGCTCGTGTTTTCTCATTTGCTTTTTGCTCATTATCTGCTCATTGTTTTTGCTTGCTGTCTGCTTGGTGTATTTGTTCTTTGTCTGCCTATTGTTTTTGCTCACTTTTTGCTCATTGCTCTTCTTACTCATTGCTTTTGCTCATTGTCTGTTTGTTTCCTTTAGGAGTCACTAGGAATGGAACGCAGGAACTTTCATGTGGGAGGCGGGCGCTCAAATGCTTGCACCACATCTGCTCCTTAATTTCATTGTTTGATTGTTCATTGTATGTGTATAATAACACAATTAAATTTTGTATCCTACCACATGGCTGAATGTGGTTATTAGTTTTGGTACTTATTTTAGTGGATTCCTTAGCATTTTATACATAAGATCAGATTTTCTGCAAAAAGATATTTTTTTTTCTGCAAAATGATACACAAATATATATGCATACATGTGCATTTGCTTACAAAAATGCTATCCATATATATATATACATATATTTTAAGAGGTGCTTAGATTACCCAAAATATTATACGGAACCCACTGGGATTCCCATGTTCCCCACCTCCCACACCTCCCACCACATCCCACACAAATATTTGGAATACAGATGATATGATTAATAAAAATGAAAAATATTTATTGAATAGAAAAAACCATATTTACACAGCATTGGTAGAAAGGGAGATTTTGAATGAAAAAGAACATAAAGAAATCTGTTTTAAATGACTACAAATACACTGAGAAAATTAATTGGACAATGATTGAGACATTGTAATACCTCTAATTAATGTATTCAAAGTGGTAAATGATGATTTTGTGTCTGTATTGTGTTATGAGTAAAATATATTACAGACTAAAGAAAAAAAAAAAAAAGATATTGTTTTACTTATTCCTGTCTAAACAGGATACCTTTATTTCCTGTTTCTGCGAAATTACCCTGTCTAGAACCTAAATTAAAATGTTAAATAAAATAATGTTAGTGGAATCTTTCTCTTATTATTTTAAATAGACAGTTTTATTCGAATACAATACAATCCATTCAAATTGTACAATGGTTTTCAGTATAATTACAGAGTTGAACATTCATCACCACAGTTTGAGAACATTTTCATTGGTCCCAAAAGAAAATTCCCTTGTCCCTTATAAACCCAATTACTGACACTTAGCCTTGGTAAGGTACATTTGTTAGAGTTGATGAAAGAATGTTCAATATCATTTTTAACTATAGTGCATAGTTTCCATTTGTTGTATTTTCCCATACACTACCTTATTATAACATCTTGTAAAATTGATGTACATTTGTGACAGACCATGGAAGAACATTATTATAAGATTATCATCAAGTGTAACTGATATACAGGACTGTGTTTTAACCTCTAGTTTTCCTACTAGTGACATACATAACCCTAAACTTCCACTTTCAGCCACAATCACACCCTTAATTCAGCCCTATTTATTATACTTACAATAATATGCCATCACCACCTCTATCCATTTTCAAACATTTGCAATCAACTTATTAAAACTTCTGCACAAATTAAGCAACAGTTACCCATTCTCTATCCTCATTCTATCTCCTAATAACCTATATTCTAGATTTTAACTCCAAGGATTTGCTCACTATAATCATTACATATTAGTGAGAATATACAGTATTTGTTATTTTTTTATCTAGCTTATATCACTCAGCATAGTGTCCTCAAGGTTAATCCATATTGCCATAGGCATCCTGATATCATTTCTTCTTACAGCCAAATAGTATTCTGTCATATGTATATAGCACATTTTATTTTTCCATTCAATATTTCATGGACACTTGGGTAGTTTCCCTCTTTTGGTAATTGTGAATAAAGCCACTATGAACAAGGTGTGTGGAATTTTTGAGGTACCAGGGCTGGGAATTGAACCCAGGACCTCATATGTGAGAAGGCAGTGCTAAACCACTGAGCCACACCAGCTCCCCTGAATTGGATTATCATTTGTTTGCTTGTTTGTTTTTTCTTCTGGAAGGCATTTGGAACCAAACACAAGACCTCCCATATGGGAAAAAGGTACTCAACAGATTGAGCCACATCTGCTCCACACAATTGATTTTTAACAAAGGTGCCAACTCTGCTCAATTGGATAATAATAGTCACTTTAACACAGTGCTGAGATAACTGGACAACTGTGTACAAAATAATGGAAGATGCCACCTTTCCTCATACCTTATATAAAAATAAACTCAAAATGCACCAAAAGTCTAAATTTAAGAACCAGAGCTACAAAATTTCTGGGAAAGAGCATAGGGAAATATTTTTAGAATCTTCTGTTAGGCAACAGTTTTTAGACTATACATCAAAATCAAAAGCAACAAAAGAAAAATGAGATAAACATCATTTTATCAGAATTAAAGCCTTTTAAGCCTCAAAGGATTTTATCATTAAAATTTAAAAAAAGACAACATACACAATGTGAGAAAGTATTTGGGAACAACTTAAATGATAAGAGTTTAATATCCAGAATATTTATAGAAATCCTATAACTCAGCAACAAAGAGGCAAACTAGTTTTAAAATGATCAAAAGATTTAAATATATATTTATCCAAAAAACATACACAAATGGCCACTAAGCACATATAAAGATGTTCAAATTGAATTGCCATTAGGGAAGTGCAAATCAATCAAAACTGCAATGAGACACCATTTCACATTCATTAGAATGGCTATTAATAGAAAATGGCAGATAATTATTGGTGAGGATGTTGAAAAAACCGGAACAATCATTCAATTTTTAAAAATAAATTTGTTTCTTTTTTTTGTCTTTTCATTTTTTTAAAGATATTTAGATTACATAAATGTTACAGAGAATATATAGGGGATTCACATATACCCCGTTCCCCACACCTCCCACATTTTCTCACATTAGCAACATTTTCCATAAGTGAGGTACTTTCATTGCAATTGATAAAGACATTTTGGAGCATTGCCACTAAGCATGAATTATAATTTACATTTTAGTTTACACTCTCTTCCACTCAATTCTGTAGGTTATAGCAAGATATATAATGGCCAGTATCTGTCATTGTAATGTCATTCAGGCAGATTCCCAAGTCACAAAAATGCCTCCATATTATACATGTTTTCCCTCTCCCTACACTCAGAACATCCAGTTGTCACTGCCTCCACATTACTGATATTTCTTCCTTTGCTAGATTCACAATAAATCTATAGTAGAATACTAGAAAAACTTCATTTAAATTTCAAAGAATAAAATAACAGAATAAGTATCCTCAACAAGTTATGGAAACTTTACTCCTAAAAAGATATTTCCAGGTACTTTTATCTCATCTAATTCCAACTACTAAAACAGTTGTTCATCACGTATTCAGAAAGATACAGATTAGTTAAATGACATAGTCAAGGTCTCCATATTAATTAAAAAATAAAGAAGTGAAAAAATACTTAATCATATTCATATCTCACAAAACCAAACTCTATACTCTTTTTTTATTTTTAAAAAGATACTCAGATTACTGAAATGTTATATAAAAAATATAGGGGATTCACATATGCCCCGCACCTCCCACCTCCCACATTTCCCCACATTAATAACATCTTTCATTACTGTGGTATATTCATTGCAATTGATGAACACATTTTGGAGCATTGCCACTAAGCATGGATTATAACTTACGTCGTAGTTTACACTCTCTCCAACACAATTCTGTACTTTATGGCAAGATATATAATGACCTGTATCTATCATTGCAATGTCATTCAGGACAATTCCAAAGTCCCAAAAATGCCACCGTATTACACTTGTTTTTCCTTCTCCCTTCCCTCAGAACCTCCACTGGCCACTGCCACATCAATGATACAATTTCTTCTATTGTTAGAATCACAATAAGTCTATAGTAGAATAACAGTAAGTCTACTTTAGTCCATAGTTCATTCCCCAATCTTGAGAATCCTGGGATGGTGATGCCCACTCCACTGTTAACTGAGAGGGGGCTTTGATCTCATATGACTGATGGATGGGACTCTATTGCTTGCAGTTGTAGACTCTCTCAGTTCCTTGGTATAGTGGTTTCCATCATCTCCCCTTGTTTGTTGTCCTAGGGGAGTCCAGTGAAGTGGAGAAGTGTTGCAACTATGTTGAGATTCAGGGCCCAGCTGACACATAGACAGCACAAATGTTTAAATCACTTGGATGTACACCTACCAACTCTAGTACTAATTATAGGTTCAAATACAAGGGACAGTAGAGCCATGCTGGGAAACCACAACTGAGTCCAGCTTTGTTGCATTGGGGAACATAAATTCCAAAGTAGGGCCCACTGGCAACGCACAAAACTCCTGAGTTATCTGCCCTGACTATAGTGTCTGGATATCTCCAGAGCCCACAGGTGCCCCAATAATTGGGGTAGTATCTACTTTGGCTCTCAAGGAGATTCTCCTGAGATATGCATAAGCATAACCTCTGGAGTGACCTACCGACTCACTTTGAAGTGTCTTAGCCATAAAAATCATTTGTCTTTGCCTTTTCTCATTTTGGCCAAGGTCTTTTTCCAGTTGTATTGCTAGTTAATGCATGGTAGTAATCCCTCAGTGCCAGGAAGGCTCATCCCTGAGGGTCATGTCCCACACTGGAGAGAAGTTACTGCATTTATATGCTGAGGTCATCTTAGAGAGAGGTCACATTTGATCAACAAGAAGGCTCTCAGGAGGTAACTCTTAGGCATCCTATAATACTAGGTTAAATTTCAATTTCAAGAGTAAAGCTACCTGAGTACAGTCATAAATATCAAGGGCTCATCAATGGACCATCTTCCTTCACTAATCCTTTCCCCTGCACTTAGGAGTTTCCTGGTATTCCATTAGAGAATGTGGCAGAGTTCCCTAGGATGGGAATCCTGTATTCTTTCCATTATTGTGTGACTCTCCACCCACGGTGACAATGGCCCATTAACATTTGAACAGATTTATATGCCTCATATATGTGCTCAGGTGAACTTCCTCCCATGTATCCCCCATTACTGTCACATGCAACAATTATGCATCTCTGCCACAGTTGTAACCCTTCTGTGATCCAAAACTTCTTCAAAAATGAAGCCAAGAAAATAGCCAAATATAGTTAATACAAAAATGAAATAGTAATATAGTTCTAAAAAATAAGAAATAAAAATAATGAAAAAATACTGAATTTTTTTTGACATTTTGCATTTTATTACTGTAAGATCTGTTGTCCTGCATGTACAGAGATATTTTCTTCCATTTATTCCACCAGTGTCTTACTTTTTTCATTTTGTCTTCAAAGAAGTTTGAGGTTAAGGAAAAGTCATGTACAGAATACAGGGGACTCCCGTATACCCAACAACCTCCCTCTTTTCCCCCTTCCCATTATATATGGATGATACATTTGATACAATTGATGTACAAAAATATAGCTACTAACCATGGTCAATGGTTTACATTACACTTTATATTTTGGACCATACATTTTTATAAATTTTGATGAAATTTAACATGGCCTATATCCACCATTGCAAGATCACATAGAATAATTCCGTTGCCCCCTAAATGCCCCCTGTTCCATCTATTCTATTCTTCCCTCCCCTTCCCCTTGGAACCCATGGCGACCACTAGGCTTCACTCCTTGAAGGGCAAGATTCATAGTTACTTGCAACAACATTGAAGGCTTGACACACTGTTCTGTCCTCTCCTGGTTAGGCACTTTCCATGCTCTTAAGAGACTACTGCCCCTTTATTTGAGAACATAGTAGTCCTCCCCCGGATGGAAGTCCTACACCTTCCCACTAATTATGTGGGTCTCCACCCACTGATATAACACACTATGACATGATGAACACTCACACACTTCCTAAAAACCTGGCTCAGGTGTGCCCTGTCCTGAATGCTCCCCACATCCAACACCCTAAACAAGCAACCCTCCATTGCATTATTGCCAAAAAGCATTTTCAACATTGTAGTTTGAACCACATACACACCAATGCCCAGTGTTCACCTGTTCCCTCCCCCAACCCTCCCCTCAGTTCCACGGATAGTCCAACTCACACTCCCCACCCTACCCCACTGACAAACCTGCACCATCCAACCCAATAGTATCACTACTCCTCTGTTATGCCTCTCCACTGCACAACTGAACAGTTCCACCTTATCATAGATTTTGTCCATATGGGCATTAACATGAAACTTTATCCCTATCTATTTCTTGTAAAACTATCATCCAGATCTGTGAGTCTGCTCAATTTGCTTAATTCATATCGGTGAAGCCATGTAATATTTGTCCTTAAGTGCCTGGCTTGCTTCACTCAACCTGAGGTCCTCAAGATTCATCCATGTTATCCCATGTGTTAATACTATATTTTTTCTTACACCTAAGTAATATCCCATTGTGTGTATATACTACAATTTGTTTATCCATTCATCTGTTGAAGGGCATTTGGATTGATTCTAACCTTCAGCAATATTGAATAATACTGCTATGATATTGCTTTGCATACATCTGTTTGTGTCCTTGCTTTCAATTCTTCTGAGTATATACCCAGGAATGGAAATCCCAGATCATATGGCAGTCTTCCAGTTAGATTCCGGAGAAACTGCCAAACTGTCCTGCACAATGGCTTCACCATTCTACATTCCCACCAGCAGTGAATTAAGTTTCTCATTTCTCCACATCCTCTGCAACAGCTGTTTTTTAAATAGCTGCCAGTATAATGGGTGTAAGATGATATCTCATTGTAGCTTTGACTTCCATTTTCCTAATAGCTAGTAATGTTGAGGATCTTTATATGCGCTTTTTTGTCATTACAAAAACAAATACCTAGGAATGCAACATGGGAATCCCAGGGGGTTCTGTGTAATATTTTCAGTAATCTAAGCACCTCTTAAAATATATTTATATATATATAAATAACATTTTTGTAAGCAAATGTACATATATGCATATATATTTATATATCATTTTACAAATAGTGGTATGTATTGTGAAAATATTGATTTTTACCCACAATAAAAAATAAATAAATTTTAAAAAAAAAGGTGTAAATGACTTATATGCAGGAAACTACACAACACTGCTAAAGGAAATCAAAGAAGGCTTAAATAAATGGTTGAATATTTTCTGTTCATGGATAGTAAGACTAAACATCATTAAAATGTCTATACTACTCAACTTTATCTAAAGATTTAATGCAATGCCAATTACAATCACCGCAGCATTTTTTACTGAATTGGAAAAACTAACAATGAAACTTATTTGCAAGGGCTAGAGGCCCCAAATAGCCAAAGATATATTGAAAAAGAAAAATGAAATTGGAGGAATCACACTACCTAAATTTAAAACATACTACAAAGCTACAGTGGTCAAAATTGCAAGATATTGACACAAAGATAGACATATTGACCAATGGAACTGAATTGAGAGTTCTGATATAGATCCTTGCATAAACCGTCATCTGATAATTGACAAAGCCACTAAACCAATTCAACTGGGAGAGAATGGCCTCTTCAACAAATGGTGCTGGAGAATTGGATATCCATACCCAAAAGAATGAGAGAGGAACACCATCTCACACCTTATACAAAAATTAGCTCAAGATGGATCAAAGATCTAAATATAAGAGTGAAGAACATAAAGACCTTGGAGATAATGTAGGGAAGCATCTACAGGATCTTGTATTAGGAAATGGACTCATGAACTTCACACCCAAAGCACAAGCAATGAAAGAAAAAAAAAAAAGATAAATGGGATGTCCTCAAAATTAAAAACATTTGCACCTCAAAGGAATTTGTCAAGAAAGTGAAAAAGGCAGCCTTCTCAATGGGAGAAAATATTTGATAACCATATATCTGATAGGAGCCTAATATCCAGGATATATAAAGAAATTCCACAATTGAAAATAAAAAGACAATCTATTTAAAAAATGGGCAAGTGATTTTAATAGACACTTCTTCAAAGAAGAAATAGAAATGGCTGATAAGCACATGAAAAGATGCTCAACATATTATTTTATTTAACCTTCAGCATTAATAATGTACCAACTTTGTTTTGCTACAAAATATTACAATGCTGTTGTTAAATAGCCCAAAGATTAAATTAATTAAATATTCTCACATTCTTTACACCCTGTGGTAGAACACTCCTGCATTTATATCATTAACCACAATCCTCACTTACTGCCAAAATGATTGTTATATATTCCCAATATTATTGGCCAGGAGTCCTCCAACTAATATTAATCTCCCTAGACTACCATTTCAATTACAATTACATCCATAAATCAACAATGTTTATTAGAAGCAACATTATCAGACTATTAATTTTAACTATCCTCCATAGTGTATATTTAAGTACATTTTTCTGTACCCTTCCCTAGTATTAACACTGTGTATTGGTATTGTATATTTGTTGTACAGTTTTGAATATATTTCTAGCAGTGGAATTGCTAGGTTATGGCAGTTCTCTATTTGTGTCCTGAGAGATCTCCCAAATCGTCTTCCACGAAGGCTGCACCATTTTACACTCCCACCAACAAGGAAGGAGCATTCATATTTCTCCACATCCTCTTCAGCACTTGTAGTTTTCTGTTTGTGTGTGTATGTGTGTGTTTAAATAATAGACATTCTCTATGGTGTGAGATGATATATCTTTGTAACTTTGATCTGCATTTCTGGAATTGCTAGTGATGTTGAACATTTTTTCATGTGTCTTTTGGCAATTTGTACTTTCACTTTGGAAAACTGTTCACTCAATTCAGTTTTGGTGGGAATGTAAAATAGTGCAGCTATTGAGAAAAACAGTTTTCAGTTCCTTAGAAAGTTAAGTAAAGAATTACCATATGATTGGGCAATTTTCCATCTAGACATATTCCAAAAATGGTTTTAAACATGGATTCAAACAGTTATTTGCACACCTAGGTGCACAGAAGCACTATTCACAAAATAAAGGACAGGAATGCACACAGTTAAGGGATGTACCAGGGATTAGAGGGGAGATTGGGAAGTTAATATTTCTCTCAATTGCATCCTCCAAACACCAAGAAAACACCTGGGTTATAAATACTCAGGTAAAAGTTCAGTGGTGATAACAGGAGATGACCTCAAGCACGGCTAGATCTCCACCTCAGAAAATGTTTTCTTTTAGTGGGTCTTCTATTTTGGCAGCTTGGGCAGTCAACAGTGACACCAGTTTACCCCAAACAATCAATGAGTCAACTCACCAGGGTAGACTATTTATGCATGTACAGTTGCAAACTCTCCCTGTTCACTGCTTCAATATCATTATATGAGTGTTTGTGACCCTCACATGGGAATCATGGTCACTAACTCATATTAGCACTTTGGATGTGGTGGTGTTCACACTCTCTCATTCAGAGATTTATAATTCGACTACTGTATATTATAACAACAAATCCCTGGTTGGTGTCACCTGTGCCCCTCCAAGATTTGTTTTACTCTGTGAACCTCTTTGGGCAATGGACTGTCTCCCACAAGGAGAAGAATCCTTCTATTTAATAATATGAAGACCTAACATCAATAGGACTCATTAAATTCCATAACCAAGCTGACAGTATTTAATCTGATAGCTCTTGATTAGCTGATGGTAAAACAAAGGGGTTTCTGTTTTCTTATCAATACATCATGCTCTTTCTACATAAATAATTCAAAAAAGGTTCAAACTAAACTAGGAAAAGCACATGCTTAATTAGAATGGCTGCCAGCTATATAGCTGCAGTCCTCACTTGAACACTTCTTTAGACTTCTTTGACTGGCTTAACACCAATCCCTAGGGATTTGGTTGGGAACAATCCTCTCAAAAAGCCTGATCTTCCTCCTGGTGGTCATTCTTCTAAAGTTCTTGGTTAGTTGTTGTGTCAATCTGGACAAAAGACTCTGTGAATGAGCCCCTACCATTCAGATTGCTCATGTAGTATATTGGAACTATCTCTGCTTCAAATTGGAGGCAGCCACTGGTCCTACTTAATGCAGCAAGTTGTTGAAATTTTCTTTCTGGCAGCCCAGCTTGGGGCAGGGAATGGACTGTTGGGGAAGCAACCATCTCATGACCTGCAGCCCCTCTTCAGGCTTGTGCAATCAGTTAGAGCATTCCCTAACTCAGAGGCTGGGTAGTGAAATGATACATGGCTCATATTCTTCTTACTTATAGGGTGATCCTCTTCATTCTGGCAGCACAATGAACTTCTTTGTATTGTTCTGTTGGGTACATCATATAGCACCTGTTCAGTCCCACTAGTATATCTGGGTTCAGGGCCTTCTCCACTACAACAGAAGAGCAGTGTGTGCAGATCATTGTCCTGCATCAGCTGTTGGGAGGGACTTACTAGCCATGGATAAGTGACACATATTTCTATAACTGATCCTTTTTCTGTCTATTCTCTATGTAGTAAAACATTATTCCAATCCATCCTTTTGTGTAATGTTCTTCCCTGGTAACTGCTAAACCACTCTACCATACAGTGGACAGAAGTGTTTGGACCCCTACTCTTGGCAGCCTGCATACTCATGATCTTTGTCATCCTCCATGCAGTAAGCCTTCTCCCCTGGAATTGGTAGCCATTGCTTACTTGCACAACACATGTTATCATCAGCCTATATATTGTTACTGTATTAGTCAGCCAAAGAGGTGCTGATGCAAAACACCAGAAATCAGTTGATTTTTAAAAAGGGTATTTATTTGGGTAGAATTTTACTGTCAAAAAGCCATAAAGAGTAAATTAGTTCCCCTACCAAAGGCTGTTGCCACAGGTTGGAGCAAGATGGCTGCCCATCTCTTCAAGGTTTCAGCCTTCCTTTTCTGGCTCCATCATCCCAGCTTCTTATGGTCTCAGCTATAGGCTGGTATAAGGCTCATCTCTCTCTCTGGGCCTCATTTCTTCCTGGGCTCAGCTTCTCTGGTCTCTCCACAAGGTCAGCTGTAGACTATTAGGCTCTCTCTCATCCAGGGGCCTTTACTGTGTCTATCGAGCAATCTCTATTCCTCTGGGTTCTTCTCTTGTGTATTTACTTTGCAGGGCTCCAGCATGAAAACTCCAGCTCTCTCCTCTGCCATGTGGTTTTCTCTGTGAGTCCTTGCCTACCAAGGGGATGGGACTCAACTTCCTACTGACTTGGCTGTATCAAAGCCCAATCTTAGTTTAATCAATTAAAAGTGAAACCTCTGAATCTAATATAATCTAATAGGCCCAGAGGAACAGACCAGTTTACAAACATAATCAAATATCAATATTTGGAATTCAAATAAATATTTTTAAAATCAATTTAAAATAAGGAAAATAAAACATTTTATTTTGCTCTCATTTACTCCTTCTCTGATGTTATGCCTATGTTCATGCAGATTTATGATTTTGACCTATTCATTTTCATCTTCCTGAATAATATGGTTTATTATATTTGCAGGAAAAATTTACTTGTCATCAATACCCTCATTTTTGTTTTCTAAGAAAGCCTTAATTTCTCTTTCACTACTGAAGGATCATTCCCCTGTTATAGAATTTCAGATTGGTGTTTTTTTTTTTTTTTCTTTCAACACTTTAAATATTTCAATCCACTCTCTTCTTTCTTGTAAGGTTTATTAGAAGTAGCCTACTGACATGTTTATCCTTACTCTTCTTAGATAAGGTTTTTTTTTTTTTTTTAAATGGCTTTTCCAAGGTATAATCTGTTTGGTTCTCTGCAAGTTGATATGCCTAGACATAGAGTTTTTCTATGGTTTTTGTTGTTATTTCTTCTCTTGCACTTCTCTGAGCTTTCTGGCACTGAGGTCTGGTTCCTGTCATAAATTTTGGAAAACTTTTGGCTATTAATTCATTAAATGATTCTTCTGTTGCTTTCTCTTTTTCTTCCCTCTAATATTCCAATTGATGGTATACTATCTCTTTTGAAATTGTTCCACAGCTTTGGATATTATATCCTTTTATTTTCATTCTTTGTTCAGTTTCATTTCTTTCTTCAGTTTGGGAGAAATCTATTGGCATATTCAAGTTCAATGATTATTTTCTTTCATGTGTCCAAGCTACTGATGAGACCATAAAAGGATTTCTTCATTTTGGGTCTCGTGTTTTAAATACTTTTTCTTACTTTTTATTTTGGTAAAATATATAAAATTCAAAATCTTCCATTTTAATCATTTTCAATTGTGCAATTCATTGGCTATTTTATTGGCTTCATTCCTCTTTATGGCTGCATAATGGTGCATTGTATGCTGTCTTAGTTTGTCAAAGGATACCAATGCAAAGTATCAGAAATATGTTGATTTTATAATGCAAATTTTATTTGAGGACAAAGCTCATAGTTCTCAGGCATGGAATGTCCAAATCAAGGCACCATCAGTGATCATTTTTAATCAAATACAATTAATAAGAAAATGAAATGATAATGATAGTTTTAAACATAAAAAATAAAATACAGAAAAAATTAACAGAAACTAAAAATTAAATTAAAAGTTGGGATATTAAAAGATAATGAATGACATCGCAATGACAGGTACAGGCCATTATATATCCTACTATAACCTACAGAATTGAGTAGGAGGAGTATAAACTACAATGTAACTATAATCCATGGTTAGTGGCATTGCTTCAAAATGTGTTTGTCAATTGCAATGAATGCACCACACTAATGAAAGAAGTTGTTAATATGTGGAAAAGTGGGAGGTGTGGGGAGTGGGCATATGGGAATCCCTTATATTTTTTTATGTAACATTTTATGTAATCTAAGTATTTTTAGAAAAAAAATATTAAAAAAAACTAAAAAATATTAATTTTTTTGACATTTTGCCTTTCATCACTGTAAGATCTACTTTCCTGTATGTATTGTAACATTATTTTTTTCCCATTTATTCCCCCAGTGTCTTACTTTTTTCATTTTGTATTCAAAGAAGATTTAGGTCACAGTAAAGTCATGTACAGAATACAGGGGACTCCCATATACCCAACATCGTCCTCCTTTTCTCCCTTCCCATATTGATAAACTTTTTATATGTGGATGATACATTTGTTACAACTGACATGCAAATATTGAAACATAGCTACTAACCATGGTCAATGGTTTACATTATGGTTTACATTTTGGACCATACACTTTTATAAATTTTTGATGAAATTTGACATGGTCTCTATCCATCATTGCAAAATCATGTAGAACACTTCCACAGCCCCCAAAATGTCCCCTGTTCCTCCTAATCTATCCCTCCCTCCCCCTCCCCTTGCAACCCATGGCAACCAATAGACTTCACTCCTTGAAGGACATATTCATAGTTACTTGCAATTACACTGAGGGTTTGACACACTGGTCTGTGTTATCCTATTAGGCATGTCCCATGCTCTGAAGAGACTCCTGCCCCTCTGTTTGAGAACATAGCAGGCCTCCCCAGGATTGGAGTCCAACACCTTCCCACTCATATTGGAACTTAGCCTAGTGTTGTATGGTGTCTAAGAGTTACCTACTGGGAACCTTCCTGTTGCTGAAACGTGGCCTATCTCTAAGCTGAACCCAGCATATAAATGCAGTAACAACCCCCCATCATGGGACATGATTCCCAGGGAAGAGCCTCCCTAACACCAAGGGATTACTGCCAAGTACCAACAAGCAATGCAACTGGAAAAAAAAAAGACCTTGACCAAAAGGGGGAAAAGGAAAAAAATGAGTTTATAGGTTAAGAGATTTCAAAATGGGTCCAGAGGTCATTCCAGACATAAAGCTTATGCACATCTCAGCAGGATCTCTTTGACTGTCAAATTAGACACTACCCCAAATAGTGGGGCTCCTGAGGGCTCTGGAGACACACAGGCACTATACTCAGGGCAGATAGCTCAGGAGTTTGGTCCTTTGCCAGTGGGTCCTACTTTGGAATTTATGCTCCCCAGTGTGACAGAGTTAGACTCAGCTGTGGTTTCACTACACATAGCTCTTCTGTTCTTTTATTTGAATCTATAATTAGTACTAGAGTTGATACATGTAGGTCCAAGAGACTTAAATCTTGGGGCTGTCCATGTGCCAGCTGGGCCCTGAATCTTAATGGAGTTGCAATACCTACTTTCCAGTTCATTGGACTCACACAGGACAACTAATAAGAAAGAGACAATGGACAAACAACATACCAAGGAACTGAGAGTGTCTACATCTGCAAGTAAGAGAGTGCTATCCATCAGCTGTGTGGGGTAGAAAGCCCCCTCCATTATAGATGGAGTGGGCATCACCATCATAAAGTCCTAAGGATTGGGGAATGAACTATGGATTAAGTAGATCTACTAGTATTCTTCTGTAGAATTATTATGATTCTAGCAATGGAAGAAAGATTATTGATGTGGAGGCAGTGGCCACTGGAGATTCTGGGGTTAGGGAGAGGGAAAAACAGGTGTAATAAAGGGACATTTTGGGGACTAGAGAACCATCCTGAATGACATTACAGTGACAGATACAGGCCATTATATATCCTACCATAACCAACAGAGTTGAGTGGGAGAGATTGTAAACTACAATGAAAACTGTGCTTAGTGGCAATGCTCCAAAATGTGTTTATCAATGCAGTGAATGTACCACACTAATGAAAGATGCTGCCAATGTGGGAAAATGTTGGAAGCGTGGGGAGTGAGGCATATGGGAATTCCTTATATATTCTATATAACATTTATGTAATCTAATGATGTTTCAAAAATATATATATAGAAATAAAAAATTATCTGCTTCTACACACATTTTAGGACAATCTACTAAGAGAAACAAATCGATACAATTACATCAGGGACTGAACAATCTAAGTAGTGGGTGACACACATTTTTCAGGATTCTGTGAAACATATAGAGTTAATTGGTTGTGGGCAAAACCAAATGAGAGAAAGTTAAGGATTGAAATAGTTTAAATATTAATAAATAAACCAGTCATGCTACTGTATTTTCTGCAAAAGAAAATCAACATTTAGAAATACTGTAACAAATTTATCTCCAAAGAGTGTGTGCACTGGCTTAGCGTTACTATAGCAGTGGAGAGCTGTGGACAGCAGGTACCAAAAACACCCAGGCCTTGTAGATCCAAGTTATTGATGGCATTCAGTTATCAATCCCTTTATCAGAGGTCCAGAAAGAATTGCAGCATAGTCACCTGCCCACTACATTTCCACTCTGAGCAGCAAACTTTAAGGAGTTTTTAGTAGGCAAGGGGTGCAGAGGAGAGAAACATGTTCAATGTAAACTTAAAAGACAGTAAAATGGGACACAACCCCCATACATATCCCAGAGATTGTTAGATTGAAAACTGGACACACACTTCATCCCCCTCAAAAGACAACAGTACACATACATTTGGAGGATAATTGGAAAAACCATCAGAGAAATTCTCAATGAAAATTGAGATCTTTAAATCAAATATCTCAGGGTTGAAATACACACTGCATTTATCCAGGCAAAAAATACCTCTTGAGTTTTAGCAGGGATGTAACTGGACAGTAACACCAAATGGCTTTAGAGAGCATCTTTCATCTTAGCCCAATGTCTAAGCTTACAAGGATTCAAGCAGCGCTTCAAAGCCTGTGATAAGTAGGTTCCAAAGGTTCAAAGGGTCACATAAAATCTGTCATGTTACATTTTATATTTTGAAATATGGAAGCATATTTTAAGTATTAGTAAGGCATTTATATATATATTTTTTTCTTTTTCTACCTGGTTGCATTATCATCTTTTTGGTGAGTCACTTTTCTGTGTGGGGGTCCTGTGCCTCTCTGTACCATGCAGGTCTGGGGTGCCTTTTTTCTTTTTTACCAGGAGGTGCCAGGATTTGAACCCAGGTCCTCCATTTGGTAAACGGGATCTCAATTGCTTGAGTCACACCTGCTTCTCCCTAATGCATTTATTTATTTAAAAATTCTTTGACAAGATTTCATTTTAGCTTAAAATTCATTTCCATCTTTTGGTTCTCTAAACTTTAAGAAGTACTTTTTCCTTTTAAAAATAAACCATTCTATGGAAAGGACTTTATTTTACTGCATTTATAAATGCTTACATATGATAAATTTCTAAAAGTGAAATTTCTGAGTCAAATGTAATGTGTGTATTAGTTTTTACAGTACTGACAAATTTCCCCATAAGTTACATGTCCCTCCAAAATGCTTGTTTTGCCATGTGCAGTCTAACAATTTTTTATTTTTACCATTGGGATAAAAGCAAAGTGGTCCTTTGTTTTCATTTGCATTTATTCTAGTATGTCTATGTGATAATAAACTATTGCAAATTTTTTGAACTCTGTTCATTTCCTTTGCCCATTTTGCTAATTATTAGACTCTTCATTTTAAAATAGTTCTTCAAAAATAAAAAAAATAAAAAATAAAAAACCAGTGAGTCTTCTAAGTACAATAAAAGTGAGTATTCTAAAATTAAACACATGATTTTGAGTGAAGAATTTAGATGTTGCTCTGATGGTAGAGGTTGTTAATACTTTCTTTTTCCTCCTAGGGGGACCCCCTACATCAGGTATCACAATACCTTTGCTGTGGCATAAAGAATGTCCACAGTCCTCTGCAATTCAGGGCTGTTTTCCCCCTCATGCTTCTGGCAAATCAATTCAATATTCCTTAGTTTTCCAGGGTGGAAACCTCTCTCCTTCTCCAAGTCTTTGGCATTAAGTTTCAATACATTGACCTGCAGCATCAATTCAGCTGCCTCATCCTCCCTAATTCCAATACTAGGATTCTTCTTCACCAAACCTGGGACAGGTTTAAGAGTTGCAGCAGTTCTCTCCATTGAAATAGGCCTCTGTGGAGCTGGACTGCTAGAGCTGAGAGGTTTCTTTGGTTTATTCAGAGCTGGAGCAATAATGGAGCTAGCCACTGCCTTTCTTAACTTTGTCAGGCAGCCACAGGATCAGTTTTTCCATCATAGTTTGCAACAAAAAACTTCTTGAACCACTGAAAAAATTCAAAATTGTCCTGAAACTTCCCTTTTACTGATTTGTCCACAGGAAGTATTTTGTCAACACCCATTCTCTTAAAACCTACTTGCATTTTGAAAGTTATGGGTGTATTCATGATCTAACTTATCTTGGAATTTCACTTTCTTCAAGGCATTGGAGACAGATAACAGCAAGTCCATAAACTGATAATAGGCAGCCCCTGAAAACATCTTCAATCTTTGTCAAATTCAACTGCAGTGACTGGTTGATCTACGCTAGTAGATCATGTCCACTTAGATTATCGCTAGTCACTGGAATTAATATTCACTGATGTTGAGTATACACTCACTGACAACTTTGGCTGTCCGTGGGACCGTGTTCACTGCACTTACAGTCTCTGTTTCTGTCTTACTCTGAACCCTGCCCAAACCCTCCTGTCTTCCACCTGATGACCTCACAGCCTTCCCCACCTCTTACACGTTTACATAAGAGCTGTGTATCTTTTTAAAGATAAATATCAATTCAAGGCATTGTCCATTTTTAAAATTAGTTTGTCTTTTTGCTATTGGAAATTTGGGAGTTCTTTATATAATCTGGATATTTGCAACTATTTTCTCCATGTTGTAGGTTGTCTTTTCACTATCTTAATGTTTCTGAAGTACATCTTTTTTAAGTTCTTATGAATTACATTTTATTTTCTTTTTTTTGCTCATATTTTGGTGTCATATGTAAGTATTTATTGCTAAATCCAAGATCTTGAAGATTTTTCCTCATGTTTTCTTCTGAGTTTCATGGTTTTAGCTCTTATTTTTAGATCATCATTCCATTTTGAGTTAATGTTTATATATTTTGTGAGGTTAGGGGTCCCAATGAATCCATCCAGGTTTCCCAGCATCATTTGTTGAAAAGAGTTTTATGTCCTGATTGAGTGATCTTGCCACTTTTGTAAGAAAATCAAATGGCCCTTGATATTATTAAGCCGGCAGCTCCCGCCCGGCCTCCTCTCTCCACCCCTCCCTCCCTCTTCCTGCAGCTGTATATTCCTGTTGATATGAAACGAGAACTCCTGTCTCCACACCCTGAGCCTTCCTGTCGATATGAAAGTAACAACCCATGTCAGAGGGATGATAAAACCTAGGAAGCAGATAAAACTCTTAAGCCAATATGAGTTATCACACCCTGTCCCTAAAACTGCTAGGCTAGCATCAACCATCACAACCTAGGCCTTTGTAGTCTAGCCCCAGAATGAGTTATAAAAATGCCCCTATTCCCCTCCCTCGGGCCTGCCACCTATTCAGACTCAGCCAGGCTGCTAAGCTCTCTATCTCATTAAAGGCTTTGCTTAAACTGACCTCAGCTCTGGGTCTGATTTCTAAGATGCCACCCTTCCTTGGCTTCCCCTCCAACCTAACAGATATGTATGTTCATTTCTGAGCTCTAAATTCCAATTCATTGTTCAATATATCTATTTTTTTCCCAATAACATCCTGTATTAATTATTGTAGCTCTGTAGTAAGTTTTGAAATTTGGAGGTGTGACACCTCCAACTTTGTTCTTCTTATTCAAGATTGGTTTGCCTATTTGGGGTCCTCTGTGATTACATATTAATTTAAGGACTAGTCTATCCATTTCTGCAAAGAAAAAGGACCACTGAACTTTTTATAGTTATTGCATTGAATCTGTATATGGCTTTGGATAGTACTGATATCTTAACTATATTAAGTATTCTATTACATGAGCACAGACTGTGTATTTAAATTTGAACCTTTCCTTTTGATTCTCTTATACTTTCTATGTCTTTATTTAAATTGCCCATCTTTTTTTTCATGTTACCTACTTTTCCTTAGCATATGAATTATGGTTAAATTCCCTCTGACATTTTCCAAAATCTGTGATATATGTCTGGTTTTGTTGCTTGTTTTGTCTCTTCAGACTGTACTTTTTCTTGTCTCTTAACATGTTTTTAATTTTTGTTCAAAGCCGTACATGATAGGAAGTGAGATTAAGATTTTAATGTGAGGTTTTATGGAAATCTGGTTAGGAGTTGGGTTGTGTTTAATATTTTCTCTATATATAGATTCCAGGGAATTAAAATTAATATAGTTCTTATGTTTATGTTTGCCTGTTTTGTTTTGGCTTCCCTTAAAAATTTTCCTTAGATATTCTATGTCATACATTTGCTTTAACTGTGTTCAACTTTTATTATATTGGCATTTGGTTTAAACACTGGTAACATTGGTGAAGACAGTTTTTATTATGTTATGATTAAATTTCAGTCATTCAATGCAACTATATCCCTAAACCATGATCTTCATAAATATTTCTTAGCTTTCTCCAAAACCCCATATCATCCTTATTAAGTGAGATGTGAATACTAATGGGGCATGGAGTTTGGTAAATACTCTTTAACCTTCCTTCAGGTAGGATGAGTCTGGAGAAGATATTCTCATTAACAATGTCTCCTTTGTTAAGGAGACTTTTCTATGTTTATTTCACAATGGTTATACTTTTCCTCTCACTATCAGATCTACAAGGGGATTGTTCTTTACTTTCACCAGGAGAACTGGGTAGTGATCTTATTCCTTAGTCCACATGAATGTGAGGAGTTGAAGAGGAGAGCTCTAACTGCAGCCCCCTGGGGTTTTCCTATCTAGGCTAGTCTACAGTCATTATCCAACAATTCATCAAAAATGTCATTTAAGTGTTACTACCAGCTTATTACTCCAGCAGTTTCTACTCTTGAGAAGCAGAACTTGGTTGTGACTGTATAGCTATACCTTTCTGTCCAGAAATATGGGTGGACTTAAATTCTATGTTCATTGAAGGAAAGTCACTGAATTTTATTGATATTTATTTTTTAGTGTTTTTCCTGAGGTAAGGATTAGAGTCCTGAATTCCAAAGTATTTACATGTCTGATATGAAAGAGTTAGTTCTCATTTTTAATATGCTATTTTCAAATGGCCTGCTTACTTTTAAAACAATAGTTATTAATATTAAAAAGTTTTTAAACTGTTATTTACTTAATCACTGATATTCTATCTTTTGAGAAACAATATTCCCTGATGCATATACTTCAAATAACTTGTGAGTTAGCTATTCATTTCTTTGGAATCAGTCAGTGAAAGGCAAATAGAAGTACATGGAAAGTCACTTACTGGGCTTTTAAATCTTTGGCCAGTATTTGCACTTGCAGTAATGTTTCATAGTCCACTCCTAAATTTAAAGAGATGTACCACCTTGCTATGGATTGAATCATGTTCCCCACAAATATCAGTTCAAGTCCTAACCCCAGTCCAGTGGATGAGAACTCATTTGTAAATAGCATCTGCAAAGATCCCATTAGTTAAGATGAGGCCAAACTAAATCAGGGTGGGCTTTAATTCAATATGACTGGAGTCCTTATAAGAAGTGGAAACAGAAGAAGACTAGTGGAGGCAGAAGTAGACAAGTGGCCATGTGATGGAGGTATGACTGTAACCACCAAGAGAACCCTACAGACGTCAGAGAAATCATGATCATGCTGACATATTAATTTTGAATTCATAGCCTCCCAAACTGTGATAAAATACTTTCCAACCAGTTTTTAAGCCAACCAGTCTGTGGTATTTATTACAACATCCCTTGTAAACTAAGACATGTTTGACCTTTTGTCCTGAAGGCATAGGAAAAGGTTATTGATCAGTGATGATGATCACTGATAATGGTCACCTTTCTAATTACCAAAATATTTGACTCACTTTACTTTTCTCATACAGAACACACTAAATCTGTCTCCAAAGAAGACAACCCAAATTCCAGACTTGTCTTATTCTAAGACCTTTCTCTTTGATGAGCACTTCAGTTGCGTGAAAGAGCAAAAAGTAAGACACTAGGGGAATAAATGGAAGAAAATGTCACTGTATATACAAGAACAGATGTTACAATGATGAAAGGCAAAATGCCTAAAAAATGTTTACATATATTTCATCATTTTATATCTTTTTAAAAATTATTTTTATGTTTCAAAAGTCTTTTGCAATTTATTTCTTATTTTTAAACCTATCATTATTTCATTTTCTTATTATTGTGTTTAATTTATTGGCCTAATTTTTGAAGAAGTTTTAGGTCACAGATGGGTTACAACTGTGGCAGGGGAGGATCATTGCTGTGGGGTATCAATGATGGGGCATACATGGGAGAAAGCTCACCTGGGTATACATATGAGGCATATAAATGTATCCACATGTTAATGGGCCATTGTCACAGTGGGTGAAGATTCACACAATAACCAAAAAAATATAAAATTCCCATCCTGAGGAGCTCTGCCACACTCTTTAATGGAACAGCAATAATCCCCTGAGTACAGGGGCAATGATTAGTGAAGGAGGATGGACCATAAAATGGCCCTTGATATTGATGGCCATGCTTATGAACCTTTACTCTTGAAATTGAAACATAGCCTATAGGGTACCTAGAGTTAACTCCTGGGAGCCTCCTAGTTGCTCAAATGTGGCCTCTCTCTAAGCTGAACTCAGCATATAAATACATTACCTTCCCCTCAGCCTGAGACATGACTCCTGGGGATGAGCGTCCCTGGCACCGATGGATTACTACCAAGTATTAACTAGCAATGCATCAGGAAAAGGCCTTGGCAAAGGGGCGGGGGGGAAGATAAAGACAAATGAGTTTATATGGCTAAACTTCAAAATGATTTGGGAGGTCATTCCAGAGGTTACACTTATGCACATCTCAGCAGGATCTCATTGACTGACAAAATAGATATTACCCTAAATAGTGGGGCTCCTGAGACATCCAGACACTATAGTCAGGACAGATAGCTCAGGAGTTTGGTACCTTGCCAATGGGCCCTACTTTTGAATTTATGCTCCCCAGGGTGACAAAGTGGGACTCAGTTGTACTTTCCCTACACATGGCTGTTCTGTCCTTCAGTTTGAACCTATAATTTGAAAGAGACTTAAATCTTTGGACTGTCCATGTGCCAAACTGGTCCTTAATCTCAATGGAGTTGCAACACCTACTTTCTAGTTCATTGATCTCACCCAGGACAACTAACAAGGGTGTGACAATGGACAACCACCATACCAAGGAACTGAGAGGGTCTACAAGTGAAAGCAAGAGAGTACCATCCATCTGCCCTATGGGTTAGAAGCCCCCTCTCAAACAGAGATGAAGTAGATATCACCATCCCAGAATCCTTAAGATTGGGGAATGAACTATGAACTAAAGTAGACTTATTGGTATTCTATTATAAACTTATTGTGATTCTAGCAAATGAAGAAATTATATCATTGATGTGGAGGCAGTGGCCACAGGAAGTTCTGAGGGCAGGGAGAGGGAAAACATGTGTAATGTGGTGGCATTTTCAGGATTTGGGAATTGTCCTGAATGACATGGCAATGACAGATACAGGCCATTATATATCTTGCCATAACCTACAGAATTAGGTGGGAGAGAGTATAAACTACAATCTAAACTGTAATCTATACTTTGGGGCAATGCTCAAAAACCATGTCCATCAATTACAATAAATGGACCACAGTAATGAAGCATGTTGTTTATGTGGGAAAATGTCAGAAGCATGGGGAGTAGAACAATGGGAATCCCCTAAGTTTTATATGTAACATATATGTAATATAAGTATCTTTTAAAAAACTAAGAAAAGAAAAAAAATACCTAAAAGATAAAAAAGGAAGAATGAAGCTGAAAAGGATTTATCAACTACAGAGCTGTCAAAATCCACCAGAGAAGCCAGGATCAGGGCCACCTCCAGCTTCATCATCAGGTGGAGGACAGTTTCTCCAGGCCTCCCTGGTTTTAGTGCAAAGAAACACTGAGCTTGTAATGCAAACTCAGACTTACTAAACAATTTGAGCCTTCCTAGAGCTCCACAAGGAGGATTTGATAAAGGTACCTTAACTGAAAGGTAATGGAAACTAGGTCCTGTTCCTATTCTATAGGAGGAGATGGGGGCTCTATATGTGTATGTGTAGGTATGTATGTGTGTGTGTGTGGGGGGGGTGATGACATTCACAGGTGCTAAGAGAGCAGGGCATGATTCAAGATCAATATGATGGCCTGAGCTGGGTGTAGAGTGTGAACATAGGGGATTAGGGTGGGGGAGATTGGTGAAATGCTATTACTGAAACAAAAATAAAATACTGTAAAATAACTTAAGTTTTCTGGGCCTGGTTTCATCATCTGCAAATCAGAAAGTTTCTATGAGAGTCCAGTTATAAAAGTGGAAACTACTCTAGCTTTTTCAATCATAAGGAATGTAATTCAGAAAATGTGTTTAATAGGAGATGGATGAAACAAGGAGTCAAATAGAGAATGCTGAATTAACCTAGAGATTAAAAACAGCAAGAAGCTCCCTCCATCCTGGTAGAGAGAGAAACACTTGAACAAGTTTCAAGTGAAGCCCATGGGGAGGGCCCTCTTTCAGAATCTGGAACCAGTGTAGGTACTGATAGGTAAGATTCAGAACAATGGAAAAAGTGGCTGTCTTTGAGACCTGGAGTCCTCAGGAGTCACAGCTTTTGCTAGGGAACCTAAATAAAGCAGAGAGAAATGCAGAAATATGGCTTTTTACTATGTCATTCCAGCCTTCAGCTGGAGCCTCAGAGTGGGATTTCCTGTAGAAAACAATGTGCCTGGTGATCATGGAGAATGTAGTATCCTCTACTAAATTCAGAGAAGAGTAAGAACACTGAAAATATCTACAAATAAACAGGGACCAGCAGGGAGATTAATAATTGAATATGTTTTATATTGTGCTTGTCTGTGTCTTCATATTTGTTAATGCATTTGTCATAAAATTTGCTTTGTTTAATATTGCCAGAGTTAAACCAATTTTCCTTTAAGTTGATATAATCCTGATGTACTTTTACTCATTCTTTAATTTTCAGACATTCTGAAACTTTAAATTTCACATATATTTACTTAACACTAGTCTTTCTCTAGATGCCTTGTTTTTTGCTGAGAACATTATGCCTGTTTACATTTGCTGAAATGGGTGATATACTTAGATTTGTTTCTACCATTTTATCTCATACTTTCTAATTGTCTACCTTCTCCATATTGTCCTTCAACTCATTCTTATCTTCTTTCTCATTATTTTTTCTTTTTATGCTTTCCTTCTTCTAGTTAAGACATCATACAATACATTTTTATATTTTTAGTAATTATCTAAGACTTTACTCCCATGTGACATATTTATTTTTATGTGTATTACATCTTTAATATCTTAATAATCAAATAATATTATGTATTTTAATTTAACCCATCTTCCCATCTATTTCTGTATAACAAACCACCATGAAACTTTGTGGTTTAAGACAAAATTTATTATTATTGTTCATGTGCTGTGGGTTCACTGGACTGAATGGGAATATTTTCTGTTAGGGCAGGAGTCTCCAATGAGTTTGAAGTCAGGTTATGGTTGCAGTTACCTGGAATCTCCATTGTGATGTATGTCCAAGGAGGTTTCTTTAATTCCATATCCATTGCCTCAATGCTGCTCCCTGTGGACTTTATCTCCAGCAGAAATGCCTGGGCTTCTCGTGTGGATTATCCATGCTCAACTAAGTCCTCAGTCACTCTATTCAGTGATGTTCATTGAGACAGGCATTTTTATTGAGATCCAATAGTTACAGTTTTCTCTAACACACATAGTTTTTAAACTCTGTACTTAATTTAGGGGGCTTCTGTATGACCCTCACCATTTTTGGGCCTTATATCTTGCCTTTGTTTTCTATACCAAACAGGTCATGAACACTAATACCATTTTGTTTCTTTGGACCAGTGTTCTTGCTAAGGAGGTTGATATCCTTTTGTTTTATTTTACTGAATTCCTGCTTGATTTTGAACTAGATAAATTGGATTTTACATTTGGGTCCTAGTGGAGGTCAGGTGTACCACAAATGGGAAGACAAGGCCATATGCATTAGAAAAAAATGGTGTGTGACTCACAGTTCCCATAGAGAGAGGGTGTCATGAGGGGATGATGGGAAGCACATTTGGCTCAGGTGGGTTAAGAGGAGGTGGGTAACACACAAGCAGAGCAAGAAGGACTTGTGGGTTGTGCCTCTATTGTGGTCCAGGGGCAGAGGATTTCCATGGGAATTAAGGATTGGTTAGATTAAAAAAAAATGAGCACATTAAGGGAAAACAATCTGGGGTCTGAGGATGGTAGAGATGGTAATAATAATTTAGAATCAGCTGTGTATTTTGGGTGAGGTCTGTGGTGGTGTAGTGAGTGGCCAAAGAAGTGGTTTGGACTCTGGTGGAGTTTATACCCCAGGGCTACAAGGCTGCTTGTTAACTAGGCAAAAGGTAAGTGTTCATGCAAGTGGCTTAGCCAAAGTAAGATGGATGCTGAGGCAACACATAAAACCATTGTGATAATTATAACACAGCTTAACTTAGGTTTTCATATCTGAAATATATATATATCTAGTACTTTGATATATAAAGCAAAAATACACATGCACCTCTCTCTCTCTCTTTCCCTCTCTCTTTCTCTCACTCTTTCTCTCTCTCTCTCTCTATATATATATATCCAAATTGGTCTATCTATCCATCAAAGTCTTTGGATTGATCATGGTACACAAACATTTTTTTTTTTTTAGTTTACTAAACTAATCAATGTAGTTTAATCACAGTTATCTACACTATTCTGTGATATAACATTGATTGTATATCAATCTGAATACATAGAGGTGATAAAGCATAAATTTGACATTCATATCAATATCAATAGATAGAGGTGATAAAGCATAAATTTAACATAGCAGTGAACAATCTGAAGAAGAAATGAAGGAAACAATCCAATTTACAATAGAAATTAAAAGAACCAAATATATTGGAAAAATTTTAACCAAGGATATAAATGTCTTGTGCATGGAAAAATACAAACTATTGCTGAAATAAATTATTGAAAATGTAAATAAATTGAAGCACATTCTCCACTCATCCATTGGAAGACTTGCTATTGTTACAATTTAAATTCTACCCAAAGGAATTTCCAGATTCAATGAAATCCCAATCAAAATTCCAACAGCCTTCTTTGCAAAAATAGAAAAGCCCCTCATACTTTTATAGAAAGCTAAGGGGACTGGAATAGCCAAAACAATGTAGAAAAAGAAGAAGAGAATTAAAGGATTCACACTTCCCAACATTGAAACAGATTACAAAACTAAATTAATCCAAGCAGTGTGGTAATGGCACAAGGACAGACTTATAGACCACTCAGTGGAGAGTTCAGAAATAAACCTTCATATTTATGGCCAACTGATATCTAACAAGGGTGTTTCTTGAATAGTTTCTTGAAAATTTGGTGCTGGGAAAACTGGATATCCATGTTTAAACGAATGAGGGTGGGCCCCTACCTCACACCATATTGAAAAATTAACTGAAAATGAATCAAATAACCACAAATAAGAATCAAAACTATAAAACTCCTAGAAGAAAATATATGGAAGCATCTTCAGAAGCTT
>JAKSZT010028837.1:2500-10337 GCA_026826555.1 Tolypeutes matacus | reverse complement strand
CCCCCCGGCACCAGCCCACTTCCGACCAGACTGTTGACCAGTCGGTGCAAACGCAACCCCCAGCCGCTGGTCCATCGGAACCCAGAGGGGACCTCTCTCATGCCCCCGAACCCTCAAACTCATCCACGTGGAGTGGCTCGTGGATTGGAAGGTGGCTTAATCAGGAAGTTTCTTCGTCGGCCCAAAACGAGGGGGGGCACGAAGCAACTAGTCAACCAACCGGGGTCATGGGGCCGGCAGCACCTAGTCTTTCGTTCTTAAGAGATAAAATCTTCAAGGTTTTACGTTCATGCGCAAGGGGCTATAGACGGCCGCGCTCCGACGTTCTTCAGCGAATTGAAGAGGATCTTCGGCTGGAAACGGCTTCCCCGGAAAAACGCAGGAAAATCGCTCAGGTTCTGGAAGAGCTTTACACAAAGCGGGATTCCTTCGTAAATTCGGATCAAAGGCCGGACTACGAATTGACTGTCACCGTAGGCGATTGGGAAAGGGAGCTGTGTGGAGATGGTACAAATGGGTGATCCATATGCAGAAGACATAGAGGAACCCCCTAGTAGTAGAACGTACGGAGGAACTTTCCGCAATGAATGGTACGAACCGCCGAGTCCAGAAACGGATGTATGCCTCAAAGGAAGAAATAGAAGCTCGAGAAGGAATACCAAAACCTAGTTCACTCGCTGAGTCTCTTTGCATCCATGGCTGAATGGTTAAAGCGCCCAACCTACGAATTTGCCTGTGATATCAAGAATAGGGAAGGAGAAATGCCCATCTTTCTCTATAGTACGAAGCACTCGTAGCACTTGCTGGGATCAATTCTTGGATCACTGAGAGGCATTCTAACAACTTATTCTCTTCCGAAAAAACCTATTCTTACAAAGAAACTATGATATGCAGCTACGAATAGAACATTTACTATTGGGATAACAAGATTTATATTGCCTCAGCAGTCTGTCTGTGAACCATTGTCGTAAGGCCTCCCAATAATAGTTCAGTCGGCGGCGTGGAGAAGTAACTAGGCCAATGCCAATGAAGGAATAGCGCGACGCCTTGGAAAAGCAAAACTAATTAGCTTCCCTTTGGGCGTTAAGTTCCTTACCTTCTAAGGATCTTCTACTTATAGGCTTGCCTAAGGCGAAAAAGTCCCTGGGACAAACTCGCCACGTGAAAGCTTGAGTAAAGCAAGGTTCGCAAGACACTCAGAAATAGCTGCAATCCGTACAGCCTGAGCTACCGTAGCTACTGTTATATCGTTCCCGCCCTACGACTAGTAGTGCGCTCACTCCCTTGAGAGAGGGCTAAACACTAACTACGGAAGAAGCTAATAGGGAGATATTCTTGGGTAGGGATGACACTCAATAGCCCTACTATGCTCACTCAGTCCTACGCTTTTAGTGCATCCGGGCTGAGTGGCTAGAAAGCGATTGAGCACCCTCTCCAATCTTCGGAGCAGCAGCAGACGATTCTATGCTTAGAGAAGCTCTAAAAAGCAAGGACTGATTAGACGCTCCTACCTATCGTACCTAAGGGAATTCCCTACCTTAAGAGGGGCCTAGCGAGAAGGCTATTGCTTCCCTGCCTTCCTTGGCCGGAAGATTCTATGCTTTCAAGCCCTTCCATCAATGAATGTGCTTGCTAAAAGCACTCCAATAAGCCTACCATTCCGATGCCATATAACAGATCTTGCAGCAATCCCTACCGGAGCAGGGAATGAATTCATACTACCACACGCTCATCCAATCACTTCTTACCTTCGGGTTAACCTATCATTAGCAAGGAAAGCAGTTAATGGACATATCTCACAGGTAGTCGCTAGACTGACTAATTCAGTCTAATTGGCCTATAGATCTTAGAGACTCTTCCTAGTGTAACAGCCGCGTTGATAAGCTAGTTTCGTGCTAGCACTATCAATTGTCGGCGTAACGGGTGTTTTCTATACTATTCTTCGACATGTAATACCCTCTCTCCCCCTAGCTGTCTAGTTTATCTATCTCTCTCTCTCGCTACGCCCCTTACTCTTATAACGGGTTACACATGCCCCCCCTAAGATGGATTTTAAACATATAAGAGTCGTGGCATTCTCCGCATTACCTTGCTCTACCTTCACGCACTCAAGGATCTAACTCTTTCCTTCCTTTCTTTTGTCTTGATTCTACTAGTTGTCGCGGCGTAAACGCTGGTGCTATCATATGCATATAAGAGTACGCCGCTTTCATTCCTAGCTGACCGGCACGGAAAGGCTGTTTAAGCGCTTAACTCACTAGGAGAAGAAGTAGGGAAAGATTCCCGTAGGCTAGTGCCGTCGAAGAAGCTCGACGTAGATGGTTCGAATCAAGCGAAACCAAAGCAAAGGCATTCGTTGGGGTGGGCAGAGAGAGAAGACGTAAAAAAACAAGCAACCACAGTTTGATCGAAACGTCGGAAGGAAAACTCGAATGTATTGATCGAGCTCACCCCCCTTGAAACGAGAACCAGCCCTAAAAAAATGGTAGCAGAAAAATAAGGAATAGAGACCTCGTGTCCGCAGCTTTGGGATAAGAAACAAGAGCCCACGTAGCTACCGATAAGGTATAAGCCCTCTTTTTGGATGAGCAGGCACTTGAGCCTGGAATTGAAGTACGAAGTAAACGAACCGCGCCTAAAGTGCAGATGTCCAATTCCATGGCTATGGGAACGGGCGGAAAAGCTCTCACTCGGTCTCACCCGTTTTGTTGGATGATCTCGAGGATTTTCGTTTGGAAGCTTTTTGATTGTGGTCTTTTTGTGATGTATGTGTGTAAGGAGGGATAAAAACCTGGTTGTCAGAATGTAATCGAATTCCTCTTTTTCATGATTTGATGTCAAGAACTTTATATGAATGCTAAACCTCATCTTCTTCTATGTCGAGAGTCTGTGATACTCGTCGAGTGCTTGAGAAGAAAGAAGGATTGCCTAGCTTGGTCCTACGAACAGATGACCGGGTTGCCGACTACTGTGGCCGTTCACTGCTTGAACGTTAGGGATCAGACACCCGTAAAGCAGCCCCCGAGGAAGTACCACTCGATGGTTGTAGACACAATTGTGCGAGAAGTGGACAAGTTGATCAACGTGGACTTGCGGAGTTACAGTACGCTACCTGGCTGGCCAATCTCGTTCCAGTCAAAAATAAAAATAGCAAGAGAAAGATCTGCGTCAACTACCGAGACCTCAACAAGGCCTGCCCAAAGGATGACTTCTCTCTGCCGAACATGGATATACTTACTCATCGACAAGGGTTCGAAAAGTTTTCATTTATAGATTGCTATAGTGGGTATAACCAGATAAGGATAGCTCCCGAGGATGCTAAGTTCCGAACGCCCAAGGGGAACTTCTATAACAAAGTGATGCCATTCGGGTTAAAGAAAGGCAGGTGCTACATATCAGCGAGCCATGACCACCATATTCCAAGACATGATACACAAATCGAGGACTACGTCGACGATATAGTGGTGAAGTCAGGCAAAGGGGAGAATCACATTGCAGTATTGGATCGGGTCTTCGAGAGGTGTCGAGCGAATAAGATGAAGATGAATCCACTGAAATGTGCCTTCGGTGTCTCAGCTGGTACATTTTTAGGATTCGTTGTCCATCGGAACGGAATAGAGCCTTCGAAGATCAAGGCAATACTCGAGATGCCACCTCCGACCACTCTGAAACAACTAAAGAGTCTCATGGTCAACCACATTCGCTGATTTATTCCAAACCTCTCGAAGAAAGTCAAGCCCTTTGTCTCAAAAAGAATGGTCTCGATCTTCTTCTTTTCTAGCATTCTTATTGTAAACTATTTGATCCTAGTCGTCTTGCGTGGAAGGAGCCAGATGACAAAGACTTTTCTCACCCCTCAATATATACTAAACGATTGCGTCCGACCACCCGATCGATGAAGACTCGAACCTAACCACCCCGCTTTTGGAGATGACGGAGACTTTACTCTACGTCTTGACCCGTCTGCTAATCTAATCCCAACGTCTTTGATCCTGACAAGCTTGGATAGGACTATATCTCTGTCTTTTGTTTGTTACACAACACTGAATGTACAGTTCTTTTGTTCTTCCGGCTATGGTTCTTTCTATTCTTATTTCTTACTTATTTATTTTCTTTTTCTGGCCTTTTTCAATCTTTTCTTCAGGTGGAATATCTGAATATGAGCCTTGTTCAACTGTGCCCACAGACCCGTAAGCCCTCGAGGCAAGGCGAAAGGGAAGAGATGCTCTGGCTTTCTTTGGTCTTGAACTCGCTCTCCGCTCGAGAATGAATGTTGGAAATTCTTCGATGACATGTTCCTTACTCTATCAAGTAAGTCCAAAATTCCTTTCCCTGGAGTACTATACTTATACTTAATTTCCTCTGCAGTCTTAGGCTTTGGCCTTTCATTCAAAGCGGGATGCTTGCTAGACTGATAAGCCAGAGAGGGAGGAGGGGTCTTTCGTGGGGACTTCCCTCCCTTTCGAGGGAAAAGAAGATTTATTGCTTCAAGGCTTCGCACCTTTCTAATGCTACGAAGTTCTATTATTACTGTCCTATGCGGGGGAGGTTGGATAACCGATGCCCCGGTGACTGGTGTAGCGCTCAGTTGAGGCTTGTTCGTTTGGACTGCCAAACTAGATGGTAGCGTGATCGAAGCCCAGATTGCGTGATTGTTCGAACGGGGTACCGTGACGTGGATAGGTCCGTTCAACCATCCATGTTTTCCAACCGATGTCCGCTTTGGTGAGAGGTATGGCTTGCCAAGGTTGGGGGGCATTCAACTCAAGGAATTACGTATGTGAACACGAGTCTTGATTCAGCCTTATACGGAAAGGGCTATTATCCCAGGTTAGTCTGCTCCGGAGGAACTATCCGATACAACAGACGCATTCTCATCTGAACCAAGAGATTCCTTTTCTCCCGATTGTCCCGAAACCACATTTCTCGAAACCGCATCCCCAGCCGAAGACGCAGAAAGAGATACCGATTCTCCATCGGCGGAATCCAACCGAATAAAATAATAAGGAATTTTGAACAGAAGCACCCCAATCCC
Source organism: Tolypeutes matacus (assembly GCA_026826555.1). NCBI lineage: Eukaryota > Metazoa > Chordata > Mammalia > Cingulata > Chlamyphoridae > Tolypeutes > Tolypeutes matacus. The sequence continues at coordinate 5,302 of JAKSZT010028837.1, read as the reverse complement.
CATACGAATCGGCGGACGCCTAACCAACGGATCCCCTTTCTCTCGAACCAACATATCCTGCTCTTTCTCACGAATCTTAAGCCAATAGAATAGGGCTGTTGGCTTGGCTCGGTTAACATTAAGAACTAGGTCCGTCCGTCCCTAAAGAAGAAGTCTAATGGGAAGAGGGCTAAGCTCAGCTCGCGTACTTCGGTGACCTCGGGCAAGGTCTGGTCGAGGGGATCAAACACATGCATGGTCAACAAGCGTGGTCATAAGCAAAGCTTAGTCCATGTTTTCGTAGCCGTCGGTATATGGAATAAGCTAGTCAGTCAGGTGGAGGACAGGTGGCTCGGTTGGCAGACAAGGATAGGACTTGATTCATTCCCATCGGTTCAATGAATTCTCTTCTTTTTTTAGGAGTCTTTTCTATGTTTTTCATTCATCTTGTTCATTTTTCTTCTCCTTGGTATTGAGGCTTCGCCGACACTGAGAATACCAAGTTAACAAGTTTTTCTTAAATAAGACCAAGTCCATCAGTCAGTCGGTAATAGTCCGATTGACTAGCTCTGGAAAGCCCTTCCCTTTTAGTAATTAGGGGCAGACATCGCAGTCTACCCGAGCTTTGGGCACCGGCACAGTAGAATGATGAAAAGCAGCTCAGCCAGCATCCCTATCGCACTCAAGCAGCTAAGGAAGGGCACAACCCAACAAAAAAAGATGTGGCGCAGCGTGGCACGCACAAAGACAGGGCTAGCGCGTAACGGCTTCAAAATCAGTCCTACCCCACCCGCCGCCCTTGGCAAGGCTTTCAATCCTATGCTATGCTATGTCCGAGGGCGGTCAAGTTACTTCGTCCCTTTACCGCCCTTAGCTCAACAAACCGTTCGGGTACCTTAGAAAAACCTTTAGCCTTGCCTCCACTTTACCTCATAAAAAATGAAAAAACCTCTTTACAAAGACCGTAGGAGTCCAGGTTCAGTCATTAAAAAGCGAAAGAGGAAAGGACAATCCCCATGTTGGGCGAACCCTCCTATTTGACGAAAGAAGGTTGGCGGGGTTGAAAGGGACTTTATAAAGCCAATAGTCGCCCCTGATTCGGATGTTACGAGAAATCTGTCCTCTGATTCCGATGCCGCAGAAGGGAACCAACCCTGACCGAAGGTAGCACATAAGACGATGTGTAAAGCGTATAGCCAGCCGATGGAATCGAATCCTCTGATCACGCACGGAAAGGGGCCTTTTTCACGGGCTTTCGTCACTTGTTGTTGTTTCAGCAGAAGGATAGGATTGAAAGTCCTCTCGAAAGGGGATGGAGTTTGCTGACTTCGACTAAGAAGGATAGTCGCGTAAAGGAGCTCTACCATAAGGGAAAGGAGCAACAAGCAGCTCTCCTTCAGTCGTCCTTTCGAAATCTGCCTTTGTTGAATATGGATTAGCTTGCTTATGTTAAGCGAGGCGCTGGTCTTACGAAGAACTTGATCTTGCCTTGCCTTTAGTTGAACTTCCCGAGTGGGAGATCAGTTGCAGGAGTTCATTCAGGGGATGAGGAAGGTGACCATGCAACTTACGTGGGTCAGAAGCAGAGGGTTCTCAACTAACTAGTCGCTTCCCGGGAAGAGCCTTTGGTTCAGTCCGTTCCGCAGTTCTAGTTTCAATCTTGTTGTAACTGACTCCCAGTGAGACAGGCTCCCCCTATAGCTATGGATTCCCGCCTATAGGCCTAAGCCGTGGGTTCTTCAGTATTATTGCTTGTTTAGTGTCGTTTTCTTGCTTGCTTTCTCTTGCTGTAAAAAGTCTAGAATGATTCCAGTGGTGGATATGCCAATTGTAGCTAGCCTGAAGTGAAGGAAGTTTTTCCGGTACCGCTAGCTCCCTTTCACGAGAAGAGAGGCCTACTTTAGACTTGACTTTCAAATAAGCTAAAACCGAAGCCTCTGGCCCACCCACAAAAATCCTTAGCCGTTTTGCCCCTTCCTGCCATAGTAGGCATATCCTTCCGGGGCAGATGCATAGCAAGCACCCTTTTTTTTAGTCTACTAGTCATAAAAGACTATCCGCTTTGACATGAGACAGTCTAGCTCACTTCCGTATCGACTGGCTGAAATGCCACCACGGGGTTAAAGGAATTGTTATTTGATTCTGCGCGCTTGTGGTGCTAACTAAGTTAAGTGTATTCTGGCCAGTGAGAAAAGGAGGCTCGCTACTACGTTCGAAACCATTTCAAACCAACCCACAAACTGGATCATAAGAGACATGCCTTTTTCACAGCATGGGCAGATTGGGGGTTCCAAGTGGACCCGTCAAATTGTCCTACCTGGATTTGGTGGGTGGCTATTAATTAGCAACACTCGTCACACAAGAACTGCTAGCTGCCACGAACGGCTAGCAACAATCCGCGTTCAACCCCACGTGTAAAACTCCTTCGGTTTGGTGCGGAGTGAGGAGCGACCTGCGAATTCGCATTCATTATTGTGCCGTATAGAGCCTACCTAGTAATAGCGTACTAACCCCTTATTCTTTCGGAACCATCGGACTTGATTGAGCATTAACTGTCCATTTTGTGGGAGTCCCATCCGATCGGTTAGGCTTGCTTGAACATCTATGTCTACTACCACGATTAGAAATTGGATTCCCCACCCTAACAACGGGATACTTTCCACTACCCTATCAATCAGAATAAGAAATCCATCTTCTTTTTTATACGCTATACGCCCTTCATCGCCTCGAAAATGAGCGGTTAACGCCGGTTTCGACGCAATAAACGGGATTGTCACGAGCTGGACTCGAACCAGCACCTCTGGGAGCAAGAGACAGGCCCAG
>JAKSZT010028836.1:5727-17063 GCA_026826555.1 Tolypeutes matacus | reverse complement strand
TAGGATACTATTAACTTCTCTCACAGTCAATGAAAAAAGACTGGTTTTACCTCCTGCTTTGTGAATACATTTGATTCTTCAGTTCTGAACATTAAAGAAGTTGCTTGTTTAATTGCCTGCTGCACACTTATATTCATTTACAGTCAATGCCAAAATTGTGGTTTTACCTAAACCCTTGTAAATGCAGGAGTTTCTTCAGTTGTGAAAACTAGACACTTTACTTCCTTAATTGGCTGCTTTGCATTTGTTTCACTTACAATCAATGAAAAAATACTGGTTTCATCTAAACTTTTGTGAACGTAAGTGGTTCTTCAGTATGGAAGGCTATGCAAGTTACTAATTTAATTGCCTGTGCAAACTTCTTCTCACTTACAATCAATGTCAAATCACTGGTTTTATGTAATGCTCTGTGAATGCAGGAGGTAATTGTGTTTTGAATTCTAAGCAAGTTGCTTGTGTTACTTGCTGGTATTTATTCTCACTTACAATCAATGCCAAAACAGTGGTTACATGTAATGCTCTATGAATGCAGGAGGTCCTTCAGTTTCAAAAACTAAGCAATTTACTTGTATAATTGTCTGTTACACACTTGTTTTCACTTACAATCAATGTCAAAACCCTGGTTTTACCTAAAACTTTATGAATGAAGGAGGTTCTTCCATTTTCAAAAATTAAGGAAGGTACTTTTTTAATAGGATACAATTCCCTTCTTCTCATTTACAATCAATGAAAAAACACTGGTTTTACCTAAAGCTTTGTGATTGTAAGTGATTCTTCAGTTTTGAAAACTATGCAGGTAACTCCTTTAATTTTCTACTTCATATTTCTTTTCACTTACAATCAATGTCAAGGCAGTTTTGATAATTAAGATTTGGTGAATGCAGTCATTTCTTCACTTTGAAAACCAAGAAAGTCCTTGTTTAATTGACTGCTATGCACTTGTTTTCACATACAATAAAAATCAAAATACTGGTTTTACCTAATGCTCTGTGAGTGAAGGAGGTGCTTCCGTTTGAAAGCTAAGCAAATTATTTCATTATTTGGCTGCTATGACACTTGTTTTTGCTTACAAGGTCAATATGCTGGTTTAACCTAGTATGCTGAGAATACAGTTGTTACTTCAAGTTGTGAAAACTAAACAACTTACCTTTTCACTGTGTGCTATGCACTTGTTTTCACTTACAATCAATGACAAAACAATGGTTTACCTAACACTCTTGGAATGCAGTAGTTTCTTCAGTAGGGAAAACTAAACAATTTACTTCTTTAATAGAGTGCTATGCACTTGTTTTCACTTACAGTCAATGGCAAATCAGTTGTGATACTGAACACATATGAATGCAGTGGTTTTTTCAGTTGTGAAAACTAAGCACATTACTTCTTTAATTGGCTGCTATGCACTTGTTTGAACTTAAAACCAATGTCAAAGCCATGGTTTTACCTAACATTCTATGAATGAATAAGTTTCTTCATTTGTGAAAACTAAGGAGGTTATTTCTTTTATTGGCTGCTATGCACTTGTTTTCACTTACATTCTATACCAAAACAATTGTTTGTATTAATGCTCTGTGATTGAAGGACATTCTTCAGTATTTAAAACTAAGCAATTTGCTTGTTTATTTGTGTGCAACACACTTCTTTTCACGTACAATGAATGTAAAAATGTTGGTTTTACCTAATGCTCTGGGAATGCAGAGGTTTTTTCTGTTGTGAAACTAGGCATGTTAATTCCTTAATTGGCTGCTTTACACTTGTTCTCACAATCAATGAAACAACACTCATTTTACTGAATGCTTTTTGAATGTGAGTGGTTCTTCAGTTTGGAAAACTATACAAGTAACTCATTTAATTGCCTCCTGCACACTTCTTTTCACTTACAATCAAAGTCAAAGCGTTTGTTTACCGAATGCTCTGTGAATGCCATAGGTTACTCTGTTTTGAATTCGAAGCTAGTTACTTGTGTTATTTTCTGGTATTTATTCTCACTTACCATCAATGACAAAACTGTGTTTACCTAATGCTCTATGAATGCAGGTGTTCCTTCAGTTTTGAAAACTATGCAAGAGCATCTTATAATTGGCTGTTATGCACTTGCTTTCACTTATAATCATTATCAAAATGCTGGGGTGATACATAAGATTCTGTGAATGCAGGTCATTACTTCCCTTGTGAAAACCAAGCAAGACCTTGTTTAATTGGCTGCTATGCAGTTATTTTAACATGCGACAAATTTCAAAACACTGGTTTTACCTAACAAACTGTGAATGTAGGAAGTTCTTCAGTTTTGAAAACTAAGGAAATTATTTCTTTATTTGACTGCTAAAGCACTTGTTTTCACTTACAATCAATGTCAAAACAGTGGTTTTACCTAATGCTCTATGAATGTCGTGGGTACTTCAGTTTTGAAAACTAAGAAATTTCCTTGTTTAATTGGCTGCTGTGCAGTTGTTTTCACTTACAGTGTCAATATGCTGGTTTTACCCAATATGCTGAAAATGCAGTTATTTCTTCAAGTTGTGAAGACTAAGCAAGTTACTTTTCCAAGGGTGCTATGCACTTGTTTTCACTTACAATCAATTACAAAGTCATGGTTTACCTAATGCTCTTGGAATACAGGAGTTTCTTCAGTTGGGAAAACTAAGCTATTTACTTCTTTAAATGAGTGCTACACACTTGATTTCACTTACTGTCAATTGGAAATCAGTTGTGATACTGTATTAGTTAGTCAAAAGGGTACTAATGCACTATACCAGAGATTGGTTGGTCTTTATAAATGGCATTTATTTTGGGGTAGAAGTCCCCAGTTACCAGGACATAAAGCATAAGTTTCTTCCCTCACCAATGTCCATTGCCACATGTTGGGGCAAGACAGCTGCCAAAGTTTGGTATGTTTGAGGCTTCTTGGGTTCCCCTCTTACTGGGGCTGCATTTCTCTCCTGGCTTAGCTCCTCTGTTTCCTCCCCAAGGTCAGCTGTAGACTATTAGGCTCTCTAGGCTTTGCTTCTCTCCACAAGGCCATCTGTGAACTCTCAGGTGAATGGCTCATCTCTGTCCCATGGCCTTCTCTCCAACATCAAAACTTCAACATCAAAAACTGCTTTTTATATTTGATTCCCCACCACCAAGGGGTGAGTCTCAGTGACCTACTGACATGGCCCAATTAATGCCCCAATTATAACTTCATCACACCCATATGAACAAATCAGTTTACATGCATAATCTAATTTAGTTTTTGGAATTCATAATTACATCAAACTGCCAACTAGCTACACCCCACCCTCTGAATTCCAAAAATACATTACAGTATTAAAAAAACCTTAAGTCAGTAACAATGCAAGTACAAAATCATATTATAATCACTTCAAAGAAATGCAGGTTGTCTTGGGACATAGTCCTATCTGCTATAGACCTCTGAAACTTACACACCATTTAACTCCTTCCAATACACAAATCCACAGATAATGAATAACCATTTTCATTATCATAAGGAGAAATTGGGATGGTAAGCACAAGTCATGGATCCTCTGCAGTTCATTAAACCTGCAAGGCATCTTCCATTCAATTTTGAAATCTGAAAATCATTCTTAAAATGATGGCTTCTTCTCCTAGGGGTCACATGGGGCCCAAACTTGTCACAGATTTGCCCAATGGCCATTTTCTTGGTTCCACCCTCATCAAGACTTCACCCTCCAAGTTTGTTGGGGTGATTGCCACACTTACCCATATTTTGGGTTAGAGTCTTAGCTCCCTTAGTACAGTGAGGTGAAGATATCATTCACTCTAACCTTTGGCATATAGGTTCTACCCTCTCAAGGCAATGGGTTAACCATCTAGCCTTCTTTAATCCATGGGGGACAGGTAAACCCCTCTCAGACCTATAGGATGTTGACCTTAACTGACCTAATTTTTGAGGAATGTATTCACTGTCTGTGTACCCTGGAGCAGCAAAACTCTCCAAGAACATGGGGTGGAGACATCTACCCTCTTCAAATGCAGTGGCAAACTCACCCTCTCTGTACACATGGGTGGGACTCCTCTCTTGGCCCAAAGAAATGTCTTAATTTGAGATCTCCATGGTTTTCTTCTTAAAGCTGTTTCTCCTTTAATCTATCCTTCCCATATCCTCTTTTGTCCAAGCTGACAGTGGTTTTGTTCATAAAGCTCTCTCAAAAACTTTGTTGGTTTAGCATGCAGGGAGCAGGGTTCCAAGCCATCAGACAGTAATATTTTCCACCAGTCTTTCCTAGATAACTGCATCTTCAATTCTGATTTACAAGTTCCAAGTTTAGTAAAGTTTTCAAATGTGGCATTTTCACATTTGAATTCCAGTTTCTGGAATTTAATTTCCAGAAACTTGGAATTTCCAGAATCACTTTCTGTTTCCTTTGTGCCCAAAAATTCAGTCCTTAGTGTATCTCACTTATCTAGTATTTTGCTATACACTGCAATGAGAAGCAAAGACACATTCTCTGAGTTAAACTTGGAAGTTCTTCAGCTAAATGCTCAGGCTCACAATTTTCAAATTCTGTCTTCCATGAAACACCAGGAGTTAATCTTGTTAAATTCCCTGCAATTTTAAAACATGCATTGCCTTTCCTTCAGTTTCCAATAATAATTTCATCATATACTTCTAAGGCATCATAGAAAGTCTCTTTAGTGTCCATATTACAAACAACAGTCTCTTCAAAACAAGTTAGACCTTTTCCATCAAGTATCTCACAATTCCTCCAAAAAATACCCCTTACCCATTTAAAAAACCATTCCAACATTTTGGGAAATGCAAAAGCACTTTACCACTCCTTGGTACCAAATTTTGTATTAGTCAGCCAAGGGCGTGCTAATGCAATATGACAGAGATTGGTTGGTCTTTATAAAGGGTATTTATTTGAGGGAGAAGACCACATTTACCAGGACATAAAGCATACGTTTCTCCCCTCAACAAAGTCCATTGCCACATGTTGGAGCAAGACAGCTGGTGACATTTACCACGGTTCAGTCTTCTTGGTTTCCTCTCTTCCCAGGGCTGTGTTTCTCTCCAGGCTTAACTCCTCTGTTACCTCAACAAGGTCAACTATAGACTATTAGACTTTCTAGGCTTTCCTTATCTCTACAAGGCCAGCTGTGAACTCAAGGCATGTTTCCTGGGGCCTTCTCTCAAACATCAAATCCCAAGATCAAAAACTGACACCTCTGAACTTTGCCTTGCCTTTTATATTCGGTTCCACCACCCACCAAGTGTTGGGGTCGATGACCTACTGATATGGTCAAATCGAAGCCCTAATCATATCTTCATGCCCAGATGTACTGATCAGTTTACAAGCATGGTATAATATAGACATTTGGAATTCATAAGTACATCAAACTGCTAAATGGCTACAAACACATAATCTGTGAATGCAGTGATTTCTTCAGTTGTTAAAACTAAGCATGTTATTTCTTTAATTGGCTGCTATGCATTTATTTTCACTTACAATGTCAATGTCAATGTCACTTACAATGTCAATATGCTGGATTTACCTAATACACTGAGAATGCAGTTGTTTTTTCAAGTTGTGAAAACTAAACCACTTACTATTACATTGGGCGCTATGCGTGGGTTTTCACTTATAACCAATGTCAAAACCCTGGTTTTACCTAACACACTGTGAATGAAGGAGGTTCTTCAATTTTCAAAAATTAAACAAGATACTAATTTAATAGGATACTATTCACTTCTTCTCACTTAAAGTCAATCAAAGAACACCGATTTTAACTTTGTGAATTTTAATGGTTCTTCAGTTTTGAAAACTAAGCAAATTACACATTTAATTGCCTGCCACCCACTACTTTTCCCTTCAATCAATGTTAAAATGGTGGTTTTAGCTCATGCTTTGTAAATGTAGGAGTTTCTTCAATGGTGAAAACAAGGCATGTTACTTCCCTAATTGGCAGCTTTGCACTTGTTCTCACAATTAATGTAAGAACACTGGTTTTACCTAACAATTTGTGACTGTAAGTGGTTCCTCATTTTGGAAAACTATGCAAGTGACTCATTTAATTGCCTCTGTATTCTTCTTTAGGCTTACAGTCAATGTCAAACCACCGGATTTACCTTATGTTCTGTGAATGCAGTAGGTTATTCTGTTTGGAATTCTAAGCAATTTCTTGTGTTATTGCAGGTATTTAATCTCACTTACAATCAATGCTAAAACAGTTTGATGAATGCAGAAGGACCTTCAGTTTTGAAAACTAAGCATATATCTTGTATAATTGGTTATTATGCACTTGTTTTCACTTTTAATCAGTGTCAAAATGCTGGTTTTACCTAATACTTGTGGATGCAGTAGTTTCATCAATTGTTAAAACTAAGAAAGATACTTTTTCATTTTGTGTTATGCACTTGTTTTCACTTACAATCAATGACAAAACAATGGATTACCTAACGCACTTGCAATGCAGTAGTTTCATCAGTTGGGAAGTCTAAGCAATTTACTTTTTTAAAATGAACGTTACACAACTTGATTTCAATTACAGTCAATGACAAATCATTTGTGATACCTAAACTCTGTGAATGCAGTTGTTTCCTCATTTGTGAAAATTAAGGAAGTTTTTTCTTTTATTGTCTGCTACACACATGTTCTAAATTACAACATATGTCCAAACTTTGATTTTACCTAACATTCTGGGAATCCAGTATTTTCTTAATTTGTGAAAACTAAGGAACTTAATTCTTTAATTGGCTGCTACACTCTTTTTTTCACTTGCATTCAATATCAAAACACTTGTTTGACCTAATGTTCTGTAAATACATGAGGTACTTCAGTACCAAATTCCAATCAAGTAGTTTAATTTGCTGCTATGCACTTGTTTTCACTAACAACCAATTTCAAATCCCTGGTTTTACTTAATAATCTCTGAATGAAGGAGGTTCTTCAATTTTCAAAATGAAGCAAGTTACTTGTTTAATAAGATACTATTCACTTCTCACTTACAATCAATGAAAAAATACTGGTTTTATCTTTTTGAATGCAAGTGGTTCTTCAGTTTTGTAAACTAAGCAAGTAATTCATTTAATTGCCTGCTACACACACAATAAATGTCAAAATGATGGTTTTACCTAATGATGTGTGAGTCCATGAGTTTATTCAGGCTCAAAACTTAGGCACATTACTTTCATAATTGACTGTTTGTACTTGTTCTCACTTACAATCTATGTCAAAACACTAGTTTAGCTAATGATCTGTGAATGCAGTAGGTTCTTCAGTTTTGAAAACAATGAAATGTTCTGTTTTTAGTTGGCATCTATGCACATGTTTTCACTTACAATGTCAATATGCTGGTTTTACCTAATAAGCTGAGAATGCAGTAGTTTCTTCAGTTGTGAAATCTAATTGTTATTACTTTTATTGGCTGTTATGCACTTGTTTTCACTTACATTCAATATCAAAACACTTGTTTGACTTAATGAACTCTGAATGGAGGAGATTCTTCAGTTCTGTAAACTAAGCAAGTTGCTTTTTAATTGCCTTCTACTCCCTTGTTTTCACTTATAATCAAGTCAAAATACTGTTTTCACCCAATACTCTGTGAATGCATGAAGTTCTTCAGTTTTGAATTCCATGCAAGTAATTTAATTTGCTGCTATGCACTTCTTTTCACTTATAACCAATGTCAAAACCCTGTTTTTATCTAACACTCTGTGAGTAAAGGAGGTTCTTCAATATTCAAAATTTATTAAGGTACTTGTTTAATAGGATTCTATTCACTTCTCACTCACAGTCAATGAAAACCACTGGTTTTAACTATATGAATGTAAGTGGTTCTTCTGTTTTGAAAACTAAGCAAGTTACTCATTTAATTGCCTGCTAAATACTACTTTTCACTTGCAATCAATGACAAAACCATGGTTTACCTAAAGCTCTTGGAATGCGGTAGTTTATTCAGTTGGGAAAACAAAGCAATTTACTTCTTTAAATAATTGCTATGCACTTGTTTTCACTTACAGTCAATGGCAAATCAATTGTGAAACCTCACATTGTGAATGCAGTAGTTTCTTCAGTTGTGAAAACTAAGCACATTTCTCTATAAATGGCTGCTATGCACCTTTTCTCACTTAAAATAAATGTAGAAGTACAGGTTTTACTTAATGTTCTGTGAATGTAAGAGTTTCATTAGTTGTGAAAGCAAAGAAAATTCATGGCTTCATTGCCTGCTAAACAATTGTTTTTACTTACAATCAATGTCAAAGCAGTGGTTATACATACCATTCTGTAAATGCAATCATTTCTTAACTTGTGAAAACTAAGCAAGTTACTTCTTTAATAGGCTGTTTTGCACTTGTTTCCACTTACAATCAATGGCAAAATACTGGTTTTACTAATGCTCTTTGAATGCTTTAGTTACTTCAGTTGTAAAAATTAAGAAAGTTACTTTTTAAATTGGCTGCTACCCACTTGTTTTCACTTAAAATCAATGTCAAAACCCTGATTATATGGAATGATCTGTGAATGCAAGAGGCTCCTCAATTTAGAATTCCAAGCAAGTAGTTTATTTTGCTGCTATGTACTTGTTTTCACTTACTAGCAACATCAAAACCCTGGTTTTACCTAATGCTCAGTGAATGATGGAGGTTCCTCCTTTTTAAAAATGAAGCAAAGTCCTTGCCTAATAGGATAATATTCACTTGTTTTCACTTACAATCAATGTCAAAATGGTGGTTTTACCTAATGCTCTGAGAATGCAGTCATTTCCTCACTTGTGAAAATTAGGCACATTACTTCCTTTACTGGCTTCTTTGCACTTATTTCACATACAATCAATGAAAAAACACTGGTTTTACCTAATGATCTGTAAATGTAGGAGGTTCTTCAGTCTGAAAGCTAAGCAATTTATTTGTTTATTTGGCTGTTATGACACTTGTTTTCACTTGCAATCAATGTCAAAACAATGGTTTTACCTAATGCTCTACGAATCCCTAAGGTTCTTCAGTTTTGAATTCCAAGCAAGTAGTTTAACTTGCTGCCAAGCACTTGTTTCACTTACAACAAATGTCAAAACCTTGGTTTTACCTATCACTCTGTTAATGAAGGAGGTTCTTCAATTTTCAAAAATTAATGAAAATACTTGTTTAATAGGATACTATTCCCTTCTCACTTACAATCAATGAAATAATAGTAGTTTTACATTTGTGAATGTAAGTGGTACTTCAGTTTTGAAAACTAAGTAAGTTACACATTTTATTGCCTGCTACACACTTCTTTTCACTTACAATGTCAAAATGGTGGTTTTACATAAGCTCTGTCAATGAAGGTGTTTCTTCAGTTGTGAAAACAAGGCACATTACTTCCTTAATTCACTGCTTTGCCTTTTTTCTCACAGTCAATGTAAAACCATTGATTTTACTTAATGCATTGTAACTGTAAGCTGTTCTTTAGTTTGGAAAACTACGCAAGTTACTCATTTAATTGCCTGCTGCATACTTCTTTTCTCTTACAATCAATGTCAAATCACTGATTTTACCTAATTCTCTGTGAATGCAGTAGGTTATTCTGCTTGAATTCTAAGCAAGTTACTTTTGTTATTTGCAGATATTTATTCTCACTTACATTCTATGCCAAAACAGTGGTTTTAACTCATGCTCTGTGCATGCACAATGTTCTTCAGTTTGAATTCCAAGGAATTAGTTTCATTGGCTACTACGCACATGTTTTCACTTACATTCAATATCAAAATACTTGTTTGACCTAATTTTCTGTGAATAAAGGATTTTCTTCACTTTTTAAAAGTAAGCAAGTTTTTTAAGTGCCTCATACATACTTGTTTTCACTTACAATCAATGTCAAAACACTGGTATTACCTAATGCTCTGTGAATGCACGTGGATATTCAGTTTTGAATTCCAAGAAAGTAGGTTTGTTTGCTGCTATGCACTTCTTTTCACTTAAGACCAATATCAAAACCCTGTTTTACCTAACACTCTGTGAATGAAGGAGGTTCTTCAATTTTCAAAAATTAAGCAAGGCACTTATTTAATAGGATGCTATTCACTTCTTCTCACTCACAATCAATGAAAAAACACTGGTTTTATCTAACATATTGTGACTATAGATGGTTCTTCAGTTTTGAAAATTAAGCAAGTTACTCATTTAGTTACCTGCTTCACACTTCTTTTCACTTGCAATCAATATCAAAACAGTGGTGATATAGAAGATTATATTAATGCAGTCATTTCTTCACTTGTGAAACCAAGCAAGTCCTTGTTTAACTGGCTGCTATACATGTGTTTTCACATACAATAAATATCCAAACACTGGTTTTACCTAACACTCTGTGAATGTAAGAGATTCTTTGGTTTTGAAAACCTAAGGAAATTACTTCTTACTTGACCACTATGCACTTGTTTTAACTTACAACCAATTTTTAAACTATGGTTTTACCTATCAATCTGGGAATGCAGTCTTTTCTTCATTTGTGAAAACTAAGGAAGTTATGTCTTTAAATGTCTGGTATGCACTTATTTCACTTACATTCAATAACAAAACTCTTGTTTGACCTAATTCTCTGTGAATGAAGGACGTTTTTCAGTTTTGAAAACTAAGCAAGGTGCTTGATTAATTGCCTGCTACACACTTGTTTTCACCTAAAATCAGTGTCAAAATGGTACTTTTACCTAACCCTCTGTAAATGAAGTAGTTTCTTTAGTTGTGAAAACTAGGCACATTAATTCCTTAATTGGCTGCTTCACACTTGTTCTCATTTACAATCAATGAAAAAACACTGGTGTTACCTAACACTTTGTGAATGTAAGTGATTCTTCAATTTTGAAAGCTAAGCAAGTTTCTCGTTTAATTGCCTGCTTCACACTTATTTTCACTTGCAATCAATGTCAAAGCAGTGGTGATACATAAGATTCTGTGAAAGCAGTCATTTCTTCACTTGTGAAAACCAACAAGTCCTTGTTTATTTGGCTGCTATGCACTTGGTTTCATATACAATATATATCAAAACATTGATTTACTTAACATTGTGAATGTAGGAAGTATTTCATTTTTGAAATATAAGTAAATTACTAATTTATTTTGGTGCTTTGTGCTTGTTTTCACATGCAATCAAAGTAAAAAACCTTTTTTTTTCCTAATGGTCTATGAATGAAGGCGGTTCTTAAGCTTTGAAAACTAAGCAAGTTACTTGTTTAATTGTCTGCTATGCAATTGTTTTCACTTACATTGTCAACATGCTGGGTTTACCTAATATGGTGAGAAAGCAATTGTTTCTTCAAGCTGTGAAAACTAAGCAAGTTACATTTTTTGGGTGCTATGCACTTGTTTTCACTTACAATCAATGACAAAACAATGGTTT
>JAKSZT010028835.1:0-10218 GCA_026826555.1 Tolypeutes matacus | reverse complement strand
TCTTCTCCTGTTTCTGTAATGATAAGAGCAAAACCTCGGCCCCAAAATTTTACCTCTCCTTTTTCCCATTTAGGTTGTTTCATTTTTCCAATATATTGGTTTTTCATTTTCATTCTTTTTATTAACCTCTCAATGTCTTTCTGCTGCTATGGTATTAGAAATTTGTTGTCTATTAAGAAAATTTAAGGTAAGCAATGCTTTAGATAGTTTGTCTTTAGCAGATTCTCCTCCATCTCCCCCTTTTTGTTTTTGCAACATTAATTTTAATAAGTGATTACTTTTTTCTACTATTGCTTGTCCTTGGGGGTTATATGGAATTCCTGTAACATGTTTAATATTCCAGTCTCCATAAAATTTTTTGAAAGATTGACTAAGATAGGCAGGCCCATTATCAGTTTTTAGCTGTGCTGGCAGGCCCATTACAGCAAAGCAATGTAATAAATGAGAACGTACATGTGAGGCCTTTTCACCAGCTTGAGCAGTTGCCCAAATAAAACTAGAATATGTGTCCACTGTCACATGCACATACTGAAGGCGGCCAAAAGAGGGCACATGTGTAACATCCATTTGCCAAATTTCATTAGGATGTTTTCCACAGGGATTAGTTCCCAGAGAGAAAGTGGGGGCATTTATGGGCCCACAAGTAGGACATTGTCTAACAATCCTCTTACTTTCTTTTATTGTTAAGTGGGGATATTTATGACGTAAGCCAGAAGCATTAGTATGTGTAAGTTTATGATAATTAGCAGCAGATTCTGTATGAGCAATAAGTTTATCTACTAAATCATTCTGTGAAGCCATAGGGCCAGGAAGTTGAGAATGGGAATGAATATGAGTAATGTAGATTGGATTAGATCGTTCACGAACAGTTTTTTGTAATTGTAGGAAAAGAACTTCTAATTCAGAAGCTGGAGTTATTTGAGCTGTTTTTATATGTCAAACAATGTGACAAACATAAGCAGAATCAGACACAATATTTAAAGGCTCAGAAACATCAGTTAGCAATTGAATAACAGCCATAAGTTCTACCTTTTGGGCAGATAAATAAGGTGTTTTCCAAGATTTTGTAGTTGGGCCTAAATAGCCTGCATTTCCATTACTGATGCCATCAGTGTAGTAAGTTGGCACAGCAGAAAGTGGTTGTTGCTTGACAACCTTAGGAAGAATCCATGAAGTAAGTTTTAAAAACTGTAAAAATTTTGAATTTGGGAAGTGATTGTCAATTGTTCCAATAAAATCTGCTAAGGCTACTTGCCAAGAGTTACTGAACTGCCAGATATGAGAAAGCTCCTGCTTTGTAAGGTCTAGTATGATTTTATCAGGATGTCTAGCCATAGTACATTCAAATTTAGAGTAGGGGCTACTGTTACAAAGGGCTTCGCATTGCCTTTAAAATGGCTAACAAACAAACCTGTCTGGATAGAACAGTGGCCCCTTCCGAAAGAAGTTTGCCGACTTATTAATGAGACTGCCATTTTTATGATATTTAGAATGGCATTCCTTGGCCCAGTGCAACCCCTTCTGACATATAGGACACACACGAGTCGGTATTGATCATTATTGCCACTAGATGGAGCTCTTACACCAGTTTTGGCTCAGCAATCTTTTTTCATATGGCCTGGTTTCCCACATTTAAAGCAATTGATGGTATTCTCTTGTTCACATATGGTGATTCTAGCAATGCAAGAAATTATAACAATGAGGTGGAGCCAGTGGCCACTTGACACTTTTGGGGTAGGGAGGGGATGAGCAGTTGAAATACAGGGGCTTCTTTGGGAGTTGGAGGTTATCCTGACTACTGTTGTGGCAATGGATGTAGGCCATTTTAAATCAGCACACACCACTCAGAACTGAGTGGGAGAGAATGTGGTCTACAGTGTGAACTGTGGTCTATGGTTGGTGGCAAGGCTCCAGGATGTGTAAGTTCATTGAGGGTGGTGGGCCAGACTGTGGGAGATGTTTGTGTGGGATGTGGTGGGAGGTGTGGGAGGTGGGCAACATGGGAATTCCAGTGGGTTCTGTGTAATATTTTGGGTAATCTAAGCACCTCTTAAAATATATGTATAAAATATATGTATATATATATATGTATAAAAATAAATAACATTTTTGTAAGCAAATACACATATATGCATATATATTTATATATCATTTTGCAAATGTTTGTATGTACTGTGAGAATTTTGATTTTTACCCATAATAAAAAAAAATAAATAAAGCAATTTAAGTTGTTAATCATAGGACTATGTCCCTTTATAGCTGCTGCAAGAAGGGTCATGTTATATGTATTAGACCCAATGTCTTGGCATGCCCTTATATAATCCTGTAAAGTACCTCCATTTGCTTTTATCGGACGTAAAGCCTTTTTACACTCACTATTAGCATTATCAAAAGCCAACATCAGAATAAGCATTTCTTTAAGGTCAGGCTGAGTTACTGATTTGTTGACTACATCTGCCAGCCTAGCTACAAATTCAACGTAAGTTTCAGTATTTCTTTGAATGATTTTTGAAAATGATTGTACAGCCTGTCCAGCGGTGGCGATTCGTCGCCAGGCAGCTAGGCAGCACAATCGAACTTGTACAATGGCAATATCATCATATTGAACTTGGCAAGGAACCCCAGCCCTTTGACCTATTCCTAATATTTGTTCAGCAGTAATAGGCACTGGTGGATTTTGCTGTTGATTTCGTCATGCTACAATATTAGCTTCATCAGCCCACCAAGTTTTAAATTGTAAAAATTCTGCTGGACTAAGAACAGCTCGAGCTAACAAATCCCAGTCCCAGGGTATTAATCTGTCTGCTTGTGCCAGTCCTTGCACCAATCCTTGAGTATAAGGAGAATTTACACCATATTGAGTGCATGCTTGTTTTAATTCTTTGATAGTTTTAAAAGGAATAGGAGCATGCTCATACTGTACACCCCCTTGGGGATTGTCAGCATCTGCTGGAATTTGAGTTACTGTTACTGGAAAAGTAGAAAAGAGTTGCATAGCCTCTGAATCCCCTTCTCTACTTCCCTGTGCTATACTTTTCATAATTGAAAAGGATGGTGTTGGCACAAAAACAGAAACTTTAGGAGGGTCATCAAATGTTGTAAAAAATGGATCAGTAGATACCTTAGGAGGTGCAGACGACGGTTTAAAACACAATAAATCATAATTTGGAGCAGACGGCATAGCGACCGCTGGAAAAGCTCCATAAACTTCCTCTTTCCTTTCCTTCTTTCTATTAGACATGAGTCTATCTGTCCCTGCCTGTTCACTAAACCCCTCATGTATATTTTCATCAAAATCACCATTAGCTTGTTCTGCTATTGATCCAGCGATAGCAGTATCCTGTTTACAACCTCCATCTTCATCTGATTGTAAAGGTTCAAGAGCAACAGAAATAAGACTACACAAAGACCATACATGAAGGGGAATTATTTCTCCCTTTTGATGAGCTCTTTTTAAAGTTTTCATCTCTAACTTCCATTGTTCCAGGTTTAAAATATCCTGCCCTTGCGGCTGAAACCAATAACAATGTTTCTGTATAAGAAAAAAAAAAGTTCCTCAAAAGCCGAGGATTTAATAGTTACACCGGTGCATTTTAATAAAGTTTTTAACACTCTAGAGAACTCTTCAAAGTTTGACTGCTGATTACCCATTACCCTGATGATTCCAAGGATGAAGCTTACCTTTTCTGTTTTCTTTTTCTTTTAAAACCGCTCTCAGGAGCTCCTTGGTCCGCGAACTGACTGAAAGAAAAATTTCGTTTTCAGAGCCCCACGTTGGGCGCCATATGTTGCCGGTCAGGAACTGGGTCCATGAAAATGGTGCCGCGGATGAGATAGAAAGAATAAGACAAACAGAAGAAGAACTGGGATCAGGGGACTCTCCTTCCAAAATGGAGAGAAGAGCCCACTGTACTTTATTTAGATGCTCTATCTCTTTCCCTTTTATGGGGTTTTAATGGCAGGAGACTATGAGTTACCACAGCTCTTTGATTTTTGGCTCAACCTTGATTGTTAGGGTTGTCCTGCTGGTTGCTCAAAACTGGGCACTGGACCCAGTAATTGGTTGTAGAGTCGTTTCCTAGGGCCTTGGGCAGGGAGGCTATAGAGGCCAGGAAAAGCCTCTCTTACTTATTAATTTTCTTATGTGCACTTCCTTGGTCTGCCAGGAGATGGCGCCCTTTGGCAGCTCTCAATTCAATGCCTGGTCAGAGCGTATTTGTTGTGACACAGGCCAGATCAGTGTGATAGAGCTTCCTGTCTGGAGGCTAAGAGCCCTGTGATTCAAGCTTTCTGAAACAGTTCTCCAGACTTCTCTCGTAGTGCTCCCTTTTTCCCAGCTAGGAAATATTTCCACTCCCTTCTGAATCCTCAACAATCAGTCCCTGTTAGTAGAGGAGGAGATTGGGAGGTTTGTATATCTTTAGCCCCTGCAGGCTCCAAGGCAAACAATGGCACAGCCCCACCCAGCCTGGAAGGGCTCTCGGGACAGGGCAGACCAAACCTGGGAGTCAAAAGCAGGGTCAGCCCCAGGCTCTCTCCCCTCTCCCATGGAGTCCTCAACAATTAGTCCAGGCTAGAAGAGAGGGAGGTTGCGAGGGTCGGATTTCTCCAGTCCTTTCTAGGCTCCCAAGGCAAACCGCCGTGTGGAAGGGTCCATGGGGCTCCACAGCCCAAATTTCAGGTCAGAACCTGAGTCAGCCTAAGTCTGTGTCCCTCTCTCTCCCCTTTCCGGGAGTGGCAGATCCCTGAAGCCCCCTTTGTCTGTGGTTGCAGGCCCAGAGGCCCAAGAATTCTGAAGAGTGTGGGGGAGGGTGCCGGCAGCAGCACAAGCTGCTACTTGCAACTCACGGTTCTGTTGTCGCGATTTCCCTCTTCTGTCCCTCTCTCCTCTGGGTGGTATGCAGCCTTCACCTGCTGTCCTAAACCCTAGAAGATCTTTTTCGGGGCTGTCTCAGCTTGTCCTCTAGCTATTTTTCTGGAGAAGAGATTGCCATGTCTTACTAGTCCGCCATCAACAATCTTTTATTTTTAGTCTCCAATCAGTTCTGTTTCTTTATTTAAAAAAAAAAAAAAAAAAGGCAACAAATGGCTTGACATGGAAAAATGCCATCTGCTATATGCTCTGTGAACAAGTAGAGTTCATACCTAAGGTAGCCCATAGGTATGTACAGTTGCCCCCTATGGGCACATTTTATTAATCCCTCCAATTTCACCTTCATTGTCTTTTTTTAAAAAATTTTATAGATACTTAGATTATAGAAATGTTACATAAAAAATATAGGGGATCCCATATGCCCCACTCCCTACCCCTTCCTCACTTTTCCACATTAACAACATCCTTCATTAGTGTGGTACATTTGTTACAATTGGTGAACACATTTTGGAGCATTGCCCCTAAGTGTGGACTATAGTTTACATTGTAGTTTACACTCTCTCCTGCACAATTTTGAAAGTTATGACAAGATACATAATGGCCTGTATCTGTCATTGCAAAGTCACTGAGGACAATTCCCAAGTCCCGAGAATGCCCCCAGAACGTCCAGTGGCTACGCCTCCACATCAATGATATAAGTTCTTCCATTGCTAGAATCACAATAAGTCTATAGTGGAATAACAGTAAGTCTACTCTAGTCCACCATTCATTCTCCAATCCTGAGGATTCTGGGATGGTGATGCCCACTCTATCTCTAACTGAGAGGGAGCTTAGATCTCATGGGACAGATGGATGGGCCTAACTTGCTTGCAGTTGCAGACTCTCTCTGTTCCTTGGGATGAGCATTGTCCATCATCTCCTTGTCAGTTGTGCTGGGTGAGTCCAATGAACTGGAGAGTGGGTGTTGCAACTCTGTTGAGATTCAGGACCCAACTGGCACATAGACAGCCCAAAGATTTAAGTCTCTTGGACATACACCTATCAACAGTACTACTAACTATAGGTTCCAATAGAAGGGGCAGGGAAGCAGACGTGGCTCAAGCGATTGGGCTCCCATCTACCATATAGGAGGTCCAGGGTTTGTTTCCTGGGGCCTCCTGGTGAAGGCAAGCTGGCCCGAGCAGAGAGCTGGCCCACATAGAGTGATGGCCCATGTGGAGTGCTGGCCTGTGCAGGAGTGCTGGCTCACGCAGAGAGCTGGCGCAGCAGATGGCACAACAAAAAGAGACACAGAGGAGAGACAATAAGAGACACAGAAGACCAGGGACCTGAGGTGGTGCAAGAGATTGAGTACCTCTCTCCCACTCCAGAAGGTCCCAGCGTAGGTTCCCGGTGCTGCCTAAAGAGAAGACAAGCAGACACAGAAGAATACACAGAGAATGGACACAGAAAGCAGACAATGGAGGAGGGGGAGAGAAATAAATAAATCTTTTTTTAAAAAATAGAAGGGGCAGAAGAGCCATGTGTAGAGAAAGCACAACTGAGTCCAACTCTGTCACAATGGGGACCATAAATTCCAAAGTAGGGCCCACTGGCAGGGTGCCAAACTCCTGAGCCCTCAGGAGCCCCACTATTTGAGGCAATATTTACTTTGGCAGTCAATGAGATACTGCGGAGACATGCATAAGCATAATCTCTGGAATGATCTGCCAACTCACTTTCAAGTCTCCTAGTCAAAAAAAAAACAACTCATTTGTCTTTACCTTTTCCCTTTTTGGTCAAGATCTTTTTCCAATTGCATTGGTAGTTGGCACTTGGTAGTAATCCCTCAGTGCCAGGGAGGCTCATCCCCAGAGTCATGTCCCACACTGCAGGGAAGGTAGTGCATTTATATGCTGAGTTTGGCTTAAAAAGAGGCCACATTTGAGCAACAAGAAAGCTCTCAGGATGGGAAGCGGCTGTGGCTCAATCAGTAGGGCTCCCGTTTACCATATGGGAGGCCCCGGGTTCGGTTCCCGGGGCCTCCTGGTGAAGGCAGGCCCGCCCGTGCGGCGTGGTTAGCTGACCCAGCGAGCACAAGCAGCAAGGGGGGGATAAATGAATAAATAAATAAAATCTTTAAAAAAAAAAAAGAAAGCTCTCAGGAGGTAACTCTTAGGCATCCTATAATACTAGGCAAGTTTCAATTTCAAAAGTAAAGTTTCATAAGTACAATCATCAATATCAAGGGCTCATCAATGGTCCATCCTCCCTCACTAGTCAAGAATCGGGGGATTCTTGGCTTCCCATTAGAGAATGTGGCAGAGCTCCCCAGGATGGGAATTCAATATTCTTTCAGTTATTGTGTGCATCTCCACCCACTGTGACAATGCCGCATGAACACTTGAACATGTTCATATGCCTTAGAGGTATGCCCCAGGTGAGCCTCTTTCCATGCATCCCCCATCACTGGCACCCTGCACCAATGATCCTCCCCTGCCACAGTTGTATCTTTTCTGTGATCCAAAACATCTTCAAAAATGAAGCCAAGAAAATAAGCTAATACAATTAATAAGAAAATGAAATAATAATGATAGTTTTTAAAATAACAAATAAAATACAAAAATTTTTTAAGTCTGAAATAATAAAAAATACAAAATTTAAAAAAATGTTGACATTATATCTTTCATCATTGTAAGATCTGTTGTTGTCTTGTGGGTACAGTGACATTTTCTTCCGTTTACTTCCCCAGTATCTTATTTTTTTCATTTTGTCTTCAAAGAGGCTTTAGTTTATAGAAAAGTCACATACAGAATATAGGGGATTCCCATATACCCAACAACCTCCACCTTTTCCCATTTCCCCTATTAATAACATTTTACATGTAGATGGTATATTTGTTACAATTGATGTACAAATATTGAAACATTGCTACTAACCATGGTCAATGATTTACATTATAGTTTACATTTTGGAACATACACTTTTATAAATTTTGATGAAATTTAACATAGCCCGTATCCATTGGTGTCCCTGCAACGTCTCCCATACCCCTTAAATTGACCTTCTATACATAAGCCATAGATCTCTCTAAAGCTGAGCCCATTTCCCTTTCCTGATGCAGTTCAGTAATGAAGAGCCCTTTCTTGTCTGGCCTCTGCTTCCTTCTCTAATTTCATCCTTTCTCACTTCCTCCACCTCCACCCAAAAATTCATCCTTTGCTTCAGTCCTACATAAAGACATGTAGTTCTGCCATATACAACATGCTATTTGATTTTTTCTTCGAGTTACATATTTATTTCTTTGGGGTTTTTTAACGGTCTTTTTCTCCTTACTGGAATATAGGTAGATAAGAGTGGGAAACATGTCTGTCTTATGTATAGTGGTACTCCCAGCATTTGAAATGGCTCCTGGCACCTGAAAAGCACTTCTGTAAAGATATGAACACCGCAGTACCTTTGCACATGCTGTTCCCACAATTTAAAATGCTTTTACCCATTGCCATTCATCACTTAAATCCTATTTCTCTTCTAAAACTCAGTTTAAATAAACTTCTGGGAAGTTGTTGCTATAATCCCCCATCCTTCCCCCACTACACCACACACTCACGACTGGGTTTCTTGCTCCCCTGAGTTCCCATTTCCCCTCTTCCATGCCTAGCTGGTAGAGACAGCTGACTGTTCAGTAAAAATTAATGCCCCCTTTCAATAGTGTAGAATTGCTGCCAGGAAGTAGCTGGCTGCCCAGCCTCAGCATGTCCCAGCCATGCTTACTTCTATGTGGGGCCAAGTGCCTGAGCCTTGGCAAAAGGCATGGGGGCACCACTTCCAAACCTGGCCCCCCAAAAATCTTCCTGTGCAGCACCCCATTTTCCATTTTCCTCCATCTGCTGACTGGTTGCACAGTAGCCAGGAGACACCTCTGCAACCATGGACTTTGTTAGAGCCTCAAGATGGAAGAAGCCTGGTCCCTGAATCACTATGTGCAGACTGCCTGCCAATCACCCACACTGAAATAAACATCTATTCGGTTACATCATGGGGTTTCAGGGGCTGTTTGTTACAGCAATTAGCTTACCTTCACTTACACAGCATCTTTTTCCACAACCCTGAGCACTCCCACAGTTTGTGTTTCTGCCCTTCTCTGGACCATGTGTCCCCTGAGGCAGGGACTGTGTGGCACTTCTCTACATTCCCAGTGCCTAGTCCAGGTCTGGCACATAACTATGTGCAGCTGATATGTCTTGCTGTTGGCTCATGACTCCAGGAAAAAAATAGACATAGCCAATCATTGCTTTTGTCCCTAATAAGTTTTTCCCCACAAATTTCTCTGCCATTTCCACTATAGGAAATTTCTCAAATATGATGTTTTTCTTTAAGTATCACTTGGTCCCCCCTCTGCTCTTTCAAGAAGCCTTGACCATCTTCCCAAATATCTCTGCCCTGGGGGTTTTATTACTAACAGACTGTTTAGCTCTCAATCTCTACCCAAAGGGCCCATTGATGAAAATTACCTTTGAAATTTTTCAGTCTATGCCTGAGATTAATTCTACCCTCCCCTGGAATGTTTTGTTTCTTTCATTTGTTTTGTTTTTGTTTGAAATAGTTTTTTTCCCCCCTGTTAAACATGAAATAGTGCCTAATATCTCTTCTTTCCAACCTAAGCTGGTCATCACTGTGTCTGACTTAGGTGAATGTACCCTGCTGGGTCGTACATTTAACTGAGACCCTAAAAACCCTGGGTAGGCGTTGGTTCCATTCCAAAACAAAGCATAAAACCTAAATGGACTCGGAAATGTAAAGCTGAAATGGGCCTTTCAAATCTAAGCTAGTGAGGGAAACAGATCAGCTTTGGGCATAAGTTCAGGTGCTATTAATACTAACAAAAGGAATCATCCTATCTATGGACCAGACACAAAATGCCGCCCTCACCGCAACAACAGGAGAGAGGAGATTCTGTCTTCATTTTTAGGTTCCCAATAATCTATCCTGGACACAACACAGCAAAAGTAGCTGCGGTGAGTAAGAATCTCAGGACCCAACATGTGCACCAGGACTGACCCAGGCATAGCAGGACACAGGCTCCTCCAGTTCACTTTTCAATTAAAGAAAGCCTGGTCCAGAGCATAAAGGCCTTCCCAGAGCCACACAGCTTAAGAAGGATTCAAACCCATGTCTGACAACGAACTTCCTGCTTTCTCCTGCTTTGTCTAAACTACTGGGGGTGGCGGGGCAGGAGGGAGGGAACAGAAGTGACGGGGCTGGGGTTGGGGCAGGGTGGGGGAAGGAGGGAGATCGTTTCCCTTACAGCAACCCGCTCCACCGCCGCATGGGGACAGCCTCAGCTCCGCAGGTTCCCACCCCCA
>JAKSZT010028795.1:0-31324 GCA_026826555.1 Tolypeutes matacus | reverse complement strand
CCACAGAGCCAGGGACGGGGGACGAGACCCCACGGCGAGGGGCTGGGCCTGGCAAAGCCCACAGCGCCAGGGACGGGGGGCAAGACCCCCTCGGCTTCGCCTGAATGGCAGCCTGGGGCTTTTTAGCCTGGATTACTCAGATCACTAACTTTTTAAAACCATGAAACAGATCACATGAAAAGAAAATAAATAAATGCGTGTGTACATGTACACACATTTAAAAATAATAAAGCTAATATCCATGTATTCATCAACCAGCGTGACAGAATGTCACCATTAATTCTGAAGCCCTTCCTCACTGTTCCCTCCCTTCTCCCCAAACGTAGCAACTCTCCCTAATTCTTATTACTCATTGCTTTTCTTTATAGCTTTACCACAAACTCGTAACACGTGTCATCTCTGCTGCTCCTAAGCTGCCCGATGGGCCCGCATTGCCTATGGTTTTCCGTGACTCGCTCCTGTAGCTCAGCATCTCTGAGAGGCATCATGTCGACATGGGTGTGATTTACGCACTTTTCATTCTATCAACCACCCTCGCTGGCTGATGCCTTCCCCTGGGTGGATCCTCAGATGCTCTAGCGCGGAGCTGTCACGAGCAACGCTGTGTAAACGTCCCAGGTTCATCGGGACGAGACATCTCCTGGGATGTGTGCCTAGCAGTGAAGCTGCTGAGCTGTGGCTGTGCATATGCTCAACTTCCTAGGTGATGCCAAGCTTTTCCAGAGAGGCTGTACCCATTGCAGCCCCTGCCGGCAGTGGGCATCCGGCTGCTCCGCATCCTTGCCAACACGTGGTATTGCTGGGGTTTCTACTGTTTGAAAAACTGTAGTTGTGAAACAGCATCTCGATATCGTTTCAGTTTACATTTCCCTGGTTTTATTTTCCTATGCTTATTGGTCATTTAGGTTTTCCTTCTGTAAAATGCCCAATTCTACGTACCTTCTGCTCATTTTCCATTGTTGTTTTTATTTCTCTGATTGACACCAATCCCCTGACAGTTATTTGGAAGCCCCATCACCCTCTGGCTTTCACAGCCTTTTCTCTGACACCCAGCTGCCAAATGTTGCAGTGCCCAGGAGCTCGGTTGCTTGTTTTTCTCTCTTCTGTTGATCTCATTCAGTTGCACGGATCTGATACTATCTTGTATGCTTGTGATTCCCAATTTTATGTGGCCAGCTTGGACCTCTTCTCCAAACTCCAGGCCCTTCTGTCCAGCTGCTCGTTGGACAGCTCCTTTGGGACGTCTAGGAGGTACCGCACACATAGTCTAAGTTTGACCTGTTGACCTTTCTACCCACATTCTTTCCCATTTCAAT
Organism: Tolypeutes matacus; assembly: GCA_026826555.1. NCBI lineage: Eukaryota > Metazoa > Chordata > Mammalia > Cingulata > Chlamyphoridae > Tolypeutes > Tolypeutes matacus. The sequence continues at coordinate 30,008 of JAKSZT010028795.1, read as the reverse complement.
TAATAGCAATCCATCTTCCCAGTGCTCAGGCTAAAAACTTTGGCATCATTCTTGCCTCACCTTTCATCCTACATCTGGTCCTTCAGCAGCTCTGCCTTTAAAATACATCCAGAGTCAGACCCAGGTCAAGATGGCAGAGTGAGCTGCTTCAGGGCTCTGACCCCGACAGAAGCTTTGAACAACCAGCAAGAATTGTCAGAAATTTCTTTCTCAGGGCTCCAGAAAACAGTTAGCCCTGCAGTAACAGGGCCCATTGACTTCAGCTTCTTGCTTCCTGTGGCTCTCTCTCTGTCTGAAGCTCATTCCACTTATAAAGGATTCCAATAAAAGGATTAAGCCCCATCCTGACTGAGGTGGGCCACACCTTAACTGAAGTGACCTCATCAAAAGGTCCTATTTACAATGGGTTCACACCCACAGGATGGATCAAGTTTAAGAACATGTTTTTCTAGGGCACATAGCTTCACACCACCACAGTCCTAAACAGGCTCAAAGTGCTAAAGGGAAGCATAGACAAAGAAGTGAAGATAATCAAGAAAACAACAGATGAACACAAACAGAATAGTAATAGAGAGATGGGAATTATGAAAAGGAAGCAAACAGAGCTAAAGACCACAGTAACAGAAATTAAAAATTCCGTAGAGGAGTTCAATAGCAGATTGGAGCTGGCAGGAGAAAGAACCAGAGAACCTGAAAATAAAACAATTTAAACCATTCAGTCTGAAGAAGAGAAAGGAACAAATGAAGAAAAGTGAACAGAGCCTGAGGAACCTGTGGGACACCATCAGGTGCACCAGTATGCACATTACGGGAGTCTCAGAAGGAGGAGAGAGAGAGAAAGGGACAGAGAGAACAGTCCAAGAAACAACGGCTGAAAACATTCCAAATTTAACAAAAGACATGAATATGCACATCCCAGATGCTCAATGAACTCCAAACAGGATGAACCCAAGCAGATCCACGCCACAGCATATTATAATCAAACTGTCAAATGCCAAGGATAAAGAGGGAATTCTGAAAACTGCAAGAGAGAAGCCACATGTCACATGCAACGGATCCTCAATGAAATGAAATGCCAGTTTCTCATTTGAAACCAGAGACAAGAAGGCAGAGGATGCCATAAAGTGCTGACAGCAAAAATTTCCCAATCAAGACTTCTATATCCAGCAAAACTGTCTCTCAAAAATTAAGGAACGATTAAGACAATCCCAGATAAACAAAAGCTGATGCAGTTTGTCACCACTAGATCAGCCCTACAAGAGATGCTAAGAGCGATCTGCAGGTTGAATGGAAAGGACAATAGACAAGCGATCAAAGCCACATGAAGAAATAAAGATCTCTGGTGAGGGTAATGACAGAGGTAGGTAGAAATTCCAGGACCATTGTATTTTTGGCTTGTAATTCGCTTTTACTTCCTACAGGATCTAAAAGGTAAATGCATAAGATATAATAAATCAGTGGTTTTGGACTCATGATGTATAAATATGATACCTGTGACAAGAACTACCTAAAAGTGGGGGGCCATGGGGTATAGGAACAAAGTTTGTATATACTATTGAAATTAAGTTGCTTTCAAAGCAAACATGATTGTTATAGATTTAGAATGTTAAATTTAAGCCCCATGGTAACTACAGAGACAGTACTGGAAAATATGCAAGTTCATAGAGCCAGAAATTAGAGTAACAGGTTGCCAGTGGTAGGGGGCAGGGAGAAGAAGGAATTAATTCATAATAGGTATAGGAGAGATGGAAAAGCTTTAGGAATGGAAGGTGGTAAGGGTACTACAGTACTGTAAATGTGATTAATCCCATTGAGTGGTGTGTTTGGGAGTGCTTGAGATGGGAAAGTTTACATTGTATATATATTCCCAAAATTTTAAAAAAGAGAGAGAGCAACTAAAGAGACAATGACAATTAAATGCAATACATGATCCTGGGTAGGATCTAGCAAGGGAGGAGAAAATCAAATTCTCTAACAAAGAAAAAAAAAAATACAGGACATTATTGGGCTATGTGGAAAAACTGGAATACAGACTATGAGCACTAATGGCTACGTAAGTGAATGTCCTTGTTCTTAGGAAATACACACGGGAGCACGATGTGCCCCCAGGAGCATGATGCATACAACCTACACCCAAGTGTTCAGAAAACAGATTGATAGAGTGATAATGGCAAATGTGGCAAAAGTTAAAACTGGTGGATCTGGGTATCAGGGAGGGAGTATGTTGGAGTTTTCTCTATGGGGTTTGTATAATTTTTGTAACTGTTTTGTAAATTTGAATGTATTTCAAGATAAAATAAAAAGTAAAAGAAATATGTGTGTGTATATAAACGCACACACACGCATCCAGAGGTGGATAACTTCTCACTGCCCTAGTACAAGCTGCCAGTAATCTTGTCCCACCCACATGTCCACAGGCTTGAGCATTTTAATCCCAACACCCAGTGGCTCACTGACATCTCTTTCCTGAGGGCTTTCCCAAGACAGGCCAGAAATGCCAGAGAATTAACATTCCCTGCCCACCCCTCCCAGCAGCCTTCAGCCAGTGGGCAACTGGGGAAAACCGCACAGCGCAGCTTGGAGGAAGGTCTGTGGCTCTCGTGTTCCACCCTGGCTCTCAGAGCTCCATCCCCACAGGGTGAACTATGTCATCACTCCCCTTTCTCAGGCCGCCTCCCGTTCCTCATCTCACTTTCCCTTGTTCTGCTCCTGGGACAGAGCAGCCCAGGGGATTCTCTTAAAAGGAAAGTCAGGTCACCTCACCAAAGTCTCTAAAGGCTCCTCTCTCTCTCCAAAGGAAAGCCAGAGTCCTCCTCTGACTGCAATACTTTCCTCTCTCTGCCCTCAGCCTCACCTCCCTGTTAGCTGCCGTTCCTCACAGAGGCCCCAGGGCTCCCTCGGCCGGCACTGCTCTTCCCCAGGGCTCCTCTGCTTGGCTTCCGAGCTGCCAAGAGACTGTGCCTGCTCCGTGAGCTCTCTCTGGCCAGCCTATCCGCAGCCAGACATGCTTGCCCACCTCTCATACCCCTTCTCTGCTTTGCTTACTCCTTAGCACCTGCTACTAAGAACCTGTGTGTTTTACTGTCTTTCCCAGAAGCAGAGGTCTTTCTCCCTTTTGTCCCAGCACTTAGAATAGTGCCCAGCAGGATTACCACAATTCATGAAATCTTTAAATGCCCACATGAAGGAATATGACGCATGCATCTTCTCTTTGTTCATGGATTGGCTTTTCATTCTTTTGGTGAGCAGAAACTATTAATTTTGTAGTTTTGTTTTGTTTTGTTTTGTTTTAGTAACGGTGAGTGCATTTTATGTTTTACTTTAAAAATCAGGCTTAGAGATAATCTAATCTTCTAAGAGTCTTAATGCTTTGCCTTGTATATTCGAGTCTTTCATCCATCTGAAATTGATTTTTGGCGAATGGAACTGGAACTGAGTATTGAGAATTAACAAATAACTAAAGTCACTGAATTATACAGAGGATTTCTTCCTTTTAGTATAATGTAGAATGACTCACTCACTGCAATCATGGCTTTGGTGTATGTTAACTTTTAAGACAGCTAGAGACAAATATCTGGAACTTATTTCTTTGATTCTAAAACTATATTTTATTTTTTATAACTGCATAATCTTTACCTAGAAACAATGCCTGAGCTGGAGTTAGTCAACTCTTAACAGCCCCTGTCTAAGGGATTTACAAACATCTACCTCAATTCTCACTATTCATTATTTTATGTGGATTGAACTATTTACAACCTTATGAATCACCCAAGCCATACTTTGTCAGTTCCTAACGGAGGTTAATTAAGCAATTTACGACCCATTTGTAACCTGTAACCTGATGCTTACCCCAGCCAGCCACTTCTGAGTAAACAAATCAATCAATATCCTTTAACATCCCAAGGTCACTATCTCTACCCTTCTTTGTTTAATTTTCATAAAAACCCAAAGTATCTCCAATTCAAGAACAGATCTGAGAATTTCCTCCTATTCTCCTCGCTTGCACTATGCAATAGTGTTTCTTTCTCTCCAATCCTGACGTCTCGAGCATCAGGCTGACGACCTGGCAACAGAAGGAACTAAGATCCAAACTTTTCTTCCTAACACTGATCACCCACATGACTCAGCCGCTGTCCAGTATGGTCACACACCAAGTTTCCATAAACGTGTGAGCCTGTTTCTAGGCTCTCGGTCCCTTCCACTGCTGTGCCGATGCCACATGGACTTAGTTATCACAGCTGGATAATAACCGTATCGCTAGTTAGACACGTCCCCCTCCTGCCACCTCAGCCACACCTTATTCTTAAGTATCTTGATTCTTCTTGGACCTTTGCTCTTATAAATTTAAGGAACGGTTTGTCAGGTCCCAAAACAGACACACACACACACACACATCACTGGTATTTCTACTGGAATTGGATTGACTCTATAGATCAATTTGGGAGAAATCAACATCTGTATGAAATTGCCACTACTTAGCAATTAACATGGGATGTAACTCCAACTATTTCAGTATTTACTATCTTTCAGTAAGGTTTAGTAATTTTCTGCATAAAGATCTCCAGACATATTTTATGAGGCTTACTGTCAGGATTGCTGATGTAAAGAAATGCAATTGACTTACTCAAGTAATCTTAGATCCAGTAACCTGGCTGAATTAGTTTTAGATTATTCTAGGTTTTATCCATAGAATCTAAAGCTATCTGTGAATAGCCACAGTTTTGCTTATTCCCTTTCTTATGCTTAAATATTTTTTTCTTGTCCTATTCATTCAGGAAGCGTGTACTGAATACCTACAAGGTGGTAGTACATAAAACAGTCAAACCCCCTGCTGTCATGGTGCTGACATCTGACCTACTGCACTGGCCAGGCCCTCAAGGTCAGCGTGGAAAAGAAGTAGCAGTAATAGGCATCACCGTCCTTTTCTGATCTTAAGGATTTCTTTCCAAATTGTATCACTATACACGATTATTACATAGGATTTTTTGTAGATATTTTCTCAAGATAATGATCCCTAGATTTCTGACAGTTCTTATTATGAGTAAATTTTGAATTTTATGGAGTGTCTTCTGTGTATCCATTGAAATTGTCAGATTAGTAGTCTCCTTAGATCTGTTCTTGTAAATGATATTAATAGAATTTCTGATGTAGAATCATCCTTATATTCCAGGAATAAACCCTAACTGTGTTAATTTTTTTTTTTTTTGAGGCACCGGGGCCAGGGATTGAAATATGTGGGAAGCCGGTGCTCAACCACGGAGCTACATTGGCTTCCCTGAGTTGGTTTTTTATTTGTTTTGCTTGTTGTTTGTTTTTGTTTTTAGGAGGCACTGGGAACCAAACCCACGACCTCCATGTGGGAAGCAGGCACTCAACTGCTTGAGCCACATTCGTTCCCCAACTGTATTACTCTTTTGGGTACACTGTTGGCTCTGGTTTACTTATGAAAAAGGAGATAAAACAATAGAGTTACAATGGCTAGGGGATTTAAAACGGATTCGGGAGGACATTCAGGAAGTTACTCTTATGCACATCTCAGCCAGATATCACAAACTGCCATGGTATGCAGAACCGAAAGCAATGCTGTTTCTGAGGAAATCTGGACTCTGTGAAGCAGCTACAAGATAAAGAAATCAGAAAACTAACGTGAAGGGCATTTGGAAAGACCCAAATATCCGCCATTCATAATTCTTTACAAGCTTATATAATCTTCTTTTTCCTTAAAAACCCTTGCTTGGAGGCCCCAAGACAGGATATAGTTTGGGTTGCTACCTGAATCTGTGCTCCCCAAATTGCAATTCTAAGACTCCAAATAAATGCTTTTGTTACTCTACAGCTCAGTTTGTCATTTCTTGTTTGACATTAAATAATATTTAGGATTTGGCATTTACAGTCATGAGTGAGAGTGGGCTTCTTATACTATCCTTTCTCTAACTTTGGTGTCAATATTATACTAGCCTCATAAAATTAGTTAGGGAATGTTCACTCATTTCCCAATCTCTGGAAGAATTCGTTTACACTGAAGTTATCTTTACTCATATTTTAGGTAGAAGCTTTAATCTGTAAAATTATTAGAATCTGGTATTTTCTTTGCAAGAAGATAGTTTATTGATTCAACCTTTAATAAAGGACTATTCAGGTTTTCTGTCTCTTTTTCTATCAGATTTAGTCATTTATATTTTTCTAGTAATTTAACCATTTCACCTACATTTTAAAATTTATTAACACAAAGTTGTTCAAAATATTCTACTGCTATTTTTTAATCTCTCCCATGTCTAGAGTCATGACTCCTTCCTCCATCCTTGTTTTGCTAATCTGATCATCCTTTGATTAATCTTGCCAGACATGTTAATTTTTAAGTCTTTAAAGAACCGACTTCAGACTTTGTTGGCTTTTTATACTGGATTTTTGTTTTCTAATTCCATAATTTCTATTCTTACGCTTCCTTCTACTTTCTGTGCATTTACTCTGCTGCTCTTTTTCTAACTTCTTAAGTTAGAGTCAACTCAATAATTTTCACTTTCTTCTTAAATTTACATTTAAGGCTGTAAATTTCTAAATATGCTTTGGCTGTATCCCATGAGTTCTGGGTAAAATACCATAGACTATTTTCATTATCCTTTAGTCACATTTTCTAATTTCCATTACTTCATTTTTGACCCACGACTGATTCAGAAGTTTTCCCTTGAGAGTGTAGAAGGCACTGTTGGTGCCTTGCCCACATCCCCCTGGTCCCTTTACAATTTTGTCCATCCAGGTTGCCACGTGCTTTCACTCACAGTGGCAGCACTTGAGTCTCAGGTGCAAGGGTTCCCACGGGCTGCCAGAACCTGCTTTGCCTGTGGGTGTGTCGAGATTGTCGTTCTCTTGCCCCTGGTTGAGGTGATTCTGATGTGGGATCCACATTACTCCCAGAGCTATTCCGCAGGAACGAGACAAAGTTTCACTCCGTGGAACACGCTTGATACTGACATCTCTACTTGTCTTCTTTCCCTTCCAGATCCAAAGTCCCTATTCCTCTACGTGGTTTTTCTGGGAACATTTCCTAATGAGTCATTGTCAGATCACAGGTTATACTCCTGGATAACCCAACCTACGGTAGTTGGCATTGGGTGTGGTCACTTGGAAGCAGACTCTTGGGATGGGACCCTCAGAGAGTCGCTCGCTGGCCGGATTCTCCAATGTTGGTGGTAAGTGAGGTGACGATAACTTCTGGCACGCTGTAATGTTAACATTGCTGATAGTCTCACCTTCGTGAATTCGATGGGATGCAGGGGGAAGAGATGCACTGGCTTACACAATGTCATTAGCATTCACAAGATAAGAGGAAAATAACTACAAGGACTGTGGAGTTGGTTGACTGTTATTAATTGCCACTGATGCTCTGAATAAATACAACAAGCTTAAGTTGCCAATTATCAAAGCAGAGTACAGAGACAACCAGCAAGATGGCGGCAGAGTAAAGAGCTCTGAGAATCAGCTCCTGCTACAGGGCAGTTGGTCATCACCCAGAGCTATCTAGAGCACTTGTCTGGGGGCTCCAGGAGACCAGAAGGGCATCCTGCAACACCCTTGAAAGAATGGAAGGAGGAGACTGCCTATCTGCAGAGAAGATTCATAAGTAGAGCCCTCCACGCCACGGAGGCTGGTGCCCATTCTCCACTGGAGGCACAAGCCGCCTCGGGAACTGTTCTGTGGCAGGAATTGGAAGCTCCACTTCCCAAAATGGGGGAAGAAGAGGCGGTTGGGCACCAACTTCAGCTACTGATTAGTCAATTCGGCTGGCTAAAGTATAACCCTAAGAACAGCTAAAGTTTGAGCCTGTCCAAGTCAGAAGGAGGCTGGGAGCCTCCATTTTGACTCCACCTCCAGCATGAGGGGAAGCCGGGCTGACTGAAAATCACAGTGACAGCTGAGACCGGTTTCTTTCACCCAGATCGGCCTGCAGCCCTGGCTAGTCTTTAGCCCCAACTCTAGCAGGGAGGAAGCTGGCAGGCCCTGCACCAGCCTATCCAGGTAACTGCAGGTACATTCAGCTGGCACAGACTGAATAATCAGAAGTCTACCAGGGCAACTGTGGTCATCTTGGACCTGCACTGCATAGCTTGCTGCCCACACCTGCAGCTCCATCCCTGCCCCAGGCAGGGGAGAAAGGGGTGTGAAGCTTCATCAGTCTCTCTGGGCAACTACAGTCTAGGCCCACATGAGTTGGATTATTCCACACAGCTGTGGCTCTGTCCCTACCCCTGACAAAGGAGAAAGTTGGGAGAAGCTTCACTGGTCCTTGGGGCAATGAGGGCAGCTTGAGCCTCCACAGCTTACAGCACCAACTACATCCTCGGCTCCTACTACACAACCAGCAAGGGAGAAAGGGCAGGAAGCCCTAAACTAAAGAGAAAAACTGCACCCAGAATAAATACTCTAGTAAGCCAGATGCCAAGACACCAACAAAAAATTACAATCCACACCAAGAAACAGGAAGCTATGGCCCAGTTAAAGGAACAAGACAAGCCTCCAGATGACATAAAGGAGTTGAGACAACTAATCATAGGTGTTCAAACACATTTCCTTAATAAATTCAATGAGATGACTAAAGAAATTAAGGATATTAAGAAGACACTGGATGAGCACAAAGAAGAATTTGAAAGTATACATAGAAAAATAGCAGATCATATGGGAATGAAAGGCGCAATAAATGAAATTTGTGGATGCAGAAGAACGGACTGGTGAGCTTGAAGAAATAGCCTCTGAAAGTGAACATACAAAAGAACAGATGAAGAAAAGACTGGAAAAACCTGAACAAGGTCTCAGGGAACTAAAGGACAGCAAGAGATGTGCAAAGATATGTTTCATGAGTGTCCCAGAAAGAGAAGAGAAGAGAAAAGGGGCAGAAGATTTGAAGAAATAATGGTAGAAAATTTCCCAACCCTATTGAAGGACATAGATATCCATGTCCAAGAAGCATGACGTACTCCCATCCGAAAAAATTCTAATAGACCAACTCCGAGACACATACTAATCAGAATGTCAAATGCCAAAGACAAAGAGAGAATTTTTAAAGGAGATAAGAGGAGGACTGAGATGGACTACTGATATTTAATGTATATAGAAGTTTTAATTAGCTTTACTGTAAAAGTGTGGAAATGTATAGAGTTGATGGTAACACATTAGCGTGAGTAACAGCTGGTCTATAAATGGGGATGTGGCTGAGAAGGGTAGTCTAGGGATGTAAATGCCAATTGACAGAAAGCTGGAGAATAATCTAGGGACTGAAGAGCACAGGAAACCCAGAGGTGGATGAGAATAGTGGTTGATGGTACAGATGCAAGAGTGTCCTTTGTGAACTAGAGCAGATGCACATCAGTATTGCAGGGAGGTGGGAATGTGGAGAAGCATGGGAAAAATATAACTGGAGTGACCTATGGAGTGTGGTTAACAGTAATAATGTAATATTCTTGGATCTATGCCAAAGATGTACTGTGTTGATGATGGGGGAGCATGGAAAATGTGTGCCAAATGTACACTGTGGACCTGGTAATAATGGGATGACATATTTCATAATCTGTAACAAATATTCCACTGGGGTGTGGTATGTTGATAGAGGGGTGTTGTTTGGGAATTCTGCACATGTGCATGATTGTTTTGTAAGTTTACAAGTTCTTCCATAAAAATATATTTTAAAAATAATAATAGGATGGGTTGGGGGGAAAATACACCAAATGTAAAATAAGGACTATAATTAGTAGTAAGATTTTGACAATAGTCTTTCATATTTGTAACAAATGTCTCACGATAATGCAAGGTGTTGGTGGAGGGTTGAGGTATGTGACCCCTGTATGATGTTATGCATGTTTGCTTTGTAAGTTCACAACTTTTACTGTATACACTTATTGTTTAAATACGTTCTTGTATAAATTATATTTTAAAAATGATAATAATAGGGTGGGTTGGGGGAAAATACTTTGGTTAGTAGTAATATTTTGAGGATGCTCTTTAATCATTAGTTAAAAATGTTTCACAACAATGCAAGGTATTGGTGGTAGGGTGAGGTGCGAGAGCCCTGTATGATGTTTGTAAGTTCACAACTATTACTATGCTCTTATTGTTTATGTATGTTTACATATGAGTGATATACTTCAATAAATTTTAAAAAATTACTACAGTAGAACAACAACAACAAAACAGAGTACAATGTGATTCCAGAGGCCTCCATGGCAGTGGATAAAGACAGAGGTGGGCTGTGCTGAAGACCAGGCTGGGGTTTGATGGCGAGGAGCAGGGTTACAGAGAAGGCTTGGCAAGCCTAACACTAAAGTCAGAGCGCTATTGGGACAGAGTGGGGTCCTGACACCTGGAAGAGGAGTGCCAGTGTGGATGTGCCCCAAACGTGGAGCCGAAAGATTTTCTTGAGCCCACTGGGCCTACAAGAGTGGTCCTACCCCGCCGGAGGATTTCACCTTTTGCCTGAACACCACGCAGGAGCCACAAGTGCAGTCAATGCCTTGCAAGGTGGCCCCTGCTCTCTTCAAGAGCCACCTCCCTCCCCTCCTGGCCACCAGGCCCATAACTAGGGCCTCTGCATAGCCTGAATGGGTGAGCAGTGGCCCTGCTAAGGGAAAAAAAGATGTTTATGCAATGAAGGAGCAACAGAACATGACTAGTGCATGATAGGCAAGAACAAGAAGTGCCTGGGAATATTTCTGGAAGGTGCTGGATGAGGTGGGCAGGTCCTTTACACCACTGGGATGGTTCCCCGAGGCTTGGAAAAATCAGAGTCCAAATTAAATGAGGTGGAGATGCCAGAATGCCTTGGGAGATATTGAGTTAGGGCTCAAAAGACTCAGAATGGTGAGAATGCTAGAAAGGATCTATCATGTAAGATTCATATGCCCACCAGAGGACAATTTTCCTAGAGATGACAACAACCAGAACAATTTGGGGAGGACGGTACAGGAATCACTCAGAAGCTCAGTGATAGCTATTTTCTGCAGGCCAGGACTGAAAGTAGACACTGCCATGGACAGGACTTCCTCAGGGAAGACAGGAGCCCCGAATTGCAAAGGGCGGTAGGAAAGTATCCATAAGCTAGTTGGATGGAACTACCACAAAGGGCAGAAAGGTCATAATGGCAACCAGTCCTGACTCACAAGTCTATGGTGATAGCTAACAGACCATGGAGACCAAGAGGCAAGACAAATGGGAGGCCAAGAAGGATATTGCTTGATATATAATAAAAAATAATCAGAATGGATGAACTGATGTCAGCCACCCCAATGGAAACACACAATCTCTTTCCCAGTTTCAAGACCAGAGCCAGTTCTCAGAACCAGAGCCCACAGTTTAAAGGATAGATCAGGATCCTGCAACACTACAGGAAGAATACACAGCAGTGATTCCCCAAATCCCTCCCCAAAGAGATCTAAGTCATTTACTCAAGAAACTGTACACTGGAGAAAGAAGAATCCCTAGACATTTTGAAGGCTGATGGATGCCAGTTCCAAGCTAACATTGATACCAGGGGACTGAAATGTTACCATGGCTCCCTGACAGAGCGTGGGCATGTGGGGCTGGGTCCTAAGTGAATCCCTGGCCCAGGTCCATCACCTGGGGGGAGGGGGGCCAATGAGCCCAGGATCACAGCTGAAGTTCATCTGCTTAGCCCCTGTGTGTTTCTTCAGGACAGATTAACTCAGTCATGGACAGGATCCTCTACAATGATTCCTGGACATGTGGATTAAGAGCCATCATAATAGGAAAGAGCAAGTAGACACCACCCCCTATAGCCAAAACCCTATATCACAAGCATGGTGAATCCTGTACGGAATGGCAGAGATACCTCAAAGGCCTAAAAGATACAGGGGTTGTAGCCTACGTCTCATCCCCATTTAACTCACCAGTGTGGCTCCTGAAAGAAAACCCTGATCACGATGGATGACGACGGATTGCTATAAACTGAAACAAACTCCAACCCCAGTTGCTGGGCCAGATTTGATATCTTCAGTAGAACAGATCCATTCAGCTTCTGGAACTGCATAGAGCTACTGCTCTGGTGAGCCCATTCTTTTCAATACCCATCATCAAGGAGGATCAGAAAATTTGCTGTCACTGCAGTGCATACTCATGGTCTTGCCCTGTCATAGCACAGTCCAAAGGGAGCTGGATCATCTGGACCTTCTGCAGAACGTGACACTGGTCCACTCTGTTGGTGATGTTATGTTAACTGGACCTGATGCCCTGGTAGGTCACATGTCCTCCAGCACACAGGGGATACATCCTACAAAGATTCACGGGCTTGCCACGTCAGTGAAGTATCGAGGGGTCCAGCAGTCTATCAGAGCATGCACCCCAAGGTAAAAGACAAGCTACTGCACTTCTCACTTCCTGCTCTTGGTGGGCTTCTTTGGGCTTAGAAGGTAGAATACACCATTTTGGAAATGCTTTGGTGACCCATTTATCAGGTGACTCACCGAGCTCCTCAGAACGAGAGAGGGCTCTCTAGAAGATGCAGGCTGCAGTGCTCGCGGCCCTGCCTCTTAGGGCACACGACTGACAGCTCCCACGGTGCTATAGGTATTCATGTAGACGAGGATGCTGTTTGGAGTCCCTGGAAAGGCCCCAGGAAAAATCAGTGCAGACACCCAGGATTCTGGAGCAAGGCCCCACCACGTGCAGACAAGAATCACCAGTGAGAGGGGCCACTCCTGGCCCGGTCCTGGGCCCCAGAGAGACCGCGTGTCCGATGCGAGCCATCAAGGGTCTACGGCACCAGAGCGTCTCCCGTGAGCAGTTGCTGCCAGGCCCCGCAGCACCCAGCCGGCTGTGGAAACAGTGCTTCCAGGATGGGCCCACGGCGGGCAGTCCAGGCCCTGCCACTCGCCTCTGCCACCTTCCTGTCTCTTCCTCAGCCAACCCCCATCCCTGCATGGAGGGCCCACACTGGAAGGAAGCCTGAGACCTGGTTCATGACGTGCCGGCCTCACAGAGCCCCACGCAGAGATGGCCCCGGAAGGCAGAGGGGAGGCAGAGCCCTGGGCAGTGCCCTGGCTGGCCACATGTGCGGGAAGAAGGTGCACGGTGAACAGCGTCAGCAGGGCCCAGAGCACGCTGTCATAGTGGAAGTCGTATTTCTTCCACTGCCGCGGCTGGGCCTCCACTTCTTCCTTTCCATAGTCCAGGTACTGGCCCCTGGTGGAGCACAGAGGAGGGCAGAGGCGAGGAACGAAGGGTCCAAGCCCCCCACGTGCCAACAGCATGAAGCCGGCCCTCCCAGCTCCCACCGTACACGAAAGCTCAGGCAGACTGGAGCATTTTGAAAGCAGTGAGAGAGATGTGACTTCTCCCTCATTAAGGGATCCTTAATAAGATTAACAGTAGATTTCTCATCAGAAACCAGGGAGGTCAGAAGAGTTAGAGGACATATTTAAAGTCCTTAAACAGAAACTTCCAACCAAGAATTCTGTATCTGGCAAAATTATCTTTAAAAATGAAGTAATTAAGACATTTCAGATCAGTAAAGGCTGAAAGAGCTCATTAGCACAAGACCTGCTCCACAAAAATACTAAAGGGAGCCCTTCAGGCTGAGTAAAAGGGCACTTCACAGGAACTTGACACCATAAGAAGAAACAAAGACCACTGGGAAAGCTAGCTACAGAGGCAAATACAAAATCCTGTATTATTGTATTTTTGGCTTGTAACTGCTTTTTCTCCCTTTATATGACTTTACAAGCAAATGTGTAAAATAACATTTAAAAACTACGCTAATGAGACTTCCAGGAAGATGGTGGACTAGTAAGACACGGGAATCTCTTCTCCAGAAAAGTAGCTGGAGGACAGGCTGAAACAGCTTCCAAAAAAAAGATCTTCTAGGGTTTAGGACAGCAGGTAAAGGCTGCACACCACCCAGAGGAGAGAGGGACAGAAGAGGGAAATCGCGATGACAACCATGAGTGGAACCAGCAGCTCCTGCTGCTGCCGGCACCCTCCCCCACACTCTTGAGAATTCTCGGGCCCCTGGGCCTGCGACCACAGACAAAGGGGGCTCCAGGGATCTGCCACTCCCGGAAAGGGGAGAGAGAGGGACACAGCCTGAGGTTGACTCAGGTTCTGACCCGCAAATTTGGGCTGCGGAGTCCCACTGATCCTTCCACACAGTGGTTTGCCCTGGGAGCCTAGGAAGGACTGGAGAAATCCGACCCTCCCAATCTCCCTCTCTTCTAGCCTGGACTAATTGGTTGAAAACTCCACAGGAGAGGGGAGAGAGAGCCTGGGGCTGACCCTGCTTTTTTTTTTTTTTTTTTTTGTATAGTGAAAGTTTTGAACTTACAAAGCAAACATGCATAATATCATACAGGGGTCCCATACATCAACCCTCCACAACACCTTGCATTGCTGTGAGACATTTGTTACAAATTATGAAAGAATATTGTCAAAATCTTACTACTAATTATAGTCCTTATCTTAAATTTGGTGTAGTTTTCCCCCAACCCACCCTATTATTATTATTATTTTTTAATTTATATATATATATATACACATATATTTTAAGAGGTGCTTAGATTACCCAAAATATTACACGGAACCCACTGGGATTCCCATGTTGCCCACCTCCCACACCTCCCACCACATCCCACACAATCATCTCCCACAGTGTGGCCCACCACCCTCAATGAACTTACACATCCTGGAGCCTTGCCACCAACCATAGACCACAGTTCACACCGTAGACCACACTCTCTCCCACTCAGTTCTGAGTGGTGTGTGCTGATTTAAAATGGCCTACATCCGTTGCCAAAATGGTACTCAGGACAACCTCTAACTCCCAAAGAAGCCCCTGTATTTCAACTGCTCATCCCCTCCCTACCCCAAAAGTGTCAAGGGGCCACTGGCTCCACCTCATTGTTCTAATTTCTTGCATTGCTAGAATCACCATATGTGAACAAGAGAATACCATCAAGTCCACTCTAGTCCATAGTTCTTCCCCCAATCCTGAGGGGACTGGGATGGTGATGTCCACTCCAACTCCAAGTGAGAGAGGGCTTATATCCCATGGATATGGTGGGTGGGATGATCCTGCCTGCAGATGCAGGCCCTCTCCATTCCCTGGGATGGCCATTGCCCATCGTTGTCTCCTCACCAGGTGACTTGGATGAGTCCATTGAGCTGTAGGGTAGGAGTTGCAGCACCACCTAGATTTCATGCACACCTGGCACATAGGTAGGCGGGAGGCTCCAGTCTCTGGAAGTATACCTAAAAACTTTAGCATTACATATAGGTTTGAATAGAAGGGACTGGTGAACCATGTGCAGGGAAGACTTATTTGAGTCTAATTCTGTCACTCTCAGGAGCACAGATTCCAAAATAGAACCCACTGATAAGGCATCAGTCTCTGGGGCTATCCCCCCTTATATAGGACCAGGGTGTCTCCGGAGCTCTCAGGAACCCCAATGAGTGGGGTGATAGGCACTTAGATGTTCTATGAGCTCCTACTGAGGTGTGCGTAAGAGTTACCTCTGGGATGACCTCCTGACTCTCTTTGAAGTCTCTTAGCCACTTGAACTCATTTGTCTTTACCATTTCCCCCTTTTTTTCAAGGTCTTTTGACCCTGCTTTTGACTCCCAGGTTTGGTCTGCCTTGTCCCGAGAGCCCTTCCAGGCTGGGTGGGGCTGCATCATTGTTTGCCTTGGAGCCTGCAAGGGGCTAAAGATACACAAACCTCCCAATCTCCTCCTCTACTAACAGGGACTGATTATTGAGGATTCAGAGGGGAGTGGAAATATTTCCTAGCTGGGAAAAGGGGGGCGCTACGAGAGAAGTCTGGAGAACTGTCTCAGAAAGTTTGAATCACAGGGCTCCTAGCCCCCAGACAGGAGGCTCTATCACATTGATCTGGTCTGTGTTACAACAAATACACTCCGACCAGGCAATGAATTGAGAGCTGCCAACGAATACCATCTCCTGGCAGACCAAGGAAATGCACATAAGAAAATTAAAAATAAATAGGAGAGTCTTTTCCTGGCCTCTATAGCCTCCCTGCCCAAGGCCCTAGGAAGCGACTCTACAACCAATTACTGGATCCAGTGCCCAGTTTTGAGCAACCAGCAGAACAATCCTAACAATCAAGGTTGACCAAAAATCAAAGAGCTGTGCTAACTCACAGCCTCCTGCCACTAAATCCCTATAAAAGATAAAGAGATTGAGCATCTAAGTAAACTACATCCTAACCAGATGCCTAAACACCAGCAAAAAATTATGAGCCATATTAAGAAAATAGAAGACATGGCCCAAGAAAAGGAATACATCAAAGTCTCAGAAGAGATGCAGAATTTGAGAGAACTAATCAGCAAGATGAGCACAAATTTCCAAAATCAACTTAATGAGATGAAAGAGAATATAGTTAAAGAGATCAATGACATCAAGAAGACATTGAGAGAACACAAAGAAGAATTTGAAATCCTGAACAGAAAAGTAACGTAGTCCATGGGAATGAAAGACACAATAGGTGAAGTCAAAAACTCATTTGATGCATACAACAGCAGACTTGAAATGATAGAAGAAAGAATAAGTGATACCAAAGAGAGAGCATCTAAAATTGAAGAGAAAAAAGAACAGAGAAAAGAAAGGAAAAAATTGAGCAGGGGCTCAGAGAGTTGAATGACAACACAAAAGGCAACAACATACATGTCATGGGAGTTCCAGAAGGGGAAGAGAAGGGAAAGAGGGCAGAAAGAGTATTTGAGGAAATAATAGCTGAAAATTTCCCAACTCTCATGAAAGAAATGAACTTACATGTCCAAGAAGCACACTGTACCCCAATGAGAATAAATCCAAATAGACCTACGCCAAGACACATACTATTCAGAATGTCAAATGTAAAAGATAAAGAGAAAATTCTCAGAGCAGCAAGAGAAAAGCAAACGATCACGTACAAAGGACGTCCAGTAAGACTTAGTGCAGATTTCTCTTCAGAAACCATGGAGACGAGAAGACAGTGGTATGATACAATTAGGAAACTGAAAGAGAAAAACTGCCAGCCGAGAATTCTTTATCCAGCAAAACTGTCTTTCAAATATGAAGGTGAATATAAAGTATTCACAAACAAACAGAAACTAAGAGAGTTTGCAAAAAAGAATCCACCTTTGCAGGAAATATTAAAGGAAGCCTTAGAACCTGAAAGAAAAAGACAGGAGAGGGAGGCTTGGAGGAGAGTATAGAAGAAAGAAAAGCAGAAAGGATAACCAAAAGAGTAAAAAGAGAGACAAAAATAAGATGACATATGAAAACCAAAGAATAAAATGGAGGAAATAAATAGTGAATTTTCAGTAATATCATTGAATATGAATGGATTAAATTCCCCAATAAAAAGATACAGGCTGACAGAATGGATAAAAAAACATGAGCCATCCGTATGCTGCTTACAAGGAACTCACCTCAGACCCAAGGATACAAACTGGCTGAAAATAAAAGGTTGGAAAAAGATACTCCACGCGAATGGTAAACAGAAAAGAGCAGGGGTAGCTATACTACTATCAGACAAAACAGACTTCAGATGCAAAAAAGTGATAAAAGATGTGGAAGGCCATTATATATTAATAAAAGGGACGATCCTCCAGGAAGATATAACAGTCATAAATATCTACGCACCTAACCAGGGTGCCCCAAAATATATGCGACAAACTCTGGCAAAACTGAAGGGAGAAATAGACATTTCTACAATAATCGTTGGAGACTTCAACACCCCTCTCACATCATTAGATAGAACAACTAGACAGAAGTTCAACAAGGAAACAGAAAACTTAAACAATATGATAAACCAGTTAGACCTAATAGACATATACAGAACACTGCATCCAAACTCAGCGGGTTATACATTCTTCTCAAGTGCCCATGGATCTTTCTCCAGGATAGACCACATGTTAGGTCACAATACAGCTCTCAATAAATATAAAAAGATTAAAATTATACAAAGCACCTTCTCAGATCATAATGGAATGAAACTAGAAATCAGTAACAGACCGGAAAAAAGTAAATTTGCAAATGTGTGGAGACTTAACAACACACTCCTAAATATTCAGTGGGTCAAAGAAGAAATTGCAAGTGAAATCAGGAAATATATTGAGACAAATGAAAAATTAGAACACAACATATCAAAACTTACGGGATACAGCAAAGGCAGTCTTGAGAGGGAAATTTATAGCCCTAAATTCCTATATTAAAAAACAAGAAAGAGCTAAACTCAAAGATTTAACTGAACACCTTGAGAAACTAGAAAAAGAACAGCAAACCAATCCCAAAGCAAGGAGAAGGAAAGAAATAATAAAGATTAGAGCAGAAATAAATGAAAATGAGAACAGAAAAACAATAGAGAAAATCAACAAAACCAAAAGCTGGTTCTTTGAGATCAATAAAATTGACAAACCCCTCACTAGACTAACAAAGAAAAAAAGAAGATGCAAATAAACACAATCAGAAATGAAAGGGGGGGGGGAATTACAAATGACCTCACAGAAATAAAAAGAATCCTAAGAGGATATTATGAGAAAATATATGCCAACAAACTAGACAACTTAGATGAAATGGACAAACTTCTAGAAATGCACAACAAACCTACACTGACACTACAAGAAATACAAGAACTTAACAAGCCAACTACAATTAAGGAGATTGAATCCATCATCAAAAATCTTCCAGCAAAGAAAAGTCAAGGACCAGATGGCTTCACAGGTGAATTCTACCAAGCATTTCAAAAAGAATTAACACCAATCCTGTTTAAACTCTTCCAAAAAATTGAAGAGGACGGAAAATTACCCAACACATTTTATGAAGTCAACATCACCCTAATACCAAAGCCAGATAAAGATTCCACAAGAAAAGAAAAGTACAGACCAATCTCTCTCATGAACATAGATGCAAAAATTCTCAACAAAATACTTGCAAATCGAATCCAACAGCATATCAAAAGACATACATCACGACCAAGTGGGATTTATTCCTGGTATGGAAGGCTGGTTCAACATAAGAAAATCAATCAATGTAATACACGACATTAACAAATTGAAGGAATAAAACCACATGATCATCTCAATAGATGCAGAAAAGACATTTGACAAAATCCAACATCCTTTTTGATAAAAATACTTCAAAAGATAGGAATAAAAGGAAAATTCCTCAATATGATAAAAGGCATATATGAAAAACCCACAGCCAACATCATACTCCATGGGGAAAGGTTGGAAGCTTTTCCCCTAAGATCAGGAAAAAGACAAGGATGCCCACTGTCACCATTGTTATTCAACATTGTACTAGAAGTTCTAGCTAGGGCGATTAGACAAGACAAAAAAATTAAAGGCATCCAAATAGGAAAAGAGGAAGTAAAACTCTCACTGTTTGCGGATGACATGATCCTGTATTTATAAAATCCTGAAATATCCTCGACAAAGCTACTTGAACTAATAAATGAGTTCAGCAAAGTGGCAGGATACAAGATCAACACGCAAAAATCAGTAATGTTTTTGTACACTAGTACTGAACAACCTGAGGAGGAAATCAGGAAGAAAATTCCATTTTCAATAGCAACAAAAAGACTCAAATACCTAGGAGTTAATTTAACCAAGGAAGTACAGGACCTATATGCAGAAAACTACAAAACAATGCTAAAAGAAATTTAAAAAGACCTAAACAAATGGAAAAACATTCCATGTTCATGGATTGGAAGAATAAATATCGTGAAGATGTCAATCTTGCCAAAACTGATTTATAGATTCAATGCAATACCAATCAAAATCCCAACAGCTTACTTTACAGAATTAGAGAAGGCAACTACCAAATTCATCTGGAAGGATAAGTACACCCGAATAGCCAAAAGCATTCTAAAAAAGAAGAGCAATGTGGGAGGAATTTCACTGCCTGACCTTGAAACATATTACAAAGCTACAGTGGTCAAAACAGCATGGTACTGGCATAAAGATAGACATATCGATCAGTGGAATAGAATTGAGAATCCAGAAATAAACCCTCACCTATACAGTCAACTGGTTTTTGACAAACCTACCAAGCCCACGCTGATGGGAAAAAACAGTCTCTTCAACAAATGGTGTTGGGAGAACTGGATATCTATAACCAAAAGAATGGAAGAGGACCCCTATCTCACCCCCTATACAAGAATCAACTCAAAATGGATCAAAGATCTAAATATAAAAGCCAGGACCATAAAATTAGTTTGGGGCCTTACACCCAAAGCACATGCAACAAAAGAAAAAATAGATAAATGGGACCTCCTCAAAATTAAACACTTTTGCACCTCACAGGACTTTGTCAGAAGGGTGAAAACACAGACAATTCTATAGGAAAAAATATTTGTAAATCACTTATCTGATAAGGGTTTAATTATCCAGGATATATAAAGAGATGATACAACTCAACAATAAAAAGACAAATGACCCAATTAAAAAATGGGCCAAAGACTTGAATAGACATTTCTCCAAAGAAGAAATACAAATGGCAAAAAAACACATGAAGAAATGCTCAACATCACTCATAATTAGGGAAATGCAAATCAAAACTACAATGAGATATCATTTCACACCTATCAAAACGGCCACTATTAAAAAGGCAGAGAACTACAAGTGTTGGAGAGGATGTGGAGAGATAGGAACACTTCTTCACTGTTGGTGGGAATGCAGGATGGTACAACCACTGTGGAGGACTGTCTGGCAGTTCCTAAAGAAGTTGAATATAGACTTGCCACGTGACCTGGCAATACCACTACTGGGTATATACCCAGAAGTACTGAGAGCAGTGACACGAACAGACATCTGCACACTGATGTTCACAGCCACATTATTCACCATTGCCAAAAGTTGGAAACAACCCAGGTGTCCATCAACAAATGAATGGATAAACAAACTGTGGTCTATTCACACGATGGAATATTATGCAGCTGTAAGAAGAAATGAAGTCGTAAAGCATATGGCAACATGGATGAACCTGGAGGACATTATGTTGAGTGAAGCAAGCCAGACACAAAAGGACAAATACTGTATGAATGTGTTACTATAAACCAAATATATTGTATAACATACTGTTTGATTCAAAAAAAAAAAAAACTATCTTGGGCAAAAGTCAATTGGCAATGTCATTGAAATTGAATATGTGTTATGAGATAAAATTGATGCAATCATTTAAAAAATTTTTTCATATGGCACTATAAGGGGCATTGTATAAGCAAAACAATCTTGAAGGAAATAAGTTAGAGGATTCACACTTCCTGATTTCAAAGCTTACTACGAAGCTACAGTAAGAAATACTGTGTGGTACTGACATAAGGATGGACAAATATACCAATGGACTAGAATTTAAAGCCAGACATAAATGCACACATCTCTGGATGTTTTATTTTTGACCAATGTCCAAGTCCGTTCAATGAGGAAACAATAAATAATTCTCTTCAAAATATGTTACTGGGACAAGAAATCCATATAAAGAATGAATCTGAACACTTACTCATCATCATATACAAAAATTAATTCAAACTAAGTCAAACACCTAAACATAAGAGCTCACACCACACAAATGTTACAAGAAAATAGAGGTAACTAGCTTCCTGACCTTGAAGTAAGCAATGATTTCTATATTTTACAATGCACAAAACAAAAAGAAAAAATAGCTAAAATGGACTTCATCAAACATAACTTCTGAGAGTCAAAGGGCATTATCAATAAAATGAAAAGAAAACCTAATGAATGGAAGAAAATATTTGGAAACCATTTTTCTGATAATAGCATAATATGCAGAATATATAAGGAATTACTAAAAAACAAAAGACAAACATCCCAAAGACAAAACTGTAAACAATTACATTAATTATAGATTTCCCATGCATCACTGTGTTCTTACCGTCTTGTAATAGTGACATGATTTCTTGTAGTTCACAGAAGAGCATTCTTCCATGAGTATTATTAACCACAATCCTCATCCACCTCCGGGGTCACTATGTTTTTCAATCCTAACTTTCTTTCAATTGACATTTACATGCCCAGACCACCCCTTTGAACCACAGTACCTTATGGACTATAGTTTAAAGCAATTTTTCAGTATTCTTGGGTCAGTGTCAAAGAAGGTGCTACATCAAAGCTAAGGGTCAATAATAAGGGGCTGTGGGTTTTCCTCTGGACTAAGGAAACTTTCAGAGGTTCACTGCAGGGATGACTGCACAGCTCTGTGACGAAAGTGAGAGCCACCGAGGGCATCCTTAGGATGGAATGTACTGGGACCGTGTGACACGGTGACCCACGTGGTGGAAGATGGACTGCGGTTAACAGGACACGCAGGAGAGTGTTCTCTCAGGAACTGCAACAAACGTACGATACTAATACATGGTATTAATCGTGGGGGGGGGGTGTATGGAAAAAATACGCCAAACATACCCAGTAGAGCATAGTTGGTAACAAATGCTCTACAAAAATGTAAGGCTTTGGTGGTGATGTATGGGAATTTGGGTGAAATATGGGAATTCTGCACATTATGCATGATTGTTTTGTGAGCTTACAGCTTCCCTACTAAAAAAGAAAGAAAAAAAAAAAAAAAAAGAAAGAAAATTTGAATATTGTGCACCATGTACTATCTACAAAGTGATCTGCTCTAACCTAATACAAGCCGAGGCTTGGAGCCGGTAGACGTCTCTGGACTCTTGAGTGTATTCAAAGGAGGGAAGTGGGTGTCAGAGAAAGAGCAGAGAGGGGCTGACCCTGGGGTGTCGGGGACGGAGCTGCAGTTGGTGAAGCAGGAGGCCTAGGGGGCCCACCTTGCCTGAAGTTAGAGGCGGGAATGGCAGGTGAACCAGGGGCAGCTCTGTCTCCTCATCAGCCTGTTCCCCCAGCCAGGGTGGAAGAGCAACATGGCGGCGGCTTCCCGGCAGGCGCTGCGGCCCCACCTTCCCGCCAGCCACCATGGCCGCTTGGCGCCACTGCTCACCCCGCCTAGAACTCCCATTGTTCTGTTATAACCCAGGAGATGGACCACACTCAGACTTAACCACTTTTATGAAGTTTACTGAGCTAAGCCCGCGGGCGTCTGCAGCACCTCTCATGCAGGAGAGAACTGCAGCCCCCAGGTTTTAAAATGGCTCCTTTTTATAGGGGGTTGCTGTCGCAGTTTGCAAGCAAGCGGGATAAACAGAAGCGGATTTTGGCAGTTAGCTAGCGTTTGCACAGAACGCCCTGATAGCCTGGGTCACAGCTGCAGGGTTGAGATGTCCTTGCAGGATTGTTCAAAGGAGGGGAGGTTGTGTGCTTGTCTGTCCTTGCGAGATTGTTTAAGGGAGGGGAGGTTGTGTGCTTTTCAGATAGGACACTTAGGAGACAGTGGGAAACTTTTCTTTTCTACGTTACTCTGGTTGCCATGAAGGCCTATGGGTAGGCTAGTTCAGGGTTCAACATTCCCCACTTCTCTTCTTAGTGGGTCAAATCATTGACTCATCATAGTGGTCTCCAGTCGTTGGCAGGTGTCGGTAGGGTTGGGCTAATACCATTAGTTTGACCGATTGGACTCTGTCCTTGACAAAAGCTACAAGCCTATTGATAACGATAGGTCCGCAAGTGAGACCCAAAAGTAACAGTATGAGAGGGCCTACTAGGGCTGAAATTAAAGTAGTCAGCCATGGAGACCAATTGAAAAGGTTCTGAAGCCAAGACTCAGAGGATTGTTCTTCTAGATCCCTCTCTCTGAGTCTCTTTTGTAGTTCTTACATTGATTGTTTAATAATTCCTGAATGGTTTACATAAAAACAGCAGGCTTCTCCGAGGGCGGCACATATATTGTACTTGGGTCTGAAGGAGAGCGACATCAGCAGAGAAAGTAGCTGAAAGTTTTCTAATACCAATGTCAGAGGTAATCATGGCCCCAGCTCCTATGGCTGCTGAACCTGCAATCCCTAAGGTGGCTAAGATAGGGATTAGAATTGGAGTCCTTTTTTGTAGTCTAAAGTGTTGATCCTGAGCTAGGAAGTGGGCAGTACCTGAGGGTCCAGCATATAGGTAAACCTGGGGAATGATATAAACACCAATACATAGGTCAGAAGCATTACTAGGGCCAATACAGCGGGTGATACCAGATGAGCAGGCAAACCAGGTACCATTGGGGGTGATTAAAGTCCAAGTGGATCCTGCAGCAGTGAGGGGGACAGTGTTCAGGCAATTGTCTTTATAAAGTGAGTTGTCTATGGAGTAGCTGCCGCTGGTGAAACAGATACCTTGTCCTTGGAGATCGCTGAGGGTGATTTTTTTTCTGATGAGAACAATCAGACAGGATACCAGTCCCAAAGTTGTCGGCATCGGTGTAGGAGACGTTCCAGGGGGCCATTTCTCCCATCAGGTTGGCACCAATCCCCACGTAGTATGATGGTGCCGGATCGACGCAGAGCCAACACTCAGTGGAGATGGCCGGCTGAGTTTCATTCAGAAGGGAGAAAACAGACTCTAGCATAGTTAGCAAAGAATTACTAAAGAAGTTCAATGGGTGCGATGGTGCTAGGAGTTGGGAATTATGGGAGGTGGTCTTCCATAGATTATTTCGAAAGGGGTTAAATGTTTCAAATAAGGGGTACATCTGGTTTTTAGTAAGGCAAAAGGGAGAAGACTTACCCAACTCTCTCCAGTCTCCAATTTTAATTTAGTTAACGTCTCCTTTAAAGTCCTATTCATCCTCTCTACCTGTCCTGAGCTCTGAGGCCTGTAAATGCAATGTAATTTCCAGTCTATTTTAAGTGCCTCGGCTAGACTTTTGGATATCTTGGCTATGAAAGCCGGGCCATTGTCGGACCCCAACGCCAAGGGTAAGCCAAATCGTGGGAGGATTCCTGTCAGGAGGTGCCTGGCGACTACATTGGCAGTCTCATGCTTGGTGGCAAAAGCTTCAGTCCATCCGGAGCAAGTATCTATAAAGACCAGGAGATATTTATAGCCGTATTTGCTTTTTCCAATTTCAGTAAAATCTAATTCCCAATGTTCCCCTGGTTCATGGCCTCTGATTCGGACCCCTACACTGCGAGAGATTGGAGGCCCTGGGTTGGCCTGAGCGCATGCTGAGCAACGGGTTACCTCTGAGTTGGCGATGGTCTTCAAATCTTTTGCCCAGTGAAGCACCTGGGTCAGAGCAATTAGTTCTGCTTTCTGAGCAGAGGTTCCTTGGGGCAAGGCCTGTGACCAGAGTACTTGATTTTCCGTGGTTATTGCTGCGCCTGCATATCTCAGTCCATCTTTCAGATAACTGCTTCCATCAGTATAAAGCTCGTAGTCTGGGTTTTCTAGGGGAGTGTCCTGGAGGTCAGGTCTAGATCCAGTGATAGTCTCTAAAATGTCCAGGCAATCATGGACAATTTCTCCATATTTAGAATCTGGCAACAGAGTAGCTGGGTTGAGAGCCATGGACTTAGAGAAAGCGACTTGAGGGGGATTTAGTAGCAGCACCTGATATTGAGTAAGACGCGCATTCGAAATCCAACAGTCAGGTGGGGATCTGAGGAGGGCCTCAGTGGTGTGGCCCCCGATAATCTGCAAGTCCTGGCCCAAGGTCAATTTCTGTGCCCCCTTGACAAGAAGGGCGGTCGCAGCTATCGCTCTCACGCATGATGGCCATCCCGCAGCTACAGGGTCTAGGTGCTTGGAGAAATAGGCCACTGGGCGTTTCCAAGGCCCTAAGGTTTGAGTGAGGACCCCTTTGGCAATCCCCTTCTTTTCAGCTACAAACAGCTGAAAAGGTTTCGTGATGTCGGGTAGGGCTAAGGCAGGGGCTGAGGCTAAGGCTTGCTTGAGGGCTATAAAAGCCTGTTCTTCTTCCCGAGTCCAATGAAAGTTAGGGTCCTTTCCACCTGTGCAGGCATATAAGGGTTTTGCAATTTCAGCAAACCCAGGTATCCAGAGCCTGCAGTAGCCTACCGCCCCTAGGAATTCTCGTACCTGTCGCCTGGTGGTTGGAGTTGGGATATTCAGGATAGCTTCTATCCGTCCCAGAGATAGGGTCCTCTTACCTTCTTCCAGATGGTAGCCCAAATATGTGGCTTTTCGCACGCAGATCTGAGCCTTTTTCATGGACACCCGGTAGCCGAGGCATGCTAGTTCAGAGAGCAATTCCTTGGTGGCGGTTAGGCAATCCTCTTCTGATGCTGCTGCAAGAAGAAGGTCATCTACATATTGCAAAAGAGTTACCTGAGGGTGGGATTCCCTGAATCCCAGGAGGTCTCGGCTCAGGGCTTCATCAAAGATGGTTGGAGAATTCTTGAATCCTTGTGGGAGTCTAGTCCAGGTTAGCTGACCTGAAAATCCCCCTTCGGGGTCCGTCCACTCAAAGGCGAAGATGGGTTGGCTCTGAGGGGCCAATGGTAAGGTGAAGAAGGCATCTTTCAGGTCCAGTACAGAATAAAAAGTCTGTCCTGGAGGCAGAGAGCTCAGAAGGGTATAAGGGTTAGGTACAGTGGGGTGAATGGTTTCAACCCTCCTATTGACTTCTCTTAGGTCCTGTACTGGTCTATAATCTTCAGTCCCTGGCTTTTTTACTGGTAAAAGGGGGGTATTCCAGGGTGATTGGCAGGGAGTCAGTATCCCCACTTCTCTTAATCTCTTGATATGTTTCGCTATGCCTTCCCTTGCCTTCTGAGGTATAGGGTATTGCTTGACTTGGATGGGGAGAGCAGTACTCATGAGTTGCACGATGATAGGGGTTGATGCAAAGCCAATCCTGGCGGGTTGCTCTCTGCCCAGACCCCGGGGATTTTAGTAAGTAGTTCCTGGATATAGCTTTCTCCTATAGCCCCCTTGGGCTCTTGTTCAAATAGAATATATTCTTCGGAGATAGGGACAGTTAACATAATTGATTGAGGGAGCTGATCTCCCAGTTGCAAAATTGTTTCCCCATCTTTAAAAGAAATGGTTGGGAAGTGGCTGTGGCTCAATCAGTGGGGCTCCCGTTTACCATGTGGGAGGCCCCGGGTTCGGTTCCGGGGCCTCCTGATGGGGGCGGGCCCGCCCGCGCGGCGTGGTTGGCTGACCCGGCGAGCACGAGCAGCAAGGGGGGGATAAATGAATAAATAAATAAAATCTTTAAAAAAATAAAATAAAAGAAAAGAAAAGAAATGGTTGCCTTTAGTTTCCGCAGCAAGTCTCGGCCTAAGAGGGGGTATGGGCATTCTGGCATTACTAAGAAGGAATGGGTAACAGTACCCTTTCCTAAGTCAGTAATTTGGACTTGAGTACAGGGGTAAGATTTAGGTTTTCCTGTTGCCCCTATGATAGAAGTCTTCTGGGATGAAAGTTCCCCAGTTGTCTCTTGGAGAACTGAAAAGGTGGCCCCCGTGTCTACTAGGAATTCAGTTGGCTTCCCTTCGACTGTTAACTTTATCATGGGTTCCTGGGGGCCAAGCGCGAAGGAACCCTGACCCCCTCAATCTTCAGTTTCTACTAAGAGGCGGGCCGGTTCCTTAGGTTCCTGAGCCCTTCTGCCTATCAACTTAGGACAATCCTTTTTCCAGTGCCCCATCCCCTTGCAAAAGGCACATTGGTTCTTCTTCAGGTCTCCTCTCCGGCTGTCCCTTGGAGGGATGGGGTTTCCGGGTTGGTGCTGCCAGCAAGATTCGCGAGAGCTGCTTGGTCTGCTCCTGAATAGGATCTTCTCTATTTTGGAAAACTTTCTGAGCTATTTCTACCAATTCACTTCTAGCTTTTCCTTCAAACCCTTCTTGCTTTTGAAGTTTTTTTTCTAATATCTGGGGCCGACTGAGAGACGAACGCCATGTTTACCATTCGTCTGTTATTTTCATCTTCTGGGTCTAAGGGGGTGTACATTCGATATGCCTCCAATAATCTCTCTAAGAAAGCAGCCGGGGACTCATCCTTACCCTGCATGACTGCACTAACCTTAGTTAAATTAGTAGGCTTTTTAGCTGCAGCCCTTAGACCCCTAAGTAGAGACTGGCGATAGTGGCGCAAGGCTGTCATCCCTGCATCAGTGTTAGGGTTCCAACGAGGAGGACTCGAAGGGAGTAATTCCTCTAATTCATCTCTCCTAGTCTGGGCGTCCCCCTCATTGTCCCCCAAGATAATCTTAGCAGCCTCCTGATGGATTCCCTCTCTCTCCTCAGAAGTGAACAAAGTTTGTAAAATCTGTTGACAATCATCCCAGGTAGGCTGATGAGTGTGGAAAATAGTTTCTAAAAGCGAAATCAGCCTCTGGGGGTCCTCTGAAAAAGGAGGGTTCTGGTGTTTCCAATTACAGAGATCAGAGGTGGAAAATGGGACATAAATCATTCGAGTATGGCCCGGAGGCGCCCCTGGTTGAGGAGGAACTTCCCTGAGCGGCAACAGGGGCACTGAAGAATCAGGCCCTGGTGGAGGGGGCTGATAGAGAGATCCCCCTCTTGTGTGGGGAGGACTCTGGACTTCCCCTTGGGGCGAGCGCCCTGGGGCCTGTTGCTGCGAGGGAGTTCTTGGGCAAGTCAGGGGGTCAAATAAGCTTTCAGCTATATCATCAGTTTCCCCCAGCAGAACAGGATATAAACGGGGTTTCTGTTTCTCTGGTTTCTCATCTTTCTTTTCTTTCGGGTGACCCCGTGCCCCTCGAGGTTTCGGGGCAGTTACTAAAATGGTTTTTCTGCCTACCCTTGCATACATATCCCCCTTCCCTGGTTTCTGGCATTTCTGGATATAATCTACTTTATCATACACAATGTCAATCTAAACACCTATATAAACCCTCTGGTCGGGGTGGGGAACCCCATAAACAACAGACCGTACAGCAAACAACAGAGATAAATCAAATGAGCCTTCCGAAGGTCAGTCTATTCGGAAGGCTGGGCATTCAAATTCACAGAGGGTCTGTAGGAAGCCTGGATCTGCTGGCTTCCCATAGTCACAGGATCTCTTAAAGAAATCAGAAAAATTAGCAAGAATGCATTCAAGAGGAGTCCGCGGAGTGGATTTTCCTTGTCCCATCCTGTTAGGGTTGAAACAGTTAAAACACCAAGAAACACTGAACATAGACAGACAAACGAACAAAACACTGGAGACTAGTCTCACTCCCACTCACACAACAAATACCACAGTGAAACCTAACGGTTTCCAAAATCAGGAGAGGGCGTCCCGTCCCTGATTCGGGGAGTGCAGTACCGCGGCGTCCCGCCTGCAACAGCCCCCACAAATGCTCCGGAGCCAACACAAAAGGGAGAATCCCTTACCAGATTCCTCGAGGCCACCGTCCTAGTCCGAATCCGATCCCGAATCAAAAACAAAGGCGAGGAAGTGGAGGCACTTCCCGCTTAGTCTGAGGAGGTCAACCCCAATTAAGGGGGACCTCGCGGTTGATCCCGCTGGGGCCTCCAAATGTTATAACCCAGGAGATCGACCACACTCAGACTTAACCACTTTTATGAAGTTTATTGAGCTAAGCCCGCGGGCGTCTGCAGCACCTCTCATGCAGGAGAGAACTGCAGCCCCCAGGTTTTAAAATGGCTCCTTTTTATAGGGGGTTGCTGTCGCAGTTTGCAAGCAAGCAGGATAAACAGAAGCGGATTTTGGCAGTTATGGCAGTTAGCTAGCGTTTGCACGGAATGCCCTGATAGCCTGGGGCACAGCTGCAGGGTTGAGATGTCCTTGCAGGATTGTTCAAAGGAGGGGAGGTTGTATGCTTGTCTGTCCTTGCGAGATTGTTCAAGGGAGGGGAGGTTGTGTGCTTTTCAGATAAGACACTTAGGAGACAGTGGGAAACTTTTCTTTTCTACATTACTTTGGTTGCCATGAAGGCCTATGGGTAGGCTAATTTAGGGTTCAACAGTTCCTGGCAGCTGCCGCCTCAGCACCCAAACCCCCACCTCTCTCCCTCACACAAGCCTTGCCTGAGGGGCCTGAGGGGGAAAGCACAGCCCTGAGGAGGCGGAGGCCAGGGAGCGGCCTGGGGCCAAGGAGGACAAGAGGAGGCGAGAGGATCCCTCTGTGAAGGGGAGGCCTGGGGACCCTCCTTGGCTGAG